>OX243976.1:6997500-7597500 GCA_945859745.1 Synanthedon formicaeformis
CTGAAGCCTTCCTCGATAAATAGACTATTCAACACAAAAATATTTTTTCAATTCGAACCAGTAGTTCCTGAGATTAGCGCGTACAACCAAACAAACAAACAAACTTCAGCTTTATATTTTCATACAATATTTTTTTACCATTGAGAATAGAATAGAATAGAATAGAAAACATTTATTTGCATACACATGACACACACGAATACATCTAAAAATAACAAATAAAATACATACATTTTTTACATATAAATGAGAATATATGCTTAAATAAAATCCCTATGAGTGTGCGTCATGGCATCAAAAAGGTATCTGGCTCAGCATAAGCTGATGCAAAGCACAGCGCTGATTTTACGCCAGTCCTACTTGAAACTGCACGCCGGCGGAATGTGCGTCGTTATAACATTATTGTTGCAGGAATTTACTACATTCTATAAGTAACAGAACACTACCCCTTATTAGGTCTTCCCTTGATTTCATTTGATATAATTATAACGCCATCTACCGAACATTACGCAAACTTGTAGAAGTCATTGTTTGATAAAAATGTGAGAATGAATTATTTCCGTAAAGATACATAGATGGCGGTAATATAACGTAATATGATTTCAGCAGCTGAAAAGTATTTTGTTTGTGCTGCAATATTACTGTAGTTGTGATACTTGGAGATATAAGAGTATACTGTAATTTTTTTACAAGAGTATACTGTAATTTTTTTATGTTAACTGCAATTTTTTTATGTTACATTATTTTTATGCTGTGTTCTGTGAACATAAAATTGTACATATCGCTGCTTAAAAGTTAAAGGGCCACAAATCAAAATTACACTTTTTACAGGAGAGCTAATCGAAAAATATTAAATTATTTTTTATCAATATTTTTTTCTTATTAGATGTATATCAAATATATAAATATTATACATCGTTAGAAGCGTATTTTTAAGTAGCATCAAATGTTTTAAGTACTTTTATAATAAACTAAATACTAGAAGAGATATAAGCACATATAAGTTACTTTTAAATATAAAAAAAAAATACCAAAATATACTAAATATTGAATAAAACAACCATAATCTTTTTTCAACATACAATATGAAGGATTGTGATTGGTATTTTTGCAATAAAAATATTTTTGGAGTTTTTTGTTTTATGGCCCTTTAGTTTTTAAGCAGCGATATTATCCTTACATATTATAAAACAAAGTTCTCCGTCGCGTCTGTCTGTCTGTTCGCGATAAACTCAAAAACTACTACACCGATTTTCACGCTGTTTTCACCAATGGATAGAGTGGTTCTCGAGAAAGGTTTTGGTATATAATTTGCATCCGTGCGAAGCCGGGAACAGGCTGCTAGTATTATTTATATCGATTTGTTTATTTTATATTAATAGCATAGAGTAAATAATTACTTAACTAGTACAAACATGAATCTGGGTCATAATTTCCAAAATTTACACTTTTAAGCGTGTATTTTTTTTCCATAATATTTATGTCACCTGAAAATGATTTATGCCTACCCATCTGTACGCAATTTGCCTTCTGTAAACGCAATGCACGCAACACAATTTGATGCTAACAAGATTCCGATCAGTTATCTGATTTTAATTATACCCGGACTCAGGGGGAGTATTACAAACTCACATTTGGACTAAAATTTACGAATTTTACGACACAAATGTAGCTATGACATGTTTTATTGAAAACTAGCTGGTGCCCGCGACTTCGTCCGCGTTCTCTATAGCCTATAGCCTTCCTCGATAAATGGACTATCCAATACAAAAAGAATTTTTCAATTCGAACCATTATTTTCTGAGATTAGCGCGTATAACCAAACAAACTCTTCAGCGGTATAGATAGATTAGCGTTTTTTCTTCGGATACTAGTGCTCCAGATATAAAAAGAGAAGGAAAGGTGAAAGGAAATTTATACTAATATTATTATACTAGCTGGCGCCCGCGACTTCGTCCGCGTTGAAAAAGAAAAAAGTAGCCTATCCTGTGTCTTGTACGTCTAAATGTTTATCTAATAAGTTTCATGAAAATCAGTTTATTCGTTTAAGAGTTATAGAGGAACATACATACAGAAAAAAATTCTAAAAATGGTCAATTTAGTTTCAGTATCATGTATAGAGCCTATAAACACGATATCTCTGAAAACAAAGTAACTTACTCCATGACCAACCCTTTAATTAGAGATTTATTATTAGTATTGATTGATGATAATTAACCGAATGGTATTATCACAATGGGATAAAGAGATCGTAATACACCCCCCGACTCTGTTTTACAGAGCCGTGTGTCCCCGTCAAGGTAGTATCCAGGGGTGGAGGGTTTCAGCCCGTTTCAGCCCACCGGCCACCTCGCGCGTCTGACAGACCGCGTTTAGTGCGCGAAGCGACTGCCCGCGTCACCTCCGCACTCAGGTTCGCGATTCGAAAAAATGTTCTAATTTTGAGTGCTACTTGTGATTGGCTGAAAAAAAAAATGATCAAACACAATCTGCTACTGGCCGTTTTCCTGGCGATTTCTCTGGTCATGGGTGAGTTGTTTTGATGCTCTATAAGATGTTTGATTAAGCTTCAGTTCGAAAATGAATTCTATAGGCGGCTGATTGTGTATTGTGGTTGTAAAAAAAATAATAAGGTACTTTCTATTTGTTTAATTTAAAAGTAAAATTTGGATTTTTATAGTGTGTTAAATTAAAAATCTATCTTAATTTCTGTATTGGGTATTATAAAAAAATAAAACAATCAGTGTTATAAGACACAGATTGTTTTATTACAAAATTTTAAAAAGATTATTAATAAAATAATAATAAAAAATATTAACAACTTCTAAATAATCTTTAACTTGAAGTATTAAAAAAATGAAAAAGATTATTATATTATATTATTATTATTATTAAAAAAAAATTTGTTTTTGTAATTTGCAATTATTTAAAAGAAAAAAATTACCGTTAATTTTACATAAAAATCCATTTTTAATTTTAATCGAAATATAAAGGTTTATCAAATAGCAGAAACTGTTCACGGGAAGCCTAATTCATTAATTAATGTTCAAAAACGCTTCAATCATCATTAATTTGACATTTTTTTATTATCAAAATTAATCGTTTCAAAGTAACTATAGTAACCTATCTATACTAATATTATAAAGAGAAAAAATTTGTACTTTTGTATGTTCTGCTATTGTTTTCTTATGCGCGATAAACAGTAGCACAAGTGCTGTTCTGTTGCTGCAGCATAAAGTTGTCTGCGGGATACCCAACTGCTCATCAACTTAGCGTGTTTGGGCTCAGTGGAAGGTCGGAGTCGGAGGTTAGTCTATAATTTTTAATTATAGCTTGTAGGTACTCTGTGACTGCGGGACAGTATTGCGAGACATTTGCCTTGTTCAGACAATTAACTACGCAGTTCTGATTAGTATCTCCCCCGAGAAGGAAAAATCACGAAATACAGAGCGATATACGTCCTCACTATTAGAAACTTGTCGAGGGACACGAAAGTCACACAGTCACCGGCTAGCGATAAGTCTTGCGACACGTAGATGTTACAAGCGACATCGGGCGACATCGCGTGCGATTGTGCAGCACACTTACATTTCGTGTCGGGCGATAAAGTCGCGGAACAAATATCCCTAGCTAGTGAAAACGTGGCTTAAGTTTGAGTAACGTGACTAGTTATACGAACATTTCGTTTTGTATGCCCAAATGTAATTCATTAGTTCCTTCCGCGAAATATCTCAATCCTTTCACCGATTACAAAGAGAGACCCCTTACAAATCATGCTTATGAAAGCTCTATTTATCATACCTTCCTGATAATGGCCGTTGTTTTCAATGGACCAAAATCTGAAAATACATTTCAATGCTACGCGAAACATCAGATGAATGTTTGGAGTGTAGACAGAGAAAGACCTTTCTGTCAAGGTTCATTACAATACTAATATATGAAACGGTTTTGGTAAAAAATATCTATGTCAATACTATACGAACTTGTTCCCGGCTTCGCCCGCATGCTTTTTACCGGAATTCATTCCAATTCTATTCCTCGGATTACAAATTTTATTTGAAAAAAAAAAAAAAATTCTCGAGGTTTGAGCTTAGCAACACAGTGATTCATTTTTATTTATCTAGATAAGCGACTGTAATGTATGTGGGTAGACCTACCACATGTAGGTAATTCGACACTTGTAGGCGACGAGGATGGGATTACTGAGATGTATGAATAATAATACCCTGACAGATCGATTTCGGGTATCCGGTCAAAACGCCATCTGTTATCGAGTAGTGTTATGAAGTAAAAATAATGAAAATATTAAGTTCGTTCACTCGGCGCTAGATGGCGTTAGCTGAAGCAAGCGGTACTTATTACTTTTGTAACTGTTCCATTAAAAAAACTACCTAAAACGAATTTTCTCGATGATAGGACCCTGACAAATCGATTTCTAGACTTAAAAAACCCCTAAACCTAGATTTTCGTCAAAATCGCGAGATTATACTAAACTAGGAATTCTTATATATCACGTGGCATACAAAAATTCCTCGTTTAGTATTATAAGATATGTACCTATAGATATAGATATACAAGATAAATCGATATAAATTATAAAAAAAGAGAGAATTGATTTGGTTAGCGCCTCTTTCACCAACTGTCAATTAGGCTAACTGTCATTTAAAGTCACCGGTAACCGGCGATAATGGAGCTGATATAACTCTGTTTGTACGGTAAAAGTCCTAAACATTCAAAAGAAAATAATAATAAAAATTCGCCTAACGGAGGATGCACTAAACCGAGTGCATAATTTAATAAAACATAAAATTATTTCTAAAAGTAACTAATCAACACTTTACTTGAAGTTTGAGAATGAGGCTCTGTCTCACACGTAAAATATGTGGAGAGTAATCTCTATAATCACTGTTTCTATTTGAAGAAACCCTTCACTATCTCAAAGGTACTAACTAAACTAACAATATAAGGGTATTTTAAGAATTATTTTTCCTCAAATGGATCTTTGCCTTTACTTTCAATAGAAAATAGATGTCCCTTTTTCTGGTAATTATATTTTCTCCTGTAATATTGAATTATATTTTGTGTCAACGTAGTTTCAAGGTGTATGTCAATTTTTAAAATCGGCTGTATACTTTTTAATTATAGTATATTAATATTACCATCATTCTAAGGGCCTCTTTCACAAACTACAAGTAAAGTGTTGATTAGTTACTTTTAGAAATCATTTTCTGTTATATTGAATTATGCACTCGGTTTACTGCATCATTCGATAGCCTAATTTTTATTATTATTTTTGATTTAATGTTTGGGACGTTTACCGTACAAAACAAAGGTATATAAGCTCCATTATCCCCGGTCACCTGTGACTTTAAATGACAGTTTGGCCTACTTGACGTTTGTGAAACAGGCGCTTAGGGTAAATAATACAAATGAAATACAAATAATGCTACAGCGACACGATCTTCCTTCAGGCGTATTTGGGAAAATCCGCATTGTCGATATTTAGGTAAACATACGCACTCCTGTGGGAATACAGATAACACTAACCGGCATTGTTATGCAAAGTTAACTTTGGCCTTTAGTTGTTGTACCACTTTGCTTTTATCTTGCCGATATAATGTACATACACTCACTATATTGACGTTTATGTATCACATAAATTATATTCTACTAGTTGCTGTCTTGTAAATTATATACTAAAACCTTCCTCTATCCATTGGTTAAAAGCAGCATGAAAAATCGATGCAGTAGTTTTTGAGTTGAGTTGAGTAGATCGCGAACAGACAGACAGATAGACAGACAGTCAGACAGACGCGGCGGATGACTTTGTTTTATAAAATGTAAGGACTAGCTGGCGCCCGCGACTTCGTCCGCGTTGAAAAAGAAAAAAGTAGCCTATCCTGTGTCCCGTACGTCTAAATGTTTATCTACCAAGTTTTATGAAAATCAGTTGATTCGTTTAAGAGTTATGGAGGAACATACATACTTACATACATACATACAGAAAAAAAAAATCTAAAAATGGTCAATTTAGTTTTAGTATTATGTATAGAGCCTATAAACACGATATCTGAAAACAAAGTAACTTACTCCATGACCAACCCTTACAGATTTATTATTAGTATTGATAAAGATTGTCATATGTAAGCCACCTTTTTTTTAACGTTGGGAAATCCTCTTGAATACCCGGCAGTATAGGGGACACTGCAGGGTTATACCGGATTCGTACCGGCTAAAACGCGGGAACGTTATGACACGACTTCGGTGCCCCGCCACGGCTATCCAGCGCGGGGAGGGCTACGCTCCCTGTCAGAACCTCGGCGTCCCCGAAAGTACGCCGGCCATCTGGAGATTCATAGGCTACACAATGCAAATCTAACTCTCACAGGCTTGGATCCAGACATTGGGACGAAACCCAATGGCACTGGAACGAAACCCAATGACATTGGGACGAAACCCAATGCCATTGGGACCATGTAGATTGTTCTGTTTCGGTGAGATCCCATTCATTTATCCCTTTCTAATCCCTTATTTTTAATCCTACTACAGTGGCCAGCGGACTTGCAGCACCTGTGGTGTTGCTTCTGTTATAGGCGATGGTAGCCTATCATAAAGTGGACTGTCAGCCTGTCTGATGACTTTAACATGAAATAAAATAAAACAAACAAATTGCAGCATAAATTTATTTTATAATCAGTGATATGCCATAAAACTCAGTCGACAGCATTCAGAAAAGAAGACATCAAAAAAGATGTGACGGTAGTCACCCAAATGGACTATCAGCCTGTCTGACAACATTAACATAAAAAAATATACGAAAATACAGCTTACTTAAATATATTTTATAATTAGTGATACGTCATAAAACTCAGTCTATAGCAGTCAGAAAACGAGGCATCATAAAGACGAGTGGCGTTGTTTTACGAGCCGTCAACCGCAGCCGCGATCCGTCACTTGTCCGCAGAACGTATACGATTAATATCCAACAGTCGACCGCATATTACGAAACTAATCATCATTTGTAAGCTCAAAGGCTTACCTACTATTGACGAGGGTTGCACAGTACACTCCTTCCAGAGTAAGCAAGATGGAACAAATTTGAATCTCAATAAAAAATAAAACAGTAGCGCTCCGGGAGTGCCAACAGAAGTGAAAACTTGAACAATTACGTGTGCATTTTTTGAATCGTCAGGAAAGATACTTATATACAGAGGTGTCGGTTACACAATTACTGGTTGCGAGTTCAATGGTTTTTTCCCATCTCAAAAATGCCAAACGCCCAAGAAGTTTTCACTTCAAAAATAGAAATTACGCAGTCATCCTGACTATGAATTTCATGATGATCGCTCGAGTAGTTATTAAGGCGTGAAAAGTTAAGACAGATAACTAGATAGCATTAATAGGTAGACTTAGGTACATCGATATTTTTATGCCTTTCCATGGAGGTTCTATATCCCATTTTATTGCCGGACTAGAAGCCTTTTTAGAAAGTTGCCGGCAATAACAATATATCAGAGCGTGTTCCGGATATACCTACGGTTTTATATTCCGCTATAACCGGATATGCGGAAGGGATAAATCTTTGCAGTACTTAATATTGTAACCGGGAAAGTAAATATGTCTGTCTGGTACGTTTGCAAGACTGAAGCTAAGTAAATTTAATACTTGGAAAGCTTCATAGGGATGAGAAACAAAGTGAGGATTGCGGAATTAGTTCCTCTATCTTATTAAAAAAACTATGTAATTTTTGGAACCCACCGTTGGGTTAAAAAAGTTACAAGAGGTTATTCTGTAATTACTCATATTATTAAGTATTGAAGAAAAATTTAACTAGCTACTGCCCGCGACTTCGCTTGCGTAACTTTGTAAATTATATACTAAAACCTTTATCGAAAACAGCATGAAAATCAGTGCAGTAGTTTTTGAGTTTATCGCAAACAGACAGACAGACACGGCGGAGTACTTAGTTTTATAATATGTAAGGAAAAAAAAGAAGATAATAATTTTACAAAAACACATTCACCCGTGGCTAATTCAATTGTCAAACTAACAAAGACTCCCTAACTGAATTATTATCGTCGAGAAATAATAAATTCAAAAGTTAACTCGATCATTATTGTTCAAGAAAGAAGTTTGAATTACCTTTAACGGAGAGAGAGGGAGAGAGTAAATAAGAACTTCTATAAACTAAGTATTTATTAAAGAACGAATTTTACATTATAGGAATAAATTTTATTTGAATTTAAACAATTCCAAAGGACAATATCGGAGGGGTTGAAAAGGTTTTTTTTAGATTGCCTTTTTAAAAGGGCAAAGAAACAAACTTTGCGAACGGTCAACTGAGTGTATTTCACGAGAACTCTTTTGAACAGATAATTAAGACGTAACATTTAAAAGGAATCATGTTTGCGAAATGCCTCCAATTTTCACTTTAAATTATAAAAAGAAGAGAAGTTTTTGTTATTGAGGACCATCGAAATACTACAATGGAATTTTCGTCACAAGTGCCAAAGGGGCACATAAAAAGAACGCCTTTGACAGAATCATGGCGGACTCTTGCCTTCACGCGTCAATGGTAGAAGGTAGTAACGATCAACTTCTACTATTTCATTTTAAACTCTAATGGGTTGACGTAAAGTCACATTTTCTTTAAATTACGTACTTATTATTGTTTTTGTTATAAATGACAGTTCATGCTCTACGCATATGTCACTTTTAAATGTTCCATAAAATTCGCTGTTTTGTATGGCACGCGGGTTCCATGTTGTAGTAGTTTGATGTTGAGGACAATAAAGAAATGCAGCTTTGTATAAATATATAATAAACTAGCTGGTGCTCGCGACTTCTTCCGCGTTCAAAATGTTATATAGCCTAACTGAAGCCTTCCTCGATAAATGGACTATCCAACACTTATCGCGCCCTCTCGCGGTGAGTAGCCGACTTGTTGAGTCAAAGCTGTTTGTCTTAATAGTTCAACCACTGAACGATAGATGGCGTTAATCTAAATAAGGATTATTACATATATTTATTTTTTTAGGCTTTTAGGTCACATTGAATAGCCTAAAACCTTCCTCGATAAATGGATTATCCAACACAAAAAGTTATTTAATTTTTGAAAAAATCTTCAATTCGAACCAGTAGTTCCTGAGATTAGCGCGTACAACCAAACAAACTCTTCAGCTTTATATATTAGTATAGATTTGTATAAATATATCTGCGACGGTACCCACATACTATCAAGTGAACCGTCAGCCTGTCTGTCCTCCCTCCTCAACATAAAAAAAACATGGATGAGCAGTTTTTTAAGCTTTGCTTTTTAAAAAAAAAACATCAGTTCCCCGTATACGGTTAAAAAAATAAATTAGTATTCTCTATCGGGTAAAGGAAAGTTCGAAAGCAAATGAAACGTATACGAAAACCGAATTTAAGCGGAGCCAAATGAAAGAGGGAACGGAACGCTATTGAACTGAACACACCGATGCCGATTTCAACCGTGAAACGGAACGCAAAATGAGATTGTGGCTCGGTGGCTGATTCATTTGCTGCATCGATGCGCCTTGCGTACACAGACTATTTTTTAAACAAACTTATTCCACATTTAAAATTTATGTAGATTATCCACACGTCTATTATTATTTTTTCACATATAAAATAATAATACTTTATTGTTATATTTTATTATTATTTTTCACGTATTCGTTTTTTTTCTTAGATAATTTTTTTTACAATATCTTAGGGTAATATTTAATTTCCAAGGACCTCTTTCACCATCTGGTAAGTAGGCTAACCGTCATTTAAAGTCACCGGTAACCGGGGATAATTGAGCTGATATAACTTTGTTTGTACGGTAAAAGTCCCAAACATTAAAAAGAAAATAATAAAAAAAAATCGCCTACGAAGTATGCACAAAACCGAGTGTATAATTTAATAAAACATAAAATTATTTCTAAAAGTAACTAATCTACACTTTACTGTTGGTTGTTGAAAGAGGCCCTCACACTTATTTCTGAGTTATAAAAATATTTTAATAAAAGTATATTTGAAAGAAAAAAAATCTTTCATTGGTACTTTTTACAATTTATAGGAGTGTACCAATTTTTCATATTTCATACTAGAGTCTTATTTACTGAACATAGTCATTGCGACCCCCATAATCCTGAACGTGACCCCCAGGTTGAGAAACTTGAAGTTAATTGAAATCCTTTACGAACCGAAACTCAACAGCACTAAGTGCTAATATTGTTTCATGTTACCTATTACCGGTAAAACCGACTGCCCCAGGGTTTCAGATAAGTACTGCACTATGTTTGTCCAATGAAACAACTACACTCAAATCTCAACCGGGTATTTGTAATAACCGGATGAAACCGGTTCTAGCATCAATCAAATGCACGTGTGCTCATCCAATTTACTCGCACAGACACAATTATGTTTGGACACAAGCCAAACACTGAAGCCACAGAGCAAGTAGTTTTCAGTGAACAAAAGAAACTCACATACATGTATTACTTGCATCTTCTATAGTCTGTGCTGTTTTAGCGTTTATGAAGTGTTTTTGTAAACTTTTTTGTTTTAGGCATTTATGTCATTCAAGGGTTTTAAAATATTACGTGCGGAATTATGCGTGTGGTTCTAATTTTATCAATCAATACTAATAATAAATCTGTAAGTGTAGGTATTGTCCTTTCTCGCATGTCCCATCTGAAATGTAGTGGCCTAGCTTCAGCAGCGATATCGTAAATTTTATTGACATAAGCTTAAATTATATTAGAGGTAACCACAGAATTTATAAATAAATGTAAATTATAGTACCATAAGGTCCCTGACCTGTATATCAGGGGTATGTATGATTATTAATAAATAAAAAAATAAAAAAAAAGTGTAGGTATTGCGTACGGTAAAAGCTTACGATATGTTCCTTCATAACTCTTAAAACGAATAACTGATTTTCGTGAAACTTGCTAGATAAACATTTAGACGTACAGGGCACAGGATAGGCCACTTTTTTCTTTTTCAACGCGGACGACGTCGCAGGCGCTAACTAGTAGGTCTATTACAACTAGTAGGTATACAAGCGCGCCGCTCCCGGCTTCGCACGGATATTTTTCTGCAAAATAAAAAACCTTCATCATTAATGAAAACGGCATTAAAATACATTGCGTAGTTTAAAAGATCTAAGCGTACATACACAGGGACAGACGGCGGGAAGCGACTTTGTTTTATAGTATGTAAATATAAATATATTATTAGATACTTTATACAAAAGAAAATAACTCATAAATAAATTGTTAAAATAAATGATATTTGGGGTTGACATGAAATACAAGGCGTCGTTACTACTAATAGGTTTTCTATACTGTGATTGCATCGGAGTCGGAGCTATGCACTGCCTTATTAACCGGGTCACCGCTTCCGGATATCCGTGAGGTAATCCGGTGAATTTTTATAGGGCATTAATATTAGAGCATAAAAAGTTTTACGGTAAAAATCGAATTTAGAATTCTACACTGATTACTAGGTACCGGTTTTTGCTCCAAAAGGCTGCGGGTTTAAAAGACCAGAACATAAAAATTAATTGGAATTCGCCTGGAATTGTATCTATTTTTCAACCTATTTCAAAAAAAGGAGGCTCAATTCGATCGGTTTTTTTCTATATTTGATACGCGATTAAGAACTCCGCCAATGTGAGCCAAGCCGAATCGACTTGATTAAAATCAAGCAATGATAAAAATAAAAAATAAAAAAAAATTGATAACTATATTTTTCTTTGTTAGATCGTTCCATATAAATTTTATCGAAATTTATTAACATCAGACATTTGTCATCAATCATCACTAGTTTCATTAACCATCCATCACTCGACGTGCCAAAACTTAGTCATCAATAAGGTTTCAATAAAAATAAAATTAATAAAATAGGTTCTCGCAATCGAGCTGTCACTGAATTTTCACCAACCGTGCACATGAAAAATATATGCCACTTAAGTATCAAACAATACTGTTGCCCGTTGGGAATAGCAGCCCGTACATAAAATACATGTACGTACGTACATCATAACGCTCCAGTGAGCTCGCTGATCCGGGTTTTATCCGGCTTCATCCGGTTACAAACGGTCTATTGACACAGCGCCATATTGTTTCCAGAGTTTTCCCATCAGTATTGAATAAATGTTCGACATCTGTTTTCCTGTGCAGAGAAACATGTTTTCAAAAATAAACAACAAATACGCAATCCCCTTTCAAGAGTACAAAGGCAGGAAGGAGAAATAAATTCTCAGAATTTATAAGAACTGAGCGATATAAAATTTTTAGCGAGCTTCGCTTTTAAGTCGTTGGCGAAAAAACTTCTCGAATGGCGGCCGCATGAGCTGGACCGCCCTTCTCCCATTGGTATCTCATTTCACTAATCCCTACTCCCTTTGGTAGGGACAAACGGATTTTTGGAGTTTACTCCTTAAGAGCGGGTATAAAGAGAAATAGCCAATCCTAGATTTGAATTTTATCTAAGTAATCAAAGTCTAATTTAATTAATTTTTTTAAATAGATAAATACATTATAAATGAAAGTGACGACTGTAACAGAAAACATAATATAATGAAATTTTCTCGATAGAAAAAAATCACCAAGTGAGCTCTAATTTCCATCGATTTTAGTTTTATTTTCAAAATGACACACATTACAAAGCTAAGAGTGTATCAGTAATTTCACTTCACATATTATCTAAGGCTGTATGTAACAATTTTTCATTTGACATTGTAGTTTAGGAATAATTAATATTTAATACTTTTGGCACTTGTAACATTTTTATTGAGCGAGATGCGCTATAGATATTCCGTCACATGTTGTGCGTAGTTCTACGTAGTTTGTGTCACTGTCATGTCCAAGGGGCCACGCGGGTGAAATTACAAATTTTGTTTGCTTTATACCCACTCTTAAGAATCGATTTTTCATATATAAGCCCGGGTTATGAAAATTTTTGGGAGTAAAATCAAATGTCACATGTCACACGTTACGCGTTACTGGCTACAATATGCTTCAACTATATTTATTAAATTATTTATTTATCGTTGGTAAGTAAATTCCAGTCGTACGTCGGAACTGACATACCCCCTTTTTTTTTTCAATTTATAGTACCAGTAAGGTTTCATGAAAATACTTTGTCTATCTAACACTACTGTGTGAATATACAAACACAGGTGGACTGACAATCTGAAAAGCATAGCAAGAAGCCTTGGGAAAAACCCCCTGAGACAGCGTGGTCCGATTGCTTCGTCCGATTGCTCGGGCGACGCAGTCTATTTTTTATTGTTGGTCCGATTGATCGGACAACACGGACTTCCTATACCCAACTCAACTCAGATTATAGTATAATATAATCTGTGTAACGGATTACTACTATTATCACCATAATGCATGCGTGATCACATTGTGTAAGTTTGTCTGAAACAAAATTAGTACTCATGTAACGTTAATACATCACATAAGTACTACCCGTCGGAAATATCTACGCACCTCGCTGGAATGCGCTTCCTCTCGCGCTCACCCGCATCTCGCCCCATTTTCGCCTATTCAGTACCGCTGCCAATGCAAGCGCCGTTGCATGACGTCATTGAGCCAGGTTCGCAGATATTTCCGACGGGTTATATACATATATTACCAACGTACGTAGCCTCGTACGAAGTTAGCGTCTGTTTAACATTGAAGATGACACTTGGCTGCCCTTAACACTTGTGAAACATTTTCTAGAAAAACGTAGAAAAATAACTCGCCGTAACCGCCGGCGTTATGCAAAATTCAAGTGGATAACTTTACTTAGGTTACTGGGTTAATCGTTTACTAGCGCTAACATCAAAGCCTCTCTTCTGACCTGAATATTGTAACAGATTTATGGTAACATTAATGATACATTGCACAGATTGGAAACATTTAAAAGGTTCTTAACATTTTTCAAGATTAAGGACGTTTTTAACCTCCGACGCCCGACGCATAAACGGAGTGCTATAAGTTTGACTTGTATGTGTGTATTTGTCTATGGAATCGTAGCAAAACGGATGGACTGATTTTGATCTGTTTTTGTTGTTGTTTGAAAGCTGACGTGATCGGAATGGTTTTCGGCTATAATTTACGAAGATCTGTTTAGGCATTTGAAGACCATCAGTCCATTTCTAGAAATGGTTCCTAGAGCTCCTAGAAATTTGGTATACTGTTACTTTGGTGGTTTTTCCATAACATGGTAAACTTGATCTGATGCTGCAGCATCAAGTAGTCTGTGGAATATCCAACTCCTTAACAACTTACAGCCGATGTACATATGAATAAACTTATAATGTATAAACCTATACCAATGCGTGCCTGTCACAAAATCAGAAAACCGGCTAGCGTTTCTTGTACCAATAGTAATCAGAATCCCCCCTCTCAATGTGAGTCTAAATTATATATAGTACACCTTACTATCCTATCAGGGTCGGTATCGTACTACCATCCCCATCACTTTGCTTCACCCATCACTACCCAACGGTAGCTATAAATTCATTGGCTTCGTAAACGTCAAAAAAAATTTCAATCCCAATAATGTAGTAACCAAGTTCCCAATTCTCTTAAAACTGTACAACACAAATCGGCTCAAAGCGTGTTTAAATATGGAAACAATGGAAAGGCAAGTAAAAAACAATACGAGTAAACTTGTGAATGGTCATCATTTGCAAGTTGCCGACCGTAATGGCTGGGGCCATTGCCAACTTGCCGCAACGAAATCGCTCTCTATTTGAAATTTAAATTGCTTGCCGAATTTTATTTCTTTTGGTCTAATTTTAAATTGTTCTATGATTTATATTAACTGACACAAGCTATATTTAAAAATATAAACTACCCCGACTTTCTATTGAATCGTAGCTCCCAAGGGATGGTTTGATTTTGATCCAGTTTTTTTTTGTGAATTGACATGATCGGATTGGTTCTTAGATCTCAGAAACTACGAAGCTATCCGTACTATCTTACAGATTTATTATTAGTATTGATCAAGAGTTTGAAGACCATCAGTCCATTTCCTAGTTGACAAAGAAATTCACTAATTTCCACATGTTAAGGTTGATGTGAAATTTGGTATATTGTTACTTCGGTGGTATTTCCATGACATGGTAACTGGTGCCCGCGACTTCGTTCAAGTCCGATCGCTACCAAACTTCACAGGATTAACCGCTGGACTAATCTGAAGATTGTCTGAAAATTTTATCAAAATTAGTTCAGCGGTTTTGGAATCCACAGGGAACATACATACATACATACATACATACATACATACATACATACATACATACATACATACATACATACATACATACATACATACATACATACATACATACACACATTGCCTTTTACAACTCTTTTTAACATCAATAAACCGACTTCAAACCGTCTCATGGTTTTCATTGTCAGAATTGGACCAAATTGAAATGGGACCACACGGGAAGAACCAGCTTTTAAATAAAAAAGAATCATCAAAATCGGTTCACCCAGTCGAAAGCCTTATGACCTCCTCCTTTTTTGGAAGTCGGTTGAAAAACAAAGGCTCGTGTACGATGATGCAAGTTTGAATTTGTTCTGCAACTGAATTGTCGAGTGTTTGACGTCGATGAGTTCGAATTAAGGCGTCGTTTTGTTACGTAGGGATGATTT
This sequence comes from Synanthedon formicaeformis, assembly GCA_945859745.1. Taxonomy (NCBI): domain Eukaryota; kingdom Metazoa; phylum Arthropoda; class Insecta; order Lepidoptera; family Sesiidae; genus Synanthedon; species Synanthedon formicaeformis. The sequence goes on from OX243976.1 coordinate 7,013,178, forward strand.
TTTTTCGTTAGAATTACCAAGTGCATAAAAATATATTGATTTAGTGCAAAATATAAAGAGATTTTCTAGGGAACTCGTGATAACTGAATTATAGAGAGGTTCGAATTATCGCAGGTTTGAATAACGAGAGTCGACTATATACTCCCGAACTCCTTACTAATCCCACCTCACAGATTACGATTGTCAAAGTGATTTTAGTGAACAATTGCCCCGTGAATTTGAGCTTCCAACTATTTGTCTCTCTCTAATGGAAGGGTACGACTTAATTAGTGTTTCGACGAAACAGCGGAACCGTGTAGAGGGAAATGTATCTTGTGTCGTCGTAACAAGTTTCAATGTTCATTGAAAACGTGCTGTTTATTGCTGATAGCGAATACATAATATATTCACATTAAGGTATTATGTCAATTTCAATGTTAAGGCGATACTAAGAGCCAAAACGGGATATTCAGAGGCTAACTCCTCTTTCATAAATCAACATAAATTTCCGAAAAAAATATATGCTTTTTATTGATATTTTATCTATATAAGGTACAAATAATACTGGTCAAACTGTTTAACTACTATGTGAAAAAAATATCTAAATGGAAGTCGTTTTTGGCTGAAAACTTGTATCTTCTTTTAAACGACAAGGAATATTTAGATGATTCTTTTTTTTAAATTTTGGTATGGATTAGACCTATATACTGTACAATTAATGACCTAATATAATAGTTTTTCAAGTCATTATCCATATTTATCTTATTTTACCTAAACAAAGATTTAGCGGGTCCGTGCGCGGGCGACGGGCGGCAGTGTAGCGCTGAACGTCGTACGGGGAGGTTGTGCGTCTCGTCGCAGCGCCAGCTTCGAATAGTTTTTATCATTGAGCAGGTGATAAACAGATACGACACTGTTTTGAAGTGAAGTTAATAGTTTGTTGTGCAGACATTTTTAATAATTTGGACAGCTATATTATAATATAGTACATATTTTTATATTGTAAATCAATATTTACATATATACAATATAAACAAATTTACGTTTTAAATAAAATCTTTATAAAATTATTTGTAAATGGATTTCCTCACCATAAAAACTATATTTTTACAAAACTTACACATTCCTAACGAATTTAGTCTTCAAATACCCTAAAAGCTTTCCAAATGATTCTAAAGATTTCCCCACAACACACATAGTTTTTCAGGTCTAAGTCACAATAGATCGTGGAATAGGCCTACCGGGGAAACCACGTAAAAAAAAACGCGCTAAATACACACTACCTCACTGGTGGCGTGGAAACATGTGCATATTATGAATATGGATGAACAAAAACTTTGTAAGCAAAGATCACAATAAATGAATTTCAATTTCTAATTTGTGTTTTCATATTTAGTATTAAAATAAGCTTTTTTGATAAATTTATTACATACCTATATATTTTTTATATTTTACGCTATATCCCCGCTGATTAAGAACCGATTTTAATCATTTATTTTGTTAAAATGTTAATCTCGACAACTCCCTTAAAAAGAACTCCCTGAGAATTATTCAATTTTACTTCTAATTTTTAATATCCAATATAAAATTAACATGGAATCCACAATTATGTTTTTTGATAAAACCGGTCATTACTATCTGCTAAATATGTCATAGTTGGTTTCAGTAAATATTAGCTGTCTATTTACACGCCATATGATATAAAACTAGAATTGTAAATAAAATATACTATTAAAATATATAAATAAATAAAAGTTAACCATTTTTTTGCTGACGCACCTCAAAAATGCTTTGTGAAGTTAGGCATAATATGTTCAATATCAAATGTTACCACTCTACTTTATTTAGTCTTTGACTCGTTTCACGCGATCTCTAAGTACGGGTGGTGCGGGGGCAACATCTTAGCTCCGCCTACTCGCGCAAAATCCATCGGCTCTTAGAATCACCTTAATGTCATTAGGACCCTTGCGGTCTAGGAGTAGATATAGTTTAAAAGGACACTGCCTTTAACAGGCTTTTTTATTATTTTAATATCGACAGACAGGCTGACGGTCCACTTGATGGTAGGTGGCTACCGTTGCCTAACAAAAACTTACAAAAACGCTAAAAATATATATATATAAGAAATAAACATTGAAGAAATGTTTTATACTTATGAAAAAGCTAGTTAACAATGAATTAATAAAACTTTAACAATAAATAGATGGTGTAAATATTACATACTAGCTGGTGCCCGCGACTTCGTCCGCGTTCTCTATATAGCATATAGCCTTCCTCGATAAATGGACTATCCAACACAAAAAGAATTTTTCAATTCGTTTTTTTTGTTTTTTTTTTTATTTATTGAAATTATTGAACTTACTACTATATTATCTATTATTACTATTATTGCATTATAAGTTGCTATATTATATTTATCTATGTATCTAATTATTTAAGCTATCAATATATCTATGTAAATTATATAATATATACGAGTGTGTATGGCGTTCGCGTGAGTCACACGGTGCTGGCTGAAAATCAGCGCTGCAGGTGCTTTCCCAGCGTCTCAGCACAATGCTGAGCCAGCATCCGATTCACTGCCGCGAGGACACACACATCTTACCTGTCTAGCTTTAATAATTTAATTGTGTCATTTTGTTTTTGTTGTTTCTGTTTCTTATGTAATGTCATGTTAATGTCCTTCGTGCAGTGAATAAATGTCTTTCTTTCTTTCTTTCTTTCTTTCATTCGAACCTGTAGTTCCTGAGATAGCCAAACAAACAAACAAACTCTTCAGCTTTATATTGGTATAGATTAGTATATATTAATGACGGTTGTACGGTAACGGTAGCCATCATAAAGGTCAGTCAGCATGATGACATAGAACTTATTAGTTACTATTTGCGCCCGCGACTTCGTATATACTGTAGTTTGTTTTATGCAAATCCCTCAGGAACCTAAAAATTTTCAAAGATAAAAAAAAAACTATATTTTAATCCAGGTTATAAACTATCTATATGTATGCTAAACGTCCAAATCCGTTCATCCGTTTTTGTGTGATTTAATAACAAACATTCACATACACAAACTTAAGCATTTATAATATAGTAAGATTAATTTCAAAAAAAATTCTAGATATTTAGTTGAAGAGCGGTAGTTTTGCGTTTTTGTGCTGACTGTTCCATTTTAACCGTGTTTAAATTCAAACCTGGTTATTACATTTTCCATTTCGCGAGCACTGTTTCTGAAATATACATAATATGGCGAATATTTCGCCAAATCCAATATGAATATGTTGCGAATTCTTGTTGCCCGTGCTGACTTAATTCTTGTTCGCTTTTTATGGTAAAGAAGCGGTTGGCAGCGCACCTGCACCTTCTGTTGCGTTGCTTGTGTTACAGGCGACGGTTTCCACCTACCATCAAGTGGATCATCAACCTGTCTGTTCACCTTAACATAAAAAACCTACAATAACCTTCTCACTTGCTGGAAATACAAGGAAGGAAGGAAGGACGTAAGAAATCCATCACATTACTTCCTTACGGTGGTATTTCCTGCTGCCCGTCGAGAAGTCCAGTGTTTCTTGCTACCAATACCTTGGGATATCACAAATTTTCTAAGAAAATCTCGTTCCAAGAAAATCCTCACAAATTAAATTCCATTGTGCGCTATAATAGCGTCGGCTTAGAAATGTTTAGCGCATAAAAAGTGAACAATATGAAACGGAGTATAACAGACGGCGGTGGGCCGATATTGCAACGTGGGATACCGCATTGTTTCCAACAATGAATGAGACGGTCTTTTAAAACTAAGTATTTGAATGGTTCATTATTACTATCAAACCAAACTAACGTCGGTAGCTTGCCAATTGGGGCTAGGGTTAAAATTCCAGTCTTGTAGTTACCACATCAAATCCTGAAAAATCTAAGTTGAATCTAAGTCAATTGAAATCATCAATCATCAATTGAGCATCAAATCATCAATCATCAATTGATTAACAATCACCAACTGATCATCAAATCATCAATTAATCATCAATCGTCAATTTATCATCAAAATCATCAATAGGTAGATAGGGTCCTCAAAATTTGTGGGTCCTATCACTAGCACCAGTTAGTCAACAATATTTTGTATAATCGGCATATTTTTTCATGCCCATGCTGCGTTCCCATTTAATTAATTAACGAGTTCTATAAATACATATTAATTTATGACGATATTCCCGTAAGGGAAGCTACAGATAGGAGCGCATTCATCTATAAATTATCACAAATATCCCCCGCTTATGGATCCTTCCAATTTCCTGCCTCTGTGGATGAGTTATGGGGAGAAAATTCCACGAAAAATTGCTGTGTCAAACGTTTGCTTACTTTCGCGACACACGGTTCATTCTACAGACATTGCAGTAGTCAGCCAGCCAGTGATTAAGCTTTTTTTAACCGACTTCCAAAAAAGGAGGAGGTTCTCAATTCGACTGTATTTTTTTGTGAGTGTTACCTCATAACTTTCGACTGGGTGAAACAATTTTGATAATTCTTTTTTTATTTGAAAGCTGGTGCTTCCCGTGTGGTCCCATTTAATTTGGTTCAGTTCTGACAATGGCATCCATGAGGAAACGGTTTGAAGTCGGTTTTTTTTTTTGTTAAAAAGAGTTATTAAATGTAATAATTCATTTTTAAAAAAGGTTATTCAAATTTTTAGTCAGAGACCCGCCCCCAGCTTCGCAGGGAGTTAAAATTTTATGTTCAAATTTCAGCTTTCTATACTTGGCTGGCTGGCTGTGGTATTGGCTGTGGGTCGATGGTGATCCAGGACAAACAATTTTATAAGTAAATTATAGTTTATATGAAAATTAAATATTCAAAACTAAAAAGAAGAATCACAAAATTAAATACCTATAACCTTATATAGATATTGGAATATTATTACCTGACTTCAAATTCAAATTCAAATTCAAATCATTTATTAGATGTAAGTTTTTACAAAACATTTATCTTCGTCAAAATTACAAACTACCACCGGTTCGGAAAGCTGTTTCTAGGGGGAAGAACTCGGCAAGAAACCCCCTAGTTGCTCTTTTCATAAATCAATTTACAACATGTAACACGTAACAATACATATATATCAATCTAATAACACAATATTCAACTCCAAGGACGTTCATCATTTATATAATCTAATATCCTATAATAACCCTTTTTGCACAGGGTTTTCTTAATATAAACTTTAAATTTATTCAGAGATAATTGTTGTATATTAGCAGGAAGTCTGTTGTAGAAGCGTACACATTGTCCCATAAAAGAGTTGCTAACCCTGTGGAGACGAGTTTTATTCAGTTGAAGCCTATGCTTGTTTCTAGTATTCAAACTATGAACATCACTATTTCTACTGAAAGTGCTAATATTTTTGTGAGCAAACAAAAGATTTTCAAAAATGTATTGTGAGGCTACAGTAAGTACATTTATTTCCTTAAACTTATCTTTTAGCGAGACCCTGGGACCGAGCTTGTAGATGGCACGAATAGCCCTTTTCTGTAACACAAATATAGTGTTTATATCCGCAGCATTACCCCAAAGTAAAATACCGTACGTCATTACACTATGGAAATAGCTAAAATATACTATCCTCGCGGTATTTACGTCAGTAAGCTCGCGAATTCTTTTAACAGCGTAAGCAGCCGAACTTAATTTAATGGCTAGTTTATTAATGTGAAGTCCCCATTGTAGTTTAGAATCTATATTTATACCTAAAAATACAGTCGACTTAACCAGCTCAATGTCTTCACCATTTACGTGAACATTATGATCAATTTGTTTGACATTAGGTAAAGTGAATTTAATACATTTTGTCTTTTTATTATTCAACAATAGATTATTAACATTAAACCAATCAATAACCTTAGACATCGCCGAGTTAACATGATCATGATTCTTTCTACGGTTAACTTTAAAAAGCAATGACGTATCATCTGCGAATAAAACAATATCATGATCATTAATATGGTAAGGAAGGTCATTTATATAAACAAGGAAGAGAAACGGACCCAGAATAGAGCCTTGCGGGACACCCATAGTCACTAATGATCCCTGTGATCTAATCCCACCCACGTCAACACTCTGAATTCTATCACTCAAATATGATTTCAAGAGATCCAAAGCTACACCTCTAATACCGTAGTGGGAAAGTTTCCCGAATAAATTATCATATTTAACACAGTCAAAAGCCTTGGAAAGGTCGCAAAAAATACCCAGAGCATCCTGTCTATCCTCCCAAGCTTCATGAATAAACCTAAGCAATTTTACTCCAGCATCAATAGTGGAGCGACCCCTTGTGAAACCAAATTGCTTATTACACATAAGGTTATTCACTGAAAAGTGAGAGTACATTTGATTAAATAAGATTTTTTCGAATATTTTACTAAGAACTGGTAGGACTGAAATCGGGCGAAAGTTTGAGGGGTCCGTAGTACTACCGGACTTAAATAGAGGTATCACTCTGCTCAATTTCATCTGATCAGGGAATATGCCCATGGAAATACAACAATTAAACACAGCTGCCAAATGAGGAGCTATAACGTTAATTACTGATTTTATTGTTTTAACAGACAGTCCGCATAGATCTGTCGTATTTTTCTGCTTTAGAGATTTAAATGCACTTACTATATCACTAGGCCCTATAGTTTTAAATTTAAAATCAGTGGTACATTCCGGTACACTCGCTTTTAAGAATGCTAATGCGACACCAGGGGATGAGTTAAGGTGCCTTGTAGTAACCAACGGGACAGAAGTAAAGTAATTTTCAAATGCCGTGGCTACCTCCACCTCAGTTTGTAACCTACACCCATTCACAATTAGCTCCAAATCCTGTTTGCTTTTTACTGACTTTCCTGTTTCACTATTGATTATACTGCAAATAGTTTTAATCTTGTTTGAAGACATTATTATTTTATGTTTCAAGTAGATCGATTTTGCATCGATACATACACGTCTAAATAATTTTGAATATTTTTTAACATATTCATGAAAGTCTGCACTTTTATTATAATTTCTTTCTTCGTAGAGTTCAAATAAGCGTTGTCTACTTTTATTTATACCTGTAGTAGCCCAATCACTGAAACTCATACGACCGTTTAAAACTACTATTTTGGGTGTGAAAATTTTCTTAAATTCTGCAATCAGTATGTCAAAAACTTGGGTAAACATATTATTCGCTTCCTCATTTAGACTAACCATGGAAAGTTTATCATATAAACTGTTTTTAAAAGTATTTAGTCTTTTTTTAGTAATCGGTACCAATGTTAATTTATTTTTACTATGGGTCATCATGTACCTTTCAAAAGTTACTAATTGACCAGAGTGATCCGAATCTAAATGATTAATTATTGATTTATTAACTGGAATTATGTTAGAAAAGATGTTATCAATACAAGTAGCACTTGATGCAGCAATCCTAGTTGGCTCACAAAATATATTATTCAAATTATATGATTTAAATAAAGCAAGCAACCTAGTGGATTGACTAGTGCTTTCCAGGATATTTATATTAAAATCTCCACAAAAAATAACAGTTTTGTTCATTCTGCATACTTTGCTTAGCACAACATCTACAACTCCTTCAAAGCAATCATATATAGCACAGGGCGGTTTGTATACACTTATAACAACAAAACCTTCCAGCTCCACACAGGCCAGCTCAGCAATCCGCTCAACAGAGAGACTCACAATGTCATTTCGTTCCTTATATTTTAAGTGTTTACTAACTAAAATTAAAGAGCCACCACGAATACCGTTAACTCTGCTGAAAGAACTGCCTACTAGGTGGTTATTGAAATTAAACATAATCTGGTGATTTTGCAACCAATGTTCTGTAACACAAAAAATGTCAATATTATTATGGTTCATGAACAATTCAATCTCCAACTCTTTGTGTGACATACCCTGAATATTTTGGTGTACCACTTGAAGTAAATTAGTTTCACTGTGATATTTATTTGTACTGATACAATTTTTGTTACACGTTGGATTAAGATCAACAATATTTTTTTCTATTAAATTTTTATTATTTTTATTTTCAGAATATAAATTGCCAGAGGCGTACTCTGTTGTCTCAATATTTAATTTAAATTATTGCATGTCAACACCTTAATTGGTGATTTGTCAATAAAAGAATTCTTTGCTAAATTTTTAGCAGTCACATTAAAATAAAAGTATAGCATAACAGCTAATTGTCTCTTAAAAGAGAAAGGAATTAAAATTTGTCCTTTATAAAAATATGTTTTTCTAACAAAACTGTTAGTGTCAATGACATGTACATTATTTTTGTAGCATGACCAAGTATGTAAGCACATATTTAACTTATATCTAATATTATTTTCTTGAATTGACAACTTGCTACTATAGGGGAGAGTATAAAACACAATTTGCTTGATTTTGAAGGAAAGTAATGTATCATAGAAATGCAATAATTCTTTTTTATTTAAATTGCCCCTATTACCAACAAAAATTATAATAGTCATATTAGGATTTAATTTGGAACTATTTATTTTTGTCATCACATCGAAATATGAAGCATTAGGCATACAATGATTTATAACTGGTTGTCCCAACTGAGTATTTAATAGCGGACCCATATCCTTTCCTATCTCGTCACAAAACATTATTACACTTTCCCCATCAGCAGTTTTACAATTTGCGTTTATACAATGATTTTGGGAACCATTAATTTGAACCGTCTTAGCAGCTTCCGATGGTGACTGACATTGAATATATGCGTTCAATGAGGTCTGCGAAGGCTCACTTTCCGGCTGATACCTTGAGTATTCCTCCACAAGTTTTTGGGAATCCTCATACATTCGAGTCATCATCTGAAGTTGTGATTCCAAATGTGAAATATTACTATTTAATAAGTAAATATCACTTTCATATTTTAATTTAATATTTTCCAATTCTATATTATATTTTTTTAATTGGTCTATTATATGTAGCTTTTTATTATTATTATTAGTATTTTTTATCATACGTTTTTGTTTTGTTAATAATTTTTGTTTCTTTTGAATATACTTATTAATTCTAACAAATTTTTTAAGCTGATTTCTGCTATATCCAGGTAATCTTTGTGAAGTTTTATGTGGTTTATTATCAACTGTGAGATCTACATGAGATGTATTACATTTACAGGAAATAGCAGAAACAGCCTTAGCTTCAACTAAATCACTGTATAAACACTGTGTTTTGTGATTGTCAGATTGAGTAAACTGTGTTTCTAACTGGGTTATGTAGTCCTGAGCCTCATGCAGTTGTTTTTCTAATAAAGTTATAGACTTCAGGGCTACCTCATACTCTTCACAACATTTATCAAATTGTTGTATAGCATTTTTACAACTGTCACACTCATCCCTTAATGTTACATTTTGTAAGTGCAATTGTGATAGCTCTTGTTTTAATAATTTATTTTTTTCAAGAACTTCCAATAATTCCTTTTCATTTTCGTCCTTTTCGCGTAATAGACTATCACACTTTTCCTCTGCAATCCTAAGTTCCCGTAATGTTAATTGAAGTTTAGACTCCTGGAGAGCATGTGCTTTGCGTGTCAGCATTTTTTTTTTATTTAAATAATTTATAAGAATTTAAGCAAGAAATACAGTGAACCTCAGAATGCAGTAGACAAGCGGAGTCACTGCCTAAATAATAATATCAAAATTTATTTCAGAAGATAGAAATTCAAATAGTTTTTACTTTCCTTACAAAGGACTTGATTCAAAGTACCTTTCTTCTAATATCGCGCACAAGTTCGTATCTTGGCAATTTAATAACTAGTTTTGTAGGGTACATTTAAAAATGATATTAAATAAGACTTTATATTATTCATTATTTATTATCATTTGAATTTCTATTAACTGCTTTACTTTTATAAATTTAATTTACTTAAATACGAAGTCCGCATATAGCTAGTTTATTTGATAATAATAAATAAATTAAATCATGAAAAAAATACTCGTATATCATACCAATGCTTATCCGTTAAGAGAACCATCAGATATCATTTTGAAAACGTTGAATTATGTGCTCGAAATGATAAATTACCTAATAAATGATTTTTATGAAACTGAGAAACTGAGCGCCTCCTAAGAGCCATTTCGTCTTGACGAAATATTCAATATAATGTCATAAAGTTTCACAGTTAAGGTGGATTTTAGGATGATCTATATAATTCTATTTTATATATTTTCCTTTATTACATTTTTATGTTTATAAAGCTACTAGATTTTGCACGCGACACCGTCTGCGGGCGTCAGGAACATTAACTTTTTTGCTAAATGAATGTTGTGACGCAATGGAAAATGAAAAATATGACACCTGAGAAAAACCACACCTGACATCTCTATCGCTATATTTTTAGAAAATCCCTCGGGAACCGAACATTCTATATCTTTATCCAGGTAATAAACTATCTGTGCCCAAAATTTCATCCAAATTCGCTGAGCCGTTTTAGCGTAAAGGAGTAAGAAACATCACAAACTTTCGCATTTGCAATATTAGTAGGAAGTAAAAAGAACGCAAGTTCAAACTTCACTACTAAATAAAAAAAATAGTCAGTGCCATCTATTCTCATAAAAAACTCAACAAATTATTTGTAGTTTATTCAGGCCACCAATTCACAATCAGACCAATTTCCATCGCATTAAGTCCTTACTTTAAAGTTTATGAGCTGACGAAGAAGACACACAATACAATTTAGTTGTCTTGAAGATAAACGACGTCCAAAACCACCCGAACGTAAGAAACACAAAGAAAAATCTTTCTTATCTACTCAAAATAACGACTCCATTTGGACTCGCTCTTATACAAAATGCTCTAGACATGCCCTCATAAATATCCACATTTCTTGCGAGTCAACTGAGTCAGCTAACCCTTGACATGTTACACGAGAGAAGAACAATGCAGTAGGTAATGTTGAGCGCGAAATATAAAAAGGAGCGAGTTCACTAGGACTTAGGGGACTGATTTGGTGTCTATAGAGAAAATTTGATATTGTTATCTTTAACGAAAATAAAACAAATGTTATATCAATATATATAATATATAAAATTAACGTGTCACAGTGTTTGTTACCAAACTGCTCCGAAACGAAATTTATGAAATTTTTTGGCTATATTCGGTAGGTCTGAGAATAAGTCATAAACTATTTTTTATACCTCTAAGTGATAAGTGGCCCAACCCAATTTTTTTTTTATGGTATTTTTTTTATGTTTGCCGAGTCAGCTAGTTTAAATGTAAATTATTTTTAGTACTAAATTAAGATTGTGATATTGATTCGGATTTGTTTCAGAAGGTCCCTTTTATTTTCATTTATTTATTTGTTTATTAAAATTCAATTTTAATATTATAACTGCAAATATTATAACAACCTAACTAATGTTATAGATTTGAATGTAGTTCTTTTGTATGTTTGTATGTTGTTTGCTGTTGTACGTAACATTAGATATTTCTAGATGAAAAGTACCCCAGACAACTTTCATTCATGATATGTAAAATTTCATGTGGCTCGGTTAAGATGTGAAACAAAAAACAAATCATTTTCGCATTTGTAATTAATTTTAATTTTGATTTTTGATTTGATTTTAATTTATGAAAAAATGTACGAACATGTTTTTTTTTAATAATTTAAGAACTGATCACTTTACCTACTGTCGGGAGACAGTATTGTACTGTGTGAGAAAATGGAATGTCGTTGACGAAATTACCAGGCGATATGGGTCAAGGCCCCAACAAATAGGGGACGTGACAGGAGATGTCAATGGAAATTGTTGCAAATATTTATTTTATTTTTTTAAGTCGTGATATTGACAAAGGGAAGGTCGGAAGAACAATATTCAATCAAAATTGTTTATTTTACAAGAACTTGCTTAATTCAAATATAATAAATACATTCGCAATTCATCTTCGTAATTTGAATAAAGACTTTCTTTAACTTCTAGCGAGGATAAACTGTAATTGTAATAACATTTCATACTACCTTTTACCCTTATTTTTTCGTGTTTGTTCTGTAAGCTTGTCAACTACAACGAGCCCGTTGGATGAGTGGCAAGGGTACTTGCCTAACGTCTCAGGGGCCCCGGGTTCGATTCCCGGCGGGGTCAACTTTGGAAATTTTAATATAATTTTCAAAATTGCTGGTCTGGATTTGAAAAGTAGTGGTAGGGCACACTGCGTTTCGCAGTCATTTGGGCAGCCCGTCTGGCGGCAGTAACCACCACCTTACAGAATACCACCGTGAAATAACAGCATTATGTGCTGTTGTGTTTCGGTGAGTGTAAGGGATGCCAGAGCCCATTACCCCTTCCCTCCCTTATCCCCTTATCCTTAATCCTTCTATGGTCGGTAGCGCATTTGTAGCACTTATGGCGTTGCTTGTGTTATAAGCGACGGTAGCCACCTACCATCAAGTGGACCTGGTTGTACCATTGTGGTTTTATGTTATGGCCTGTCTGTCGACCATAACATTAAAAAAAAACTTTATTACATAAAAATGTCTGTCGTGTATCAGTGATGTTTCCACGAGTATAACATGACGGACGTTCGATCCGATGCGCCGCGCTGATACGCATCGTTGCATTAAGTACAGTACACAAAGATCGATGACTTTTACTGCATTTTCTAAGTCATTTGCAGTGGCAGGGCACACTGCGTTGTGGGAATCCGTGGATAAGTCCTCGGTGTGATCTCGAACACACACATCACGGGTTCCACCATCAATCCAACCGGAACCGTTCCACTTACAAACCACGAGGCGCGGGCGGGGGGTGTCATCCCTTCGTGGTTTCTCTTCCTCTGTCCCGCACGAACCGTTACAGTTCCACCTTCCTTGTCCGAACTGCTAAGGAGTGGAACTCATTGTCTGCGTCCGTGTTTCCTCAAAATTACAATCTCGGGGTTTTCAAATCTAGGGTAAATGGGCACTGCACCTTACATCAAGTGAGATCGCGGCCAAGCGTTGCCTTGATTTTATAAAAAAAAGGGTTTTAGTGGGTATTCCCGGTGATAAGTCACTTCACCGGGCGAGTCTCACATTCCCCCTCGTCGACGGGAACAGCCGACGAGGGACAGTGCGTAAATGTCATCTCCGCTCTTGATAAAAAGGTCACATTTTCGCAGTCATTTAGGCAGCCCATCTAGTGGAAGTTATCACCACCTTATAGAAGACCACAGTAAAATAACAGCATGTATGCTGTTGAGTTTCCGTGACCGAGTAAGGGAGTATGTCTAGTGGCAGTAACCATTTACAGAAGACACCAGTGAAATAATAGCACATGTGCTGTTGTGTTTCCGTGAGTGAGTAAGGGAGTATGTCTAGCGGCAGTAGCCATATACAGAAGACCACAGTGAAATAATAGCACATGTGCTGTTGAGTTTCCATGAGTGAGTAAGGGAGTATGTCTAGCGGCAGTAACCATTTACCGAAGACCACAGTGAAATAATAGCACATGTGCTGTTGTGTTTCCGTGAGTGAGTAAGGGAGTATGTCTAGCGGCAGTAGCCATTTAAAGAAGACCACAGTGAAGTCGCGGGAAACAGCTAGTTTTAAATAAAAACTACAATATGCCATTTGCATAAGCATTTATACAGGTAATGAAAACATTATCCATACAATATAACTAAAAAACAAACGATACCAGGAACTCGAGTAAGTGTTAATGGCACGAGATGTTTTTTTAAATTAATTTATGTAATATGCAACAATTCCTTTTATAGTAAAGGAATTTTAGAGGAAAAAATATATTTTAAAAATGCGGCCATATCAAGTACTTTTTTATGAATCGTCAAACAGACAGACGTTCCACTTGATGATAGGTGGTTCCGTTGCCACATGACACAACCAACACAGGGGTACAGGTGCGTTGCCGACCCTACAAGCTGGCTTGTAGAAGCTAATATTTTTTAATTTTTATGTTAAGGTACAGGCTGGAGCTTTGGAGCTTCTTTGGAGCTTTTAAGTATTATGTTTTTTTTTTTAATAAGTGCGTAACCTCACCTTCGGCTCTACCGGAAGATCAGCGCAATTTGTGGCGGGGGAAGTTTGTGTTTGTCTTTGTGTATGTACTAGCTGGCGTCTGCGACTTCGTCCGCGTTGAAAAAGATAAAAGTAGCTTATCCTGTGTCCTGTACGTCTAAATGTTTATCTACCAAGTTTCACGAAAATCAGTTGATTCGTTTAAGAGTTATTGAGGAACATACTCGTACATACAGAAATAAATTGTAATAATGGTCAATTTAGTTTCAGTATCATGTATAGAGCCTATAAACACGATCTCTGAAAACAAAGTAACTTACTCCATGGCCAACCCTTACAGATTTTTTATTAGTATTGTTACTTATGTACTTATGTATGTTCTTAAATTTCCTTAACTACAAATGAAATATTATTCTATACGAGTAGTTAGGTGGAAACACCTCAAAAGGGAGATCGTTCTGAAGTTTGCACATTCGCGGTTTATTTGGGGCGAGATGGCTCTATGTGACATGTCCCAATATAAAAATATACTTCTAAACACAAGTTACTTACCTATCTTTACACATCTTTTTCTGTTTTTAAAATGATTCTTTAAACGAAATAACAAAACAAATTAGAATTAGAAATTTGATTTTATCGTTCCATGGCAATGTTACGTTATGTGTAAAACAACCATTATTCTTATTTACTGGTTGTGTTGATGTCGATATCAAATGTTGTTCCGGTAAAAGTGCGAGTCTAATGAAGAGCGGGAAACAATGCGTAATGAAGTGCCGCGGACTGAGAGACAAGCAGAGCGGTAAGCGGAAGCGGATTATAGAAATATGATCCGTTTTTTTAAATATTGAGAATCACTACATTGAGATTTGTCTGATGACACAATGCAAGATAATTTAACCCAATCTACAAACCTTTCAATTTTAATTCGAATGCATTTATAGAAATACGACGTTATTATTATTTTTTTAAAAAAAATAAATGTCCACTTGATGGTAGGTGGCTACCATCACCTATAACACAAGCAACGCCACAGGTGCTGCAAATGCCCTGCCGAACATAGTACGATTGAGGATAGGGATTAGAAAGGGACATGGAAATGCGCCCTACCGTCCCTTACTAACTCACTAAAACACAACAGCACAAATGTTAATATTTCACTGTAGTCTTCTGTGAAGTTTCTGCTGCCAGATGGGTTGCCCAAATGATTGCGAAACGCAGTGTGGTGTCATTTCTTACAACAGCATATATTGTTTCGGTATTAACATCGCAAAACTTAATGGGCTCTGACCTTGAGAGAGTATCTTTGCAAACAATATGGCGCACCTGCTTTATCTCTCGTACAAAATGTTATCATTGCGTCTCGCTCATTCCCTAGCTGGGGGATTCCCATCCCCGCGTCGCAGTACCTCACAAACAGCCCCAAAATCGGTTACTGCGCATATTTGACACGTGATATTGCCAGAGCCATTAGGTTTTGCGCTGATTATACCGGGGCCGGTACAGTATTATGTCCCTTAAAGATATTATCCGCTCGCCGCTCCGCTGCACTAAGATCACGCCTTATTACTGACTGGCGTGAGTGCTAGCATGTGTAACACACGACACCTTTATACAAACATTTACTAAGTAGACATGCTACTTGTTATAGCTTGGCGTCGCACTCGCATTAAGCAATTTATACATAATGGGAATTGTTTGTATTATCGCGTTAGATTGTCAATTTGATATTAATTTACATTTCACATTCTACAAAGTTTGTAAAGCAAATTTTGACTGAATTTGGATAATTTTGCGGTGTAATAAAAGAATTTGTACCACACATAGAACACATCAAAGTATATTTTTATATTAAACTAGCTGCTGCCCGCGACTTGGACCGCGTAACTTTGTAAATTATATACTAAAACCTTCCTCGAGAACCACTCTATCCATTGGTGGAAACAGCATGAAAATAGGTGCAGTCGTTTTTGAGTTTATCGTGAACAGACAGACACAGACGCGGTGGAGGACTGTTCTATAATATGTAAGGATATGTATTGATGTTAAACTTGACAGACAGGCTGACGTTCCTTGATGGTAGGTGGCTACCATCAAGGAAATATAACACAATATAACACAAGCCACTCAGCCTGTATACAATATGTATATATCGCTGCTTAAAAACTAAAGGGCTACAAATCAAAATTACACTTTTTACAGGAGAGCTAAAAATTCAATTATTTTTGTCTATTTTTTTTTTCTTATCAGATATATATCAAATATATGCATATTATAGATCGTTAGAAACGCATTTTTAAGTAGCATTAAATGTTTTAAGTACTTTTATAATAAACGGAATACTAGAAGAGATATAAGCATATAAGTTACTTTTGAATATATAAAAAATTATGAAAATATACTAAATATTCAATAAAACAACCATAAGTCTTTTTGCAAGATACAATATGAAAGATTGTGATTGTATTTTTGCAATAAAAACATTTTTGGAATAGAAAATGTAAAATTTTTGGAATAGAAAAAATAAAATGGAATAGAAAAGTATAGAAAATGCTTGTGTGTATAATAAATCAATTCGAGGAAGCGAACTAAGAAAGTAGTTTGATAAACATTTCCTGTTAATCCTCTTAGAAGTTCAATTATTTCATTATACGCGACCCTTGTCACTAGACAAATAGATGTTCTGATAATGTGATAACAATCTCTACATATATAAGTCTGTGTCTGTACCTATATCTATGTCGTTCATTGTAAAAGTGGTGTAACTCCCTATTTTTAAAACCATCTTTTCTTGCCTAATGGTATCACATTTAGTCATAACTTTCAATATAAAAGTGAAGTAACTCCAATAGTTGCATTGAAATCCCATAGATGAACACAATGAATGAATGCTTATATTTTTTTTCCTACACTATAATTCGCAATAAGCTCGTTATTCTAAAATTCAGTTACAAGGAGATAGTTCACTTTTACAATGAGCGACACATATATAAGTCTGTGTCTGTACCTATATCTGTGTCGTTCATTGTAAAATTGGTGTAACTAACTCCCTATTTTTAAAACCATCTTTTCTTGCCTAACGGTATCACATTTAGTCATAACTTTCAATATAAAAGTGAAGTAACTCCAATAGTTGCATTGAAATCCCATAGATGAACACAATGAATGAATGCTTATATTTTTTTTCCTACACTATAATTCGCAATAAGCTCGTTATTCTAAAATTCAGTTACAAGGAGATAGTTCACTTTTACAATGAGCGACACATATATAAGTCTGTGTCTGTACCTATATCTGTGTCGTTCATTGTAAAAGTGGTGTAACTCCCTATTTTTAAAACCATCTTTTCTTGCCTAACGGTATCACATTTAGTCATAACTTTCAATATAAAAGTGAAGTAACTCCAATAGTTGCATTGAAATCCCATAGATGAACACAATGAATGAATGCTTATATTTTTTTTCCTACACTATAATTCGCAAAAAGCTCGTTATTCTAAAATTCAGTTACAAGGAGATAGTTCACTTTTACAATGAACGACACATATATAAGTCAGTGTCTGTACCTATATCTGTGTATTTCATTGTAAAAGTGGTGTAACTCCCTATTTTTAAAACCATCTTTTCTTGCCTAACGGTATCACATTTAGTCATAACTTTCAATATAAAAGTGAAGTAACTCCAATAGTTGCATTAAAATCCCATAGATGAACACAATGAATGAATGCTTATATTTTTTTTCCTACACTATAATTCGCAAAAAGCTCGTTATTCTAAAATTCAGTTACAAGGAGATAGTTCACTTTTAAAATGAACGACACATCTGTCCCTTATGTTACTAGAGGTGCTAGTAGAAAATAAATAGATGAATGAGTGTTCTAATTAATATTGTAAACTTATAATCAAGCAATCATGAAATTTTGCATACACGTTATCAGGGATATAGAAAAGGACATAGGGTACCTTTCAACCAGAAAAAAATACTGCTTTCTATGGATAATTTATAAACTAAAATAAAAAATTCAATCCCTGACAAAATTATCAATACTAATAATAAATCTGTAAGGGTTGGTCATGGAGTAAGTTACTTTGTTTTCAGAGATATCGTGTTTATAGGCTCTATACATGATACTGAAACTAAATTGGCCATTTTTAGAATTTTTTTCTGTATGTATGTATGTTCATCCATAACTCTTAAACGAATTAACTGATTTTCATAAAACTTGGTAGATAAACATATAGACGTACGGGACACAGGATAGGCTACTTTTTTTATTTTCAACGCGGACGAAGTCGCGGGCGCCAGCTAGTACGAGCAATAAAGTTTTAATAAATGATAAAGTATAATATCAGATTCTTCCTCAAAGAATCTAAATGACATTTAGGTACGTCTGATATCAGGTTCTATGCAATAAATGTAATATTATTTATTTATTCGTCTCCTATTACAGTATCGTCACTGCCGAGTCCGACGTCGGCGGATGAGGATGAGGATGAGGATGACACGACACCTCAGAACCGAGCCGAAGTCGACGATGACGGCAGAGTGTACAAGAACCCCAGGAATTCACCGTCAGCGCAGTGCCCACGGGACGAAGAGCAAGCCACATTGTTGGTAAGAAATATACTTACCAAGATATTTTTTCGTCTATGTCATCGAAATACTACAATGGAATATGCGTCACAAATGCCAAAGCGGCACATAAAAAGAACGCCTTTGACAGAATCATGGTGGACTCTTGTCTTCACGCGTCAATGGTAAAAAGTAGTAACGATCAACTTCTAATATTTCATTTTAAACTCTAATGGGTTGACGTAAAGTCACATTTTCTTTAAATTACGTACTTATTATTATGTTTGTTTTGTTTTAAATGACAGTTCATGATCTACGCATATGTCACTTTTAAATGTTCCATAAAATTCGTAGTGTTTTGTATGGCACGCGGGTTCCATGTTGTAGTAGTTTGATGGTCTATGTAAAAAACTTTAGTCTGTGCATTATAAAGGATTTTTTAAAAGAAATTCAAAGAATATAGAGCTGGCTACATGCAGATTCACGTGCCTTCCTCCCCTAGCGGCCGCCGGCTCTACACTCTGTCTGTGCTACCCATGGCCACTTCAACGTACAGTCGGCCACAAAAGTCGATTAACACATTCAAAAGTGCAAAACAACTGAACACTCAACGCGCCTAGAGTTGTCACGAATGGAGAACAAAATAAACTTCACGTACAAACGATCGTAAAAAGCTTGAGTAAGTAAGTAAATTGAGTGTACAATTGTTTTGCACTTTTGAATGTGTTAATCGACTTTTGCGGCCGACTGTACTATTATTCCTAACTAACTGGTGCCGGCGACTTCGTCCGCATTGAAAAAGGAGACAACGGTGGCGCCGCCACGCGACAGTGACGCCCAATTATTTATATTTTTGGACGATCACTCGGGAACAGTACTTTTTTTCTGGATGACAGGTACCCTATGTCCTTTCTTGTATCCCTGACAACGTGTATGCAAAATTTCATGATGATCGATTGAGTAGTTAAGGTGTGAAAAGGTAACAGCCATACAGAGTTATTTTCGCATTCATAATATTAAATATGGATTCGATCTCGCTGGGTTGAGCTTTCATCCGAGACATTTCAGCGACATATTACGAGTATGTTACCACCGGAAACACACATTGCCGAAAACCTTTGTCTGCCGAGTTTTGGATAAGAATATGTCTTGAAATTAATAAAAAATGTAATAAAACTATATCAATACTAATAATAAATCTGTAAGGGTCGGTCATGGAGTGAGTTACTTTGTTTTCAGAGATATCGTGTTTATAGGCTCTATACATGATACTGCAACTATATTAACGATTTTTAGAATTTTTTTCTTTATGTATGTATGTATGTAAGTTTCTCTATAACTCTTAAACGAATTAACTGATTTTCATGAAACTTGGTACATAAACATTTAGACGTACGGGACACAGGATAGCCTACTTTTTTTTTCAACGCGGACGAAGTCGCGGGCGCCAACTAGTACTTACATATAATTATATTTTTGTACAGGGCCAGAAGTGTCTTCGCAAGTGCTCTTCAGATGAAGATTGCAAGAGTAAAAAGAAGAAATGTCTCTGCGACGGAGCCTGCGGCATGTCTTGTATTAAACCAGGTGAGTAATTTTAAAGGCTTTTCCGCATGTCTGTTTAATACCTACATCAAATATCACATTTTTATGACAACGAATTTAAGGCGAGGATTTATTTCAGTTTCAAATGTTATGGAGTTAAGTCGAACTTTTCCTACGAACCAAAATAGGTTTGACATAATAATATAGGAAACATGGTGCAGGTTTATTTCGTTATATTGGTCACCATTCCTTACACTATCTAGGAATTAGGTATGACCTAATTCTTAGGGCATACTGCGTTTCCCAGTCGTTTGCAGGCAGGCAGTCCGTCTGACAAAAGTAACCTTACGAATGACCACCATGAAAATAATAGCATGTATCCATCAAATACTAAAAACTTTTCCAGGTTTTTTAATTGGTAATTGTACCAATTAAACAACATTTCTCTATAATTTAACTTCGCTTTTAGAGACTCGTTAAATTATTTCACGCTACGCATATACATTAATCAGTGAATAACATTAATTAACCGAATGTCATTTATAAATCATTCAATAAAAGGTAATTTAACGGTATATTCCGCATAGAAGGGAGATTTATTGATATTACAATGACATTATATAAGTATTATTGTTAAATTGTATTCCTGAAGCGAGCTGTAAACAAATTCCTATAGGGTGAGAGAGACTGCAGCCCGACGTAAGAGAAGGCGTACCTCTACTTCCGGGTACGCCAAGGTTCTGACAGGGAGTAGCCCTACCCGCGCTGGATAGCCATGGCGGGGCACCGACGTCGTGTCGTAACGTCCCCGCGACGGGCCACATCAACGACCGCACTAGAAAGTTGTTGGGTTTTAAGCCGCGTCTTCACTAGGGCCGCACGGCCACATCAGGAGGGCCGCTCGGCCAGGCCTTGTATAGTGTGTACTCGTGTAGTGTGTACAAGCACAGCTTCACAATCCATATATGTAAAGCTGTGGTACAAGGCCGGCCTGATGTGGCCGTGCGGCCCTAGTGAGGACGCGGCTTTAGCCGGTAGGAGTCAGGCATAACCCCGCAGTGTCCCCTACACTGCCGGGTATCCAAAAGGATTTTCAAACTTTAAAAAAAAGCAGCCCACCAGCAGCGCCCTGGTATTGTTTGTGTTCTTAGGCGACGGTAACCACCTTACCACCACCTCTTACCATAAGAGGCACTCATGTTGGCGGACAGAAAAACAATAGAAAAATGGTGGGAAACTATTTTTATAATTTTTTTTGTCTTTTAAATGTATTTTATTAATTTTTCAGTTACTCATTTTCTTTCATATTGTGGTTCACCTTTACAGCGTGCTCCCCTAAGGGCCATTGCAGAGTCTGGTACTTAATTTCCAAGATAATTAAACCGCGATTTCGTCCATTATTTCCGCAGATTTCTTCATTGTATAAGCTGCCAGGTCACAATTTTAACTAGGGAGTATAATTGCAGTTATTAAGTATAAAGTCTGTTATTAATTATTTAGCGACCCCACTCCCGAGTCAGTTTTATATATTTTTAGATCTCGTAATTGGAACGCCAAAAAACATTTTCGATGCTTATCTTTGTAAACTTTTTCTGTATCTTTAAACGGAGCCATCATTTCCACAAAATGAAGCAAAAAAGAAATGACACAACTGTTGGAAACACAGCTTGAAAGTGAATGGATCGCGCAGTGCAGGCATTTTGAAAAGCTTATTCACCGGAGGATCTTTTCATCGGAAAGGTCGAGCGTTTCACTTCGCTTCGCCCGGAAAATTACCCCCTGACCCTGATTACCAGGTCTTTACCGCGACTGACATTATTTCGCAATATTATGCAATATAAAAAAAATAGTCGCATTGACCTACAGGAAATAAAATTTATTTCCTGTACGCTAAGCCTGTACGATAAAAAAATCAGAATGGTATGAAATATAAATATATCATGGGATATTTAGGAGATATCTCTGGCACCAAATTCCAATACTTCAGTTTCTGGACCAGGTTCCACTGGGTAAGGAAAGATCGGAAAATTTTGGTCGTTTTTCTTACTACATTTTCTCATCTCTTTGAACCCTTGGTGTTTTTGCTAAAAATACAAAGTAGCATTTTTTTTATTAGAGTTGGGTTTGCTCTTGGCCAACAACCAGCTGTGTAGCAAGGATGAGGCCTATGATGGAGCGAGCTCACCCAGAAGATGCCTGTTTACTCCAACTTTGAAATACAGGGAGGGCAGGGGAGGCAGGTCAAACCTTGGCTATAAAATCCAAAGTAGCTATCATTAAAATATGGAAGTTTATAACCGTCATACGAAGAATATTAAAAGGAGACAGTGTCGCTTAAAATTTTTGAAGGTAATAAAGCGACGGACGCTTTATCGGAGTGCATAAAGTGCATTATGCATTTAAAATTCAGCTGAGCTCATAAATAAGGCTAGGGACGTGTTGCTAAACAAACGACTCCGTTTATTGCGAGCATTTATCACGGCGAAATGCTGTAGCAGTTTAAATTGTTGCTTGTATAGGTATAATCATGGGCGTAGCCAGGATTGTATATAAGGGGGGGCAGACAAAGAAAATCCTAGATTACTTATATTGTTTTCATCGTTGTTTTTAATAGTATTTAAAAATAAGATGTTTTTATTTTGGTAAGATTTGTGTCGTTCATTGTAAAAGTGGTGTAACTCCCTATTTTTAAAACCATCTTTTCTTGCCTAATATACCATTAGGCCACATTTAGTCATATCTCAATATGAAAGTGAAGTAACTCCAATAGTTGCATTAAAATCCCATAAATGAAAACAATGATTGAATGCTTATATTTTTTTTCCTACACTATAATTCGCAAAAAGCTCGTTATTCTAAAATTCAGTTCCAAGGAGATAATTCACTTTTACAATGAACGACACATTTTTTAAAGCTATATAGGGTAAGATTTTTTTCATTTAAGCTAGTTTCATTTAAAAAAAAAATTCTGTCATTCTATTGTTTAGTTAATTATTTTAAAAAATGCGATTTTCGCTATAATTTATAGTTTTTATCATCAAAAATCTAAATGGCTTTTTCGTTTT
Organism: Synanthedon formicaeformis; assembly: GCA_945859745.1. Lineage (NCBI taxonomy): Eukaryota > Metazoa > Arthropoda > Insecta > Lepidoptera > Sesiidae > Synanthedon > Synanthedon formicaeformis. Next base: position 7,036,328 of record OX243976.1, read on the forward strand.
TTTTTTTTGTAATAACAATTGCAATTTTTATTGGCAGAAAAAATCCTGAAAGCGCCTATCTCAGAATTGCATTTCGCATAGAATAAGCTATCGGTCATATTGTTCGAATACTTCTATTTTTCGCAGAAAACCCACTTCTTGCCTAGACTTGGAGATCACATCCCGTATTGTTGGATTTCACAAGCCTGTTAGTTTCTTTTCTTAGGTCTTATAAGAAGCGTCGCAAGCTATGAAGCTCGTAAAAACTCGCAAAGTTTAACAGCTTAACCCCCCTTGCCCGTACCTCGATACGCCCATGGGTATAATGTTGCGACTATTAGATAGAACACACAGTTGTTGCAGCGGTAGACTCAATTTCGAATCCTGGTCAGAAAGATACCTATAACACCTATACCACCTAAGACTTGAGAGTTAACAAGAGCAGTCTTGCAATATATATTATTACTAGCTGGTGCCCGCGACTTCGCTCGCGTTGAAAAAGAAAAAAGTAGCCTATCCTGTGTCCTGTACGTCTAAATGTTTATCTACCAACTTTCATAAAAATCAGTTATAGAGGAACATATACATACATACAATACCTACACTTACAGATTTATTATTAGTATTGATGATTGATTGATCATCAAACCTAGAAACTTGTTGGGTTTTAACTGGTACGAACCCGACATTTCTAGGGCGGCCGTTGATGGGCGGGGTCGCGATGACGTTATGACACGACATCAGTGCCCCGCCATGGCTATTCAGCGCGGGGAGGGCTACACTTCCTGTCAGAACCTCAGCGTACCCGAAAGTGGAGGTACGCCGGCCATCTCAGGAGACCTTACAGTAGTCCTAGGAGACTTATCGCCCGGTTCCGACAATACTTGATCCTAACTAATGTAATAAACGCGAATGTGTATTTATTTGTCTGTTACGCTTATCGATCATCGTGATTTTTTGCATACACGTTGTCAGGGATACAGGAAAGAACATAGGCTACTTTTCATCCAGACAACAAATAAATGTTAAGACAAAAAACCCAATTACCAATTTAACCAATACCCAATTTAACGAAACAATAGCGAAAATTTTGTTTAAGAAATCGTTGCGTACAAAAATTGGAACCTAATAAAAGTATACTCAAAAGTTTTCTAGAATTTCATTTTAAAGGCTAATTTCAGGGAAGGAATTGAACAACTTCGTAATGTTATGCTGAATGCGTGAGCTCATGCATTATGCAAAAGGTCGCGTCATGGCGACCCTAATAGGAAATTTATTTAAAAACCCAAAAATATATTCAAATAAAATGGAAATGATTTTATGAAAATTGAGTTGAAACAATTACAGATTCTTTTATTTTCAATTGATATATTGTTAACTGTAAACTGTCATATTGTTGGATATTACAGATTCTTTATATCTTTATATTCTTTTATATATCAGATGTATATAAAATAATCTCTAATCTTTTGTATCAGTTATATATTCTTCATATTCTTTTATATCAGATGGATATAAAAGAATCTGTAATCGGTGGACGCATTGGATTTTGATGTAGTTTTCACCATCAATTCGATAATTTTTCATAGTAGGTATAAGCTTATTTTTATTTATAAGTTTATATAATCAAACCTAATAAAAATTCTACATATAAGTTTAAAAAAAAAACAATATTTTGCAAACTCTGCCTGTTTCTCCGCTAAATACTTCCAAAATATCCAACCGATCACTAATAAGGGGTGGGGTAATGAGCTCTGGCATCCCTTACTCACTCACCGAAACACAACAGCACATATGCTGTTATTTTACTGTGGTATTCTGTAAGGGGATGGTTATTTAGGTACGTACTGTACTTGAGCTTCTTATAAACATATAACCTGACTTGTTACATCTGTACAGTATGAATGTTTGACGACACTTGGTCTAGTGGCTAGTAACCCCAGCTGTCAACCAAGCGGTCGCGGTTTCGAATCCCGCTAGGGGCAAATGTTTATGTTAACATTTTACCTTTGTACCTGAGTCATGGATGTTTTTTATTTATAATATGTATGTATTTACTAAACAAAATGTAATATATGTAGTATATCAAATGTCTGGTATACATACAAGCATTAGGAACTAGATGGTGCTGTGTGGAATGTGTGAAGATTATTTATTACATATATTATAATGTAATTAAATTTAGTTTTTTTCCTTGTGGGCAAAATACATCAAACTACTACAACATGGAACCCGCGTTCCATACAAAACACTACGAATTTTATGGAACATTTAAAAGTGACATATGCATAGAGCATCAACTGTCATTTAAAACAAAACAAACATAATAATAAGTACGTAATTTAAAGAAAATGTGACTTTACGTCAACCCATTAGAGTTTAAAATGAAATAGTAGAAGTTGATCGTTACCACCTTTTACCATTGACGCGTGAAGGCAAGAGTCCGCCATGATTCTGTCAAAGGCGTTCTTTTTATGTGCCGCTTTGGTATTTGTGACGCAAATTCCATTGTAGTATTTCGATGGAAAAATAAGAAAACATTTCAAAATGGCGCAAAATGTTAGTGTTACACATAGAATTGAAAGCCGACGAAATGGTTTTGTTATTTGAATAATTCATATTTGTGTTACACAGCTTATCTCGAGTTTATGTAAACGGCTCCGAGTATAACTCAAGATTATTTCTCTCTGAATATTTATGGTAGGTTCTGAAATATTCATGAATATTCATCACTTTGCCGCTAACGCCTGTTTATTAAGACACTTGCAGACAACAATGCTTTGAAAGAATGGTTACTAAATCAGCGAACTATTTACTAAAACAGATGCAATCATTAAAATTGATAAGCTTAGGGCCTCTTTCACGAACTACATGTAAAGTGTTGATTAGTTACTTTTAGAAATCATTTTATGTTATATTGAATTATGCACTCGGTTTACTGCATCATTCGATAGCCGAATTTTTATTATTATTTTCTATTTAATGTTTGGGACGTTTACCGTACAAACAAAGGTATATCAGCTCCTTTATTCCCGGTTACCGGTGACTTTAAATGACAGTTTGGCCTAATTGACGTTTGTGAAATAGGCGTTGAGTCACATTCTTATTTTATTTGGGAAAACAAATAATTACACCATATATAGTAAATTTGAAAAAATAGAAACATACCTACATAAATAAAAGTGAAAGTGAAATGGTATTTCCACGAATTTTGAAAAATTGTCAAAAAAAAAAACAGAAACACAGTTTTGTAGAGCAGAAAGAGCTCTATTTAACGATATGTATAATTGTATATTCACTTATTTATTTTATTTTCTTAATTTTAAATTTTTTACAATATAAATTATAAACAAAAAAAAAAAAAAAAAAAAAAAAAAAAAATATTAATTGTATATATTATTATATCATTGAAATATGTAGTTATTACAAATAATGAGCCCATTTGTAATGTAATAATATAATCTTCAAATTCTCTGAAATTCAATTCACTATTTCCGGAGATTAATCTTCAAATGTAAACTTTACAAAATTTGCTCTCTCTGTATGTCTGTCTTTGTAATATTAGTATTTAGTATATGTATATATATTTTATCAATACTAATAATAAATCTGTAAGGGTCGGTCATGGAGTAAGTTACTTTGTTTTCAGAGATATCGTGTTTATAGGCTCTATACATGATACTGAAACTAAATGGACCATTTTTAGAATTTTTTTCTGTATTTAAGTATGTATTTTCCTCCATAACTCTTAAACGAATTAACTGATTTTCATGAAACTTGCTAGATAAACATTTAGACGTACGGGACACAGGATAGGCTACTTTTTCTTTTTCAACGCGGACGAAGTCGCGGGCGCCAGCTAGTATATAATAATAATATAAAACATTGTTATATCTAAAATAGTTTGGCACACCTGTACAAATGTTAACTTTATAGATCTCTACGTGCTCTATCTCTTTTCACGATCCACTAAAACTTTGCGAACATTGTGCTTATAAATGAAAGTTGTTGTTCCAATTTTGTAAGCAGAAGAGTTGTCGTATTTCAACAGAAACTACATATCACAATCCTTATTGAGTCGAGTATTAGAAGTGGCAGGGCTATTAGATTACTTTAGAAGTGGCAGGGCACACTGCGTTTCTCAGTCATTTGGGCAGCCCGTCTGGCGGCAGTAACCACCACCTTACAGAATACCACCGTGAAATAACAGCGTTATGTGCTGTTGTGTTTCGGTGAGTGAGTAAGGGATGCCAGAGCCCATTACCCCTTCCCTTCCTTTACCCCTTATCCTTAATCCTTCTATGGTCTACAGCGCACTTGTAGCACTTATGGCGTTGCTTGTGTTGTAGGCGACGGTAGCCACCTACCATCAAGTGGACCGTCAGCCTGTCTGTCGACCTTAACATAAAAAAAAATTAAAAATGTGAGGTTTTTAGCAATAAACTACAAATTCTGGACCATAATATGTTTGGGTATTATTTTTATTATTTATTTATTTATTTATTTATTTAATAGCTAAACTTACAGCATTTAATATTTAACAAATACATATAATACATTAAATTTTTATATAGTTAGCCTATTACAAGGATAGGCATTAGTTAGCATTTTTTTTAAAATATGAATCACACATTCCACACAGCACTATCTAGTTCTACACTATGCTTATGTACGTAGTGTGTTCAGAAAATAACGGGAATTTTGGTTTTTTGAAAAAAATATTTATTTATTTGTCTACATTAATGTTGTCGCCTTCAAAATAGTCCCCATTAGATATTATGCACTTGTGCCAGCGCTTCTTCCAATCGTCGAAACACTTCTGAAACTCGATTTTTGGGATAGCCTTTAGCTCTTTCAGCGATGCGCTTTTAATGTCATCTATGCTTGTAAAACGACGGCCCTTTAAGGTTCTCGTTATTTTTGGAAATAGGAAAAAGTCACATGGAGCCATGTCTGGCGAATATGGAGGCTGGGGCATCGTTACAGTAATGTTTTTGGCCAAGAATTCACGAACAAGCAACGAAGTGTGAGCAGGTGCATTATCGTGGTGTTCGAAACATTCGAAAAAATTTCATGGCATGAGCCAATCGATATGCCAACATCATCAGCGACTTCTCTGATTGTGATTCGGCGATCATTCATAACCATTGCTTTCACTTTTTCCACGTTTTCATCGGTTGTTGATGTGCTGGGGCGTCCGGGGCGTTCGTCATCTTCAACGTCTTCACGGCCATCTTAGAAACGCTTATACCACTCGTAAACTCTTGTTTTACTCATAGTAGACTCGCCATAGGCCTTTGTAAACATTTCCACACACTATGTTACACTTCATTTCATTTTTTTACGCAAAATTTGATACAAATTCTATGATCCATTTCATTTATCAAACGAAAATCGCCGAGCTCATAAAAACACGTCTAACATTAGCGGCTGCCACAGACAAAGTAAGCAATACAGCTGAAATTTTTATCATACTTCAAGGGCATGTATACCAACATAATAAATGACAATTGGAATCTCCAAACCCGCGAAATTTAAAAATTCCCGTTATTTTCTGAACACACCTCGTATACCAGACATGTTGATATACTACTCTTTTTGTAATTACATATTTTAAATACAAACATCAATGACTCAGATACAGAGGTAAATGTTAACACAAACATTTGTCTCTAGCGGGATTCGAACCCGCGACCTTTTTGTTAACAGCTTGTTGCACAAATAGACAAGAAGAAATATTACTCTGTTTATGGTCTAAAGGCGCGTAATAGACAAGAACTATTATTTTAATACATCGAAATACTACAATTGAATTTGCGTCACAAATGCCAAAGCGGCACATAAAAAGAAGCCTTTGACAGAATCATGGCGGACTCTTGCTTTCACGCGTCAATGGTAAATGGTAGTAACGATCAACTTCTACTATTTCATTTTAAACTCTAATGGGTTGACGTAAAGTCACATTTTCTTTAAATTACGTACTCATTATTATGTTTTTGTTATAAATGACAGTTCATGCTCTACGCATGTCACTTTTAAATGTTCCATAAAATTCGTTGTGTTTTGTATGGCACGCGTGTTCCATGTTGTAGTATTTTGATGTTTTAATATAATAATAACAGGGAAGCAATAACATTATAATATCATAAAACATAATAAAAAAGAAAACACATGACAATGAATTTTTTATAACTGCACTTAATTCTATTCTGTGGTTTGGTAGCGATCGGACGCGGACAAAGTCGCGGGCACATCATGTTTATTGCCACTAATATGTGTTATTATTATTATTATTATATGATTTTTTATTATTATTAAGTCGCCTCTTAATATTAATTAAGTTGTCTGCCTCCACATTGCATCCGTAGAAAATATGTTTTATTACTCTCTTAACTGTGTTCTTAATTTGGGGTAAACCTTTATCTTCTTACCCGTAACAAACAGCCCAAACTTTCCTACATTTGAAGCTTAATCTTTTACTCGTGATTAAGGGGTTTACAGGGGCCCTCCACAGTATAGAAAACGCACAGTAGAAAAACTAAATTTGTCGGTTCAGTAGTCGTCCAATTTTGATTCGCACGAAATGTGCGAAAAGCCAATTTTAAATCTACAGGGCGTCCCAAGACTATGCGACATTAAGGGAAAGTACCTTAAATATCGTAGATAGGATATTTTGTTGAAAGAAGACTTTATGTTATTTTTAAAAGTTAGTAATACTGCATTCAAAGATTTTCTAAAAATTACGTCGTCATAAACAATAAATAATATTCTTGAAATTTGAATCAAACATTTTACGTTATTCCTTTCTTTTAAGATACTATGTTAATTAAGAAGAATTATTATTTTTTGTCCATTTTTTCAATTGGCATCATAAAAATACGGGTGATTTTTTTTTTCACATTCGATTTCCAGACGAAGTAAGTAATTTTTAGAAAATCTTTGAATGCAGTATTACTAACTATTAAAAATAACATAAAGTCTTCTTTCAGCAAAATATCCTATCTACGATATTTAAGGTACTTTTTCTTCATGTCGCATAGTCTTTGGACGCCCTGTATACTAATACTATAGAAGGGAAAGATTTGTTTGTTTGAATTGAATAGTTTCGGAAACTACTGGACCGATTTGAAAAAATCTTTCATCTATAGAAGGCTACGTTATCAGGGAGTAACATGGGTTATGTTTTACAAAATTACGCGGACTAAATCGCGTGCAACATTTAGTTATATATAATTGTCCTAAAAATGTGTTTAGTTACTGTTGAATTAGTTATAACATGCTCTTGTGTTGGCCAGGGTAAACAAATTACTTAACGCGTGCCCATAATCTTTACACTAAACAACGTTGTGATAATGGCACTTACTTAATCCCTGTACACACAAATCCTTTAAGAAAGATATAAAGGCCGGTGCTGACTGATGGCACGGCGTGGTATGGCAAAGATATTTTACATATTATTTTTAACCTTATTCCAATGATTTTAGTACACTTTTTTATTTCGATACCAAATGGTCGTAGCGTAGTTAGACAACCTTTACGGCCATTAGCCATTACGGCTAATTATTGCCGAAAGGTTGTTACCATTACCATTACCATCACCATTACCATTACCGTTACCGTTACCGTTACCGTTACCGTTACCGTTACCGTTACCGTTACCGTTACCGTTACCGTTACCGTTACCGTTACCGTTACCGTTACCGTTACCGTTACCGTTACCGTTACCGTTACCGTTACCGTTACCGTTACCGTTACCGTTACCGTTACCGTTACCGTTACCGTTACCGTTACCATTACCATTACCATTACCATTACCATTACCATTACCATTACCATCACCATTAGCATCACTATCACCATTAGCATCACCATCACCATCACCATCACCATCACCATCACCATCACCATCACCATCACCATCACCATCACCATCACCATCACCATTACCATTACCGTTAGGTGGTACTTAGGTGGCTACCGTCGCCTATTACACAAGCAACGCCATAGGTACTGCCTGCACTGGCGACTATTAAGTATTAATGACTGTACCAAACAGTACTATTGTAAATAGTGATACTATATTACTTGCAAGTAAAGTATGGATATTTTATAGTACTGGCGATACCAAATAGTGTCACTAGTATTATTAATGGTACAGTTCAATGGTACCGGAGCAACTATATTAATTTAATTAAAAAATAAAATATTTTACAGTCTTGTTAACGATTTTATTATATTACTAGCTGTTACACGCGACTTCGTCCGCGAAACTTTATAAAATGATAGCTGGCGTCCGCGACTTCGTCCGGGTTGAAAAAGAAAAAAGTAGCCGATCCTGGGGCCCTAGCCAAGAACAAACGTACAGTCGTAAACGTTGCGTAAACGCTACGCTACAAGAGAAATAAAGCCCGGTGATTGGTTGTTGTAAGCCTGAGCGTTGCGTTTACGCAACGTTTACGACTTTACGTTTGTTCTTGGCTAGGGCCCCTGTGTTCTGTACGTCTAAATGTTTATCTACCGAATTTCATGAAAATCAGTTAATTCGTTTAAGTTATGGAAAAACATACATACACACATACATATCTACATACAGAAAAAAATATCTAAAAAACGTAAATTTAGTTTCAGTATTTATCATGTATAGAGCCTATAAATAAACACGATATCTGAAAACAAACTTACTCCATGACCAACCCTTAGAGATTTATTATTAGTATCAATAGCCTATCTTACTCGCTGATAATATAGCTTCCCAACAGTGAAATAATTTTTCAAATCCATTATTTCCGGAGCCTATTCAATTCAAACAAACAAACAAGTGTATTCTCTTTATAATATTAGTAGATAAGGGATGAGGAAGGGAAGAGGTCATGGGGTAATTGCAAGTCCCTAGAATAAAAAGTGGTAACAAAATCTAGGACTAGTGAAAATTGCAAGGTTGCAAAAAACGATGCTCTAAGGTCTAAGCATAAAGTACAAATTTGTTCGTCTTTTTTTCTCTCACTATACAATAAATTCAGCAGAAAGCGCTACAATGCGATGCTTTAAGCGCTTCCTGTCCGACTTGACGATTTATTGTGTTAACCACGAAACAAAGAACATGGGCAATAATTTACAAAGCGGATAGTAGTACGAGAATTTTATGTAAAACAATGCATTTTAGTATGCATGCCAAGTGTAAACGTGGAAATGATGGTTCTAATTATTAGTACTGTATATGCATTAAAAATTAATAAAATCCAATTCCCAAAAAGTTATTTGGTTACTACCAGAAGACAATATCACTTATGAAAAAATAATTTTTGGTCCGGGAGCTTTAGTTAGATATAGATTAAACACTAAACTATATACTGAGTGTAACGTTTTGACCATTAGACTACTTTTCATTAAATATACCATAATTGCCTTAAGAGCGGGTATAAAGAGAAATAGCCAATCCTAGATTTGAATTTTATCTAAGTAAACAAAGTCTAATTTAATTAATTTTTTTAAATAGATAAATACATTATAAATGAAAGTGACTACTGTAACAGAAAACATAATATAATGAAATTTTCTCGATAGAAAAAAATAACCAAGTGAGCTCTCATTTCCATCAATTTTAGTTTTATTTTCAAAATGACACGCATTACAAAGCTAAAAGTGTATCAGTAATTTCACTTCACATATTATCTAAGGCCGTAGTATGTAACAATTTTTCATTTGACATTGTAGTTTAGGAATAATTAATATTTAATACTTTTGGCACTTATTACATTTTTATTGAGCGAGATGCGCTATAGTTATTCCGTCGCATGTTGTGCGTAGTTTTACGTATTTTGTGTCACTGTCATGTCCAAGGGGCCATGCGGGTGAAATTACAAATTTTGTTTGCTTTATACCCACTCTTATGTAAAACTTTCCTATAACAATAATATGACATTAAAGAGTTCAGAATGTCCAAAGTTTCAGAATGTCCATTGTTCCAAAATGACTAGTCTATCAAAATATCTAGTCTCAGAATGTCCAGTGTCTAGGTCTAGTGTCTCATAATGTCCATTGTCCAAAAATGTCTATCTTTTCACAATTACATGAGCGCATTATGAATAAAATTTTCATTTCAAATTTAATCAAATTCCATTTCCAAGTTCAGCCGTGAAAAGATTCTTTGGCATTTCTAATTTAGGGAAAAGGTCGGAAAATTCTCGAAAAGTACTTTAATACAATAAAAATGTGTTCACCCCACGTCACCTGTGATACGATGACCTGGATCTGTTATTTGATTTGTCTCCTCGTTGACACAGCCACTCTAACTATGCAGTAGATGAACTGAAGAACGTTCTCAGTTTTTAGAACTGAGTTTCAAGAGCTTTTTTTTATGTTAAGGTCGACAGACAGGCTGACGGTCCACTTGATGGTAGGTGGCTACCGTCGCCTATAACACAAGCAACGCCATAAGTGCTACAAGTGCGCTGCCGACCATAGAAGGATTAAGGATAAGGGATAAGGGAGGGGTTTGGTAATGGGCTCTGGCACTCTTACTCACTCACCAAAACACAACAGCACATAATGCTGTTATTTCACGGAGGTATTCTGTAAGGTGGTGGTTACTGCCGCCAGACGGGCTGCCCAAATGATTGCGAAACGCAGTGTGCCCTATCACTACTAAAATATCAGCCTTATTCTATATCCCCTGCTGGTATATATACCACTGGCTGTGCCCGCGACTTTGTACGCACTGCAATTCGTTTTTACCTAACATTTCTCCAGGATAAATAGTATCCTATATATTAATTCAGGTAATAAACTATATGTGAACCAAATTTCATACTAATCAGTTCATCTGTTTTTGCGTAAAAATTAAGTAACAAGTATTCAAACTTTCGCATTTATTCGCATTACTAGCAGGTGTCGCGACTTAGTCCTCGTAGAAAAATAAAAAATATGATGTTATTATATGACAATATAATTTTTTTTAGACTATCTCTCGGGATCCTAACCTTTTTTCTGGACAAAGAGTATCCTATATATATGTTAATGTTATAAATTAGGTAGCCCGTAACAACCTCCTTACAAAAAATAAATGCTCGTATGCTGTTGTGTTTCGGTGAATAAGTAACTTGTTTTAATTGGCAACGGTTACCACCTACCATCAAGTAGATTGTCAACCCGTATGACAACTTTTAAATAAAAGATTGCCGTATACTTGTGTAAAAAAAATTAAAATTAATTTTGTAACACAACATGCGAGCTTAGCTACTGTGATCAGTGTTTGCTGTGACCCGACCTCCTCCCCTAGGGAGTTTCCAGCGGTGTTTATACATAATAAAATTGTAATGAAACTTTTGCCAGTAAATATTTCATTTTATTTAATATCAATGTCAGATTCATTACTTGGATTATTTACTGTCACAGGTGCGTTGCAAGCTTTGTTACAGAATCCTCTTACTCATGTAAGACCACCATGAATAAACAGCATGTATGCTGTTGTGTTTCGGTGAGTTAGTGAGGGATCCCAGAGTCCATTTTCAATGTAAGGTCAGCAGACAGGCTCACGATGTAATTGATGGTAGATTAGTACTGTCGCCTATGAACACAAGAAATGCTATCGTTGCTACAAGTATGGCAATGAAAGGGAAATAGGTGTCATATTATGCCATCATATTTCATATCATATCATATCATTCATCTTCGCTAAACGGTTGGATGTCAAGAGCAAACCTTGGTTTTTGACATTTCTTTGTTCTTCTGTCTTTCTTAATAGCTTATTAAGAAAGAATTCTTCAAGAGTACTTCAACTATTTAATTCCTTAAAGATAAAGAAGAAGCCTCCATAATTTTTTGACTTTGCCAATAACAATCCGGGTTGTAGAATATACAAATACATCTTACTTTCGGCATAATTGACTTTCTATCAGATCACCGGACAGTATAATATGAACAACTCGTCACTCAGTCTTGATTTTGGAATAGTTATAATTCAAATTGAAGTTTGTTGGCTGGGTGGTTTGTCGAATTATTCGAATATCAAAGTGTGCTCGATATAAGAACGCTTACCGCCTGGCGGTTATCTCGCTGGGCAAGTTGCCGATTCCGTCGAGTAGCGTCCGCCCCGCGGTCGCAGCCGAACTTCGACAAAGTTTCACTATCAAGTTGGCCCGCACTTTACCTGCGAGACCTTTTCGCTCCTGGAATAGTAAAACGTCCGTTGAAAACTTTAATTTATTTCCTCCTGGCTTGTTTCAGTGTTCTTTTTTTGAATCTGCTAGTTTTTTACGGCATTTTTTTACTAGCTGCCTGATGTCCGCAACTTCGTCCGTGTTGGAAAATGAAAAATATGACACCTGAGAAAATATACGAAATACTATAACGCCGTGAGATATATAGTAACCCCCTTTTTTGTATATTTTACGATCTTTCAGGAACCTAACACTTTTCCAGGATAATAAGTATTATCCTATACGTTAATCCGGATAATAAAGTGTCAAATTTCATTCAAATTCATTGAGCCGTTGAATGCGTGAATGAGTAATAAACATCCATCCATACATCCACCCTCTCAAACTTCCGCATTTATAAAGTTAGTAGGATGTACTCAATTATCTTCATTTTTCTTATCTTATGTTTTTTCTTTTTTATCTTTTTTCTTGTCGTGTCTTTCAACTTAGTGAAGGTTGGCGACCAGGCTAAAACAGTTCTCTCTGTCTTATTTAATGCAGCTCAATTGCATTAGGTAACTGTCCCGATTAGTCTACTTAAAATGAATTTACTTGGATAAGTCAGCATCTTTCAAGAGAGTCTTAGAAAACTATATTAAATCTCGTCGTACCTCTAGGTATAACACGACATCGTCAGTCGAATTTCGCTTTGTATATTGAGGTGGAAACATACGATTCAGTAACACGTGTCTAAACGCAACGTTTATATGAATTACTAGCTGTTACTAGCTCCGCAGTTTTATTTGTAATTTTATAGATCGAATTCTCTACTTTTTCCTTTCTATACAATGCTCGCTTTCAACGCACTGCATTGCAAAACCCAACCCGCTTGTTCTAAAGGACGATTCCAAAGGACGCATGTTTCTAAAGGACGTATGGAATATAGTTATGTAGTATAGCGTTTTAGAATGAATCAAATACAATTTCTTTTTTTTAAAAAAAGGGATACTAAGAGCTGCTTACAATTTTGGCCAATCAGTTGCCTGACTAACGTTGGTCACCTTTTAAGTCAAACTATTGGACAGCATGTGCCATGTCCTCAATCCGAATGTTACTAAAAACGCCAATTACTTACTAGTTCTAACTACGCTTTCAAATTCGCAGCGACAACTGCCCCAATATTGTGCCGTATATTCTCACAATTGATATCAAAGTGGGTTAGCGTTTAGGGATCCGACCCGTGTCTACGTGGCTTTATTGTTTTACGTGACTAGGGACTGAGACACACCGGGAGCAAATTATATGGCTAGGTATGGAGCGAATCTCATGATGTAAACATTTTTTTAAGTAGGCAAGCTTACAGTCAATGTGATGGTAGTTTGTTACTATACAATCAACGCCAAAATGTGATTAGTAAGATAAGGGTTCTGTTAACCCCCACTCACACACTGAACCACAACAGCACATGTGACCTCGCCCATATATGGCCGCGCTAAAAAGTCTTTGGGTATTTATTTAGCCAGTAAGAGTCCGGCATAATCCCGCAGCGTTCCCTATCACAGTTGAAAACAAACAAAAGGACATACGGGTGGTGGACAGCAGTAATAGAAATAACGAGAACGAACTCTATAAATAAGAAAGGAACTCTATAATAAAGAAGGAAGCGCTGTAGTATCATTTTATTTACGGTGGTTTATTTAACTAAGCAATAGCTAATTTCATATCAAACAACAATACTACACAAACGTCACTGTGGACAATTTATGAACCAGTATATAATGGTTGTTTATAGGAGAAAAAAAGAGCGAAACCATCAGTGACGTTTAACCGTATGAAATAAGCGCCATCTACCCGAATCATAACGTACTTCTTGGTTCATTGTAACTTTAACTTCGTCAATAGTTTTATAGATGTTTACAGTTCTGACGTGCAGTCCTACGACTGACCGTTTTTTTCCGTCCTTAAATGGTCAAAACATTAGAGTTCTTCTTCGTCTTCTTCTTCTTGTAAGTATAATGGCATTTCGGCTCATTTTGGGAATGGCCATTATCTGCCAATGTCATATAAAAGGAGCGACTGCGTCTTAATGGGACGAGGGATTTTGGCAGGGAGAATGTTCAACAAAGTGCGCTCCGCCACGAGCTCCGCAGAACGGAGCCCGCTCGGAGCACACGGGTGTGGACCTTCTTGGTCCCCAACAACAATTCGATGGGACGAGGAAAGGCCAGTGAGAACCACCGGCCCCCACGACCCCCCGGGCTGTCGAGGGTAAGCCCCTCTACCACGACAAGCTCATGGCCCACCTAGGGGGGTAAACCACAAAAGTTCTCTTGTCACATAAGACAAGTGTGTCAACGGCATTTGTCACGTGTCCACCATTAATTGAATGTCCTGTCGGTCTGTTTAAGCTGTGGCTGTGGCCGCCAAATGGACAGCGCGCAAACCAACTCAAAGAGATTCCTCGCCATTTACATGCACTTGCTCGGACATTACGTTGACTGACTCAAAAGCTTGTAAGCTTACGCTTTCGCTTTGAATAGTCGTTTGCGTTTAAATTAAATGAACTTATAATTGCATTCGGTCAAGCTTTCATCATAGTAGAAAATGATGAAACCTACACAATGAAACACTGTAATTGGCAATGTAAGTAGTAATAATGTGTTATTTTTTTTTGTTTTTGGGTTTATGTTCAAATAAAACCATTGTTTTACTGTGAAAAAGCTTCATAACATTTTGGTTTTTGTGTATTTTTAAATTCAATAAACTGGATAGAGTTGATACTGATAAATAATTTATAAGCAGATTACTAATCTTAATCCAAATTTGATATAAATACCTAAAAAATAAATAAATAACACTCGTATAATAAATATCGTGTAGTAATATAATATTTTTTTCTATTTTCTGCTTTTTTTATAATCCTATTTTACTAATTACTTTATTTTG
Organism: Synanthedon formicaeformis; assembly: GCA_945859745.1. NCBI lineage: Eukaryota > Metazoa > Arthropoda > Insecta > Lepidoptera > Sesiidae > Synanthedon > Synanthedon formicaeformis. The sequence goes on from OX243976.1 coordinate 7,051,390, forward strand.
ACATAAAATATCTATCAACTAATAATACACATTATTAGTTGATATTACACTTTATTAGTTGATATGTTGATTTAGATAATAAGTACACGTGGTTTACTGTAAGTGTAAAAGCGATGTTACACTAGCGAATCGATTTTTTGGCAACAACCGCATTTCCTTTATACGCAGTTACCCAGAAAATCTTTTTGCAGCTTCATAATAGAGCTTTTGAGTGGGTCTTCAACGCTTTAAAGCGCTTCAAAGCGTACTCGAGATGGGCTTTCTTTTATAAAGCCAAGGTCGGGAAAACTCATATCACTTTTGTGCCTATTTTGCGCGAGTCTCTTCATATAATTCAAACACGTGATACTTGATAACCTATTTGGTAATGAAGGCATACTAAAATTACGTTGTTCGACAACGAATTAAAACACGTTTGGTCTAGTGGTTAGTAACCCTAGCTGTTAACCAAACGGTGGCGGGTTCGAATCCCGCTATGGGTAAATATTTATGTTTATGTGTGTTAACATTTACCTTTGTACCTGAGTCATTGATGATTGTTTATATTATATAACTAGCTGGCGCCCGCGACTTCGTCCGCGTTGAAAAAGAAAAAGTAGCCTATCCTGTGTCCTGCACGTCTAAATGTTTATCTACCAAATTTCATGAAGATCAGTTAATTCGTTTAAGAGTTATGGTGGAACATACATACATACAAAAAAAAATTGTAAAAATGGTCAATTTAGTTTCAGTATCATGTATAGAGCCTATAAACACGATATCTCTGAAAACAATGTAAATTACTCCATGATCAACCCTTACATATTTATTATTAGTATTGATTGATTGATTATTATTAGCAATAGGTATTAAGTATGGATTAATATTTTTAAAATCCACACAAAAAATACAAACAAAAAAGTATAATATTTTAGAGCCTCTGTTAAAACGAATTTGTCACGATCAAATGAATCGCTCTATGTACCAATTTATCCGGCGAACTTCGTCTTTTGTTATTACAAATGACAATGTTCCCATTCTCCTCGGAGGCGCGAATTTATTTTTTCCATCCATCCCTGTCCGCTTTACGGCGTTTAATTAAAATTTGTATCATCAAATTTAATCAAAAACATCCGGACAGACGGCCTTTGTTTGAGCCCAAATTAGTTATTTTGTTTTAATTTTCCAAAGCGAATCGGACGGCCATCTTGGATTTTGGGGGACGACATTAAAAGTTTCTTGGGAGAATTAACTTGATTCTTTTGTGTAGATAAGTAAGTGCTTTTCTCGTTTTATTAACACGTTAGCTGCGGCACCAATTTTTGCATACTTTCCGTTCCTGCGGCACGAGGTATAATCGGCCCGTACCGTGACCAGACGTTAGGGCGACACGCGGTCTATTAGACCCCACCTCCTTTTACAGACTAAAATCCATTTTCTGGCGCGAAATCAAAGATAAATGAGAATTTTGGTCCTTATTGATATAGACAGTGAATTGATGAACCCTAATCCACCGTCGCCCCGGGATCTGATGGCTAGTTTAGGAATTATTAGCAAAACAAAATATGGGATCTTATACACCTCGTAACGCACTGAAATAGGGCAAATTTTCGCTGCGATTAGTGATGGGAAAAATAATATCGACGTTTTTAAACTGTCTTAAGTGTTAAGTCCTAATAATAATAACATTATTATCACGATATAGAATAATAGGTAATTCTAGATATGTTGCAAAGTATTAGGTACGTCAATAATCGTTATTACCAATAATATCTTTAGGTATAATATACTGAAGTAATAATATCTTACACTTACTTTAGGTACATAGCTACCAAGATAAGAAAAAACTAGGTACTTACTGAAGATTTTTTCATTAAAAACTTACCTGTTTTGGCTCTGTTTCTGGGTTTTTTAAAATTAACTTCTTCCGACATCGTTTAGACATGTTCGGCGCTGTAAAAGGACGTGCTCTCCAATCGACGTGATGCACAACACTGGTCGCGGGAAGCTCGCGTTGAGTGCGGTACGAGGTCAGGGGGGATATGGGACGTTTTAGCCTCGTTCCGCACTGCATTAAAATTATATTAATTCAGTGCGGCACGAGGCCTAAGACATCCGGTACCAAGGTAGGTACACCACCGAGTCCGGAACCATTAGTGATCTCAAATATATATTTATCTCTTTCCTACACTGGACCAAACCAAAGCTATGCCATTCGCACGACAGAGAAATTCACTTTTTTGCTTGCCGCACCACAGGGAAGTTGCATCAGGGGTGATTTAGGCCTCGCTTCGCACTTAACGTGTTAAACACTGCAATGTAATTTGAAACGCCTGAATTTTAACTAATAGCAAAACTTCATTAAGTAATTTGCTAATTCTCGTCTCGCCGGCGATGAGTTTTGTAAGTGCTCTTAACGAGAATTTTTTTTTAATATCGCATTTTAAACTTAATGATATTAAAACATAGGTATCTCAATTATTTATACTAGTCTATACTATATTTATAGTGTACTAGCGACCCGCTCTCGGTTTTGTGAAAGTTTGTATACTTGTTACTCATCGCTCTAAAACAGCTAAACGGATTTAGATAAAATTTGGAAAACTTATTACCTGATTAACATATGGTATGGGATACATTTTATCCTAAAAAAATGTTAGGTTCTTGTAGGATTCTCAAAATACGGTCAATAGCTAATTAATCAAGTACCTAAAAAAACATTAAAAAATCTTTATTACTTGTTTCAGATCGCGAGTGTCCAGAGTTAGAACAACCAGATGTTGGCAAAATAACTATTTCTGGAAGGCTTTTTGGAGACAAGTGAGTTATATTATAATTTATACAAATCAGGTGATTTCAGAAACGGTTCTAATAATTTTGTACAACACCGTCAAAGATAAATAAACTAATCTATAAACTATTTAAAGAAAATGCTTGAGATGAGACTAGAACTATCTCTTTAGACCCCAATAGTTTTGTTAAAATTTCGGCCATAGCAAACACATTTCGAAACAATTTTTTTAATTGTAGAAAGAAGTCATACTCCTTAAACTATGAGTACATAATGTATAATTGTCTTTGATGTTACTCTAATCTTATGATGATGATAATGATGATGTGTCCATTATCATTATGATAACCTACTCTCTTGTATGAATATTTTAGGGCAACATATTCGTGTCCGCACGGTTATCATGTGGTGGGACTGCAGAATAGAAATTGTCAGGCAGATGGACAATGGGCAGGACAAGCGCCGGCTTGCAAGAAGAACAGTAAGAAAGAATCCTTTCACTGCCCTCACAGTTTTTTTTTATTAGAGAAGGGCTTACTCTTAGCCAGCATATAGTCGTGTAGCGAAGATGAGGCCTATGATGAAGCGAGCTCACCCAGAAGATACCTATTCACTCCAACTTTAAAAAGATTTGGGTTATATGACACGTTTGGTCCAGTGGCTAGTAACCCTAGCTGTTAACCAAACGGTCGCGGGTTCGAATCCCGCCAGGGGAAAATTTTTATATGTTAACATTTTACCTTTAATTATGCCTGAGTCATGGATGTTTTGTATTTATAATACGAGTATGTATGTATTTACAAAAACAAAATAATCTATGTATTATATAATGTGGAACTGGATGGTGCTGTGTGAAATGTGTGTAAGATATTTATTTATTTATGTGAGCTCTGAAACACAGACTCCAGCAGGAAGTTCCAAACCTTGGAAGTATAAAGTTAGTGTTAATGAAAAATTGTTTACTGTAATTTTGTTATTGTTTTTCAGTATACTGCCTCCAGCCACCGACCATAGAGCACGCTCGTCACTCAGCGCTCCCAGAACAGGCTACTTTCGATCTTGACGCCACAGTGCAGTATCATTGCCACACCGGCTACGTCACCAACGGTTTCCCGAGAGCAAAGTGTTTGGCCATTGATGGTCAAGCGTCGTGGTATGGTCCTGACATTAGTTGCGAACGTAAGTCTTCTTCGGATACTTCTTAGATAAGTAATTCGAGAAATCTCTAAGGTGATCCCTGAAGGCAATCATCACTGCCTTCTTAGAACAAGGTTTGAATGGATTTCCAATTTTGATTTTGAAAACATTAAAACTTTATGCGTTTGCTGTGAATAATTTTAATTATACTTTTGTAATAACTTACTTATAATTCTTAAGATACCACTTTTCTATGAAGGTTGGCTACCGTCATGGCTATCTTATCTTCTGCACGAAAGAGAGAGCAAGTGTTAATACTAAACCATTGATCTGAAATTCTTCAACCAGGACGACATTTCTTCTGTCTGCTCGGAAAAATTTAATGCAATGTATTTTTTCTCCACTACTAGTTGAATAATATGGTATCTTTCGCCCAAAATATTGTTGCTTATCACTCTTAGCAATTTCATTCTTTTTCTCATTTTTCATTCTAATTAATGTTGAAAAAACCCTCTGAAAATGCTAAGTCATTGAGTACAATTGCGACAATTGGAGAATCCTTATCTATTGCTTTTAAATGTATCCATCTGGGACTAACTCCTATCTCTATATAAATAAAAATTACATGTCACGTTGTTTGACGCCAATGAACTAAACTACTAGACCGATTTTGATAAAACTTCGCCACTATGTGTAATTTAGTCCAATTTAAAAGATAAACCCTGCTGAAGCCGGGAGCGTGTAGCTAGTAAATAATATATGTATGATCCATTCTTTTTCTATTGATCAAAAACGTCAACAAATATAGCGTCGCCATGGTCACTAGACTGTTTTAAAGATGGGATTTGTACATTAGGCATTATCAAAGAGAGTTGACTCAGTGATTAACTCATTTAGAATTTGTTCGTATCGTTTGTTTAGTTCTATATCCTGAATTGTTTGTTTACCTTTTTGATCAATGAAAAAAGAATACAATATACGAATGTTTTGTTTACCAGCTCGTTCATGCGGAGAGCCAGGGGACGTGCCACATGGATGGGTGACGTCAGAGTGCCACACCTTCGGCTGCCGTGCCGTAGTGCAATGCGGCCAGGGCTTCGAGCTGGTTGGCAAGGTGGAGCGCTACTGTCAAGCCGACGGCACGTGGGCACCAAAGGAGCTACCCACCTGCGTCCGTAAGTACCACTCGAACACTGTCTTCTAGTGTTTCGCTGATGAGTTCAATTACCACTGATTAAACCAATAACGTAACTGGGACCCTAGACAAAGTAACCATTTAAAACTATAACGAAACGATAACGAAGTTCGAAAACAATAAAATGTATGGCACTGACATATGCCGTAGCTAAATTACGTGGTGCATCCCATACGTTTTATTCTTTCGAACTTCATTATCGTTTTTATGTTTCTTTGACTAAGGCCCCTGTGTCTTAACTGGGGATTAAACACAGAAACTGAGTCTTCCAAACATATGACTTCTTTCCTGAAAAAGGATGGAGTTATTTTGAGAAATATATATGGTATTTTGTGAGACATACCATCTTAAATCTACAGGGCTCGAAGGACCATGATCCATTTTTATTTAGTACATGAGCTTGGACTCGTCAGCGAAACGGTATAAAAAACTTTTAATAAAACCTTTATGCATTGCTTCGTGACAATGTAGTTGCCGAATTAAATGTCGTCCTTCATTTTTGGAATGTTTGCATGATTTTGGAGGTTCATGGTGGAAATTATACGATAATTCATGGTGTCAACCCATCGGTGACTAGCTCGCATGACGCTTGGTTTTAAGGGATTTCTCATAACTATCATTAAGTGCGATTCCATTGTCATGTAGCAAATAGTTTTTTTTTCTTTTTGGATCTCCCACAAATTTTGTACCTTATTGCGTAAGCTATAGAACACAATTTCAATTGTGTATTTATTTGAAGTTTCGTCACGTGATCTCTTTATTGATGTGGGAGATAACATCAGTGGGATTTCCACTTAAAGTTAGTTATAAATATACAGATTTTTCATTAAAACTTCTTTTTCTCCTTTCCTGCTGCTTTAGAAGACGAGAAGGGGAAAGTTTGAATGGTGTAATACCTATGTAGTATTTCAAACATTTGTGATCTTATACCTAGTTGTTGTTTATTGAGATTCTATTGAAGTCTATTTGACTATATTCTTGTCACTCTTTCACTAGGTATCTGTTCCACTGTCGAAGAAGTGACTTAGAAGACTCTTTAGTTTAACAAATCAATTACCAATTCGTGGAAAATGTCGTTGATTGCATTGTTACCTTAATTTATGTATGCCTCTTTTTTTAAATTTACTATAAATTGTGTAATTGTTTGTTTTCCCAAATAAAATAAGATAAAATAAAATTAATCAACAAACTAAAACACTGTGAATCCTTTTAAAATTTATAAATATAATTTAAATTTAACTTTTTTAAAGAGTTTTAAACATATTTATCCGGCTCGAAGGACCATAAAGAAGTCTTGATTGGTATTTTGAACTCACCTGTAAAATATTTTTATAAATATAATTCAAATTTAACTTTTAGTTTAAAGAGTTACAAATATATTCATCCGGCTCGAAGGACCATAAATACGTGGGAAGTCTTGATTGGTATTTTGAACTCACCTGTAAAATATTTTTTAAAGTATATAATGAAACTAAGTATATGTACTTATTCCTCTGAAGATCACCATCCAATGGATTGATTATTAAATTTGTTACTTCCTCTACAGTGGAACAGTTCGGTAATCGCCATATTTGGTAAAAAATATCTATCACTTTAAAACTGCCTAAAATAGCTAATTTTACCATAGTTAAATGTTAAATACAAGTAGAAGCTTTAATAAATTTTAAACATGTTAACAGATCCATTCTATCTCGTACTAAATGTATGCTGTAGAGAAAAAAATAAAATTGTAAGCTGAAAAAACATTGTTTTATTAATGTTGCATGTTTTTTACCTATTTGTTTTTTGCATGTGTCTTGTTGTGGTAATGGTTTATATTGAATATGAAGCTGGCATCACTACCGAAAACCTGAAAAAAAGAAACGAAATCTTATAGGATGCCATCTAGGGAGAAAACTCTGAACTAACCTAAGATTTAAACAATGTTTTTAATAGTGCCATTTAAAAAAATCGCTATAACTTGTTCCTTTAAAGGCTATTAATTTAAAGGACTTAAGATTACTTAGATTTTAATAAGATGATAAAAAAATATTGTCACTTTCAAAATTCAAACATTTGTATCTCGATACATATTTTGTTATAAAAAAATTCACGTATTAGCCTAATGTGAATAATGTTGCACACACAGACACAGCTATAAAGCTGATTGATATTAATCTTTTATTGATATTTTGATGGATTTAATATCTTATATTGATACTTGTCAATACCGTACTATTTACTGCTAAAATCCTTATATGGGAATGATCTTTGACATCCCTAACTCACTGAAACACAACAGCTAACACGATTATTTCAAAGAAAGTTATTTGCTGTTTGTTTATCTGTAGAAGGAAGACTACCAAAGAGAAGGTAAGAGATGTAACTAGTCATTTTATAACTGTAACCAAAGATTTAAATCGAAAGATGCGGCGTAATCTCCTCGCGTCATACTAAAAACACACCGAAAATTCTTAACAATGGGTTGGGCGCAGGCGCTCAACCCAACTACAGTTTCACGCCAGCTACAGTGAGTGACGGTCGCTCGTTGAGAGCGTCGCTATCGTCACAGTCACGTTTGAAGTAAGGAATGTGTTGTCTGAGTTTAAAAGTGTGTTTAGACAAAGGTATATGTATTTTATACTTTTGTCTTTAGTATAATGTATGTTGTATTTTGTAACACACTTTCGCTAGTAATGCCGCATCTCTCGATTTAAATCTTTGACTGTAACAGCGAAAAGTTGTTACAGTTATAAAAGGTTTTGACTAGCAAGTGGAGCTTTGACTTCTTCTTTAGTGTTGCTTATAAGTGACATTGGTGACTATAATATTTTATTGTAGGCTGGCCCATATTAAATTTATGCATTTTACTTTCTTACTTGTTATTGCCCGCGACTTTGTCCGCCCATTGGTGTGTTATAATATGGTGTACAAACTATATTACTGTAAAGTTTCATCTGTCCAGTAGTTTTTGTGTGAAAGACTAATAAATAAACACACATTCATCCTCACAAACTTTCCCATATATGTATTATAATTTTAGTAGGGTTTATTTGTATTATTACACTGTAAATATTAAATAAATCAATATTTAGTTAAACGATGCTTGGTCGTTATAGTGATTTTTTAATTATACTAGATGAGTGAACGAGCTTCGCTCGGGCCAATGAAAGGTTTAAAATTTTTTACACGTAAGAAAGAAAGTCTACGGAACATTATAGAAAAAAATTCAAAAATACTTGAATTAATCATTAATAATTCAAAATATTATAAAACGAGTAAGTGTTTCATTAAAAACAAAAAAAAAAAAGAATTTTCTCGAAGGTAAGACCTTGACAGATCGATTTCTAGACCTAAAAAACCACTTACCCTAGATTTTCGTCAAAATCGTTAGAGCCGTTTACAAGATCGTCGTGGCATACAAGAATTCCTCTAAGTAATATTATAAATAAATAAGATATACATCAGCGCCACATGTGAAAATTTAGTGTTACAGCGACGTGTGTCGCCATCTAGTGGTCACGCAGGTGCAGTGTCCGCCTCCGGAAGCGCCGAGACACGGCAAAGCGGTGTACACTTCGTGCGCTTACAACTCCGTCGTCTCTTACGAATGCAAGTACGGGTACAAGCTTGTAGGAGACGCGACCAGACGGTGCGGAGCCGACAAGAAATGGTCCGGCACTCAGCCAGTCTGTAAAGGTAGGCTGTATTTTCAAATTATATTACCTTTTTAGCATTAAGGATAAAAGGACCACAGTGTAAGTGTACCTACAAACTTTACGATGTAAGTCACAGTGAGGTCTACTTGATGGTGCCTTCCTCACTCACCGAAACACAATATCACATAATATGCTGTTATTTCACGGTGGTATTCTGTAAAAGCCCATATCAATACTAATAATAAATCTGTAAGGGTTGGTCATGGAGTAAGTTACTTTGTTTTCAGAGATATCGTGTTTATAGGCTCTATACATGATACTGAAACTAAATTGACCATTTTTAGAATTATTTTCTGTATGTATGTATGTATGTATGTTCTTCCATAACTGTTAAACGAATCAACTGATTTTCATGAAACTTGGTAGATAAACATTTACAAGTACAGGACACAGGATAGCCTACTTTTTTCTTTTTCAACGCGGATTTTATGTATGCTGTGTGCCCTGCGACTACTTATTTTATGTAGATGGCTGATATTTTAGACTATTAATATTGTGTTGTGTAGTGTAGTGTGCATTTATTTTTACTGTTTATCAAAATTTAAGTTTATATTTATGTAAGTACTAGCTAGAGCCCGCGACTTCGTCCGCGTTGAAAAAGAAAAAAAGTAGCCTATCCTGTGTCCTGTACGTCTAAATGTTTATCTACCAAGTTTCATGAAAATCGATTAATTCGTTTAAGAGTTATGGAGGAACATACATACATACATAGAGAAAAAAATTATAAAAATGGTCAATTTAGTTTCTGTATCATGTATAGTATTGTATAGAGCCTATAAACACGATATCTCTGAAAACAAAGTAACTTACTCCATGACCAACCCTTACAGATTTATTATTAGTATTGATGATGATGTTTCCATTGACACCAAAGAAGTATTACTTCTCACGTGCGTACATGCCGGGCGTACTTGCCCAGCAGCACGGGATTAATCGGCTTGGCAATACTGTCTTACGTTTTAAATATGTGACTTTTGACTTTCCAGAAATCAACTGTGGTCATCCCGGCCAATTGTGGAACGGATGGCTGGAGAATATATCAGCTGGAACAGGACTGGGCGCTTCAATCATATTCCGGTGTCAGGACGGTATGAAGATGGAGGGTAACGGTTCGGCAATTTGCCAGAGCTACGGCAATTGGAGTCACCCACTGCCAATGTGTTTAGGTAAATTCCAATGTATTTATTTTAACGGTTTTAAAGTGGAAACTTTTTTAGGCGTGTTGGAAACTTTTAGTATGGGTAAAAACATTGAACTCACGCCGTCACGCTCTGTGTGCGACACCCTCAGTGACGTATAATTGAATGAAATAAGCGCCATCTACCGGAATGTTCACGTTTTAATTATTCATTATTCAAAAAGAAATAAGAATACATCATTGTTCTGTGATCTGGTGTAATAATCAAAGTAAAGATTAGTCCATAGAGTTTGTGTTGGATTTGGTGGTACGTCGATACTATCGCTCTAGGAGGTGGTGCCTTAATATGCCTTAATAATAAATCTTTTTTTTCAGCTCCATGCGTTGTCCCGCACGTATCGCAAGGCAGAATAGTTTTGGTAGATAATAAAACTGAAGACAACACTACGGAGGAGGCAAACGCACAGATAGTCGGAAGCTCAACTATGGTGCAACACGGTGTGTATCTGTTTCCAGTATTGGATCTATTTTCATACTCATTTATTGTTGAATGCATGCCGCCACTGCGTTTACCAATACACAGAAACTCGATCAAGGGTCAGGGTTGTCACAAGAAAAACTATTCAATTTTTTTAATTTGAACTATGGGGGAGGCCTTTGACCAGCAGCCTTAGATAATGATGATGATGATATTGATATTTATAAAGTATTCATTGAAGATGTTTAGGAGGATTGTTTACTGTATTGAAGTTATTTTCCAGGCGAAATGATAATGGTTGACTGCGAGAAAAACTATGAGTTCCCGTCAAACAATGCGGCCATACATTGTAACAACGGCACATGGACTCAAATAGCAAGATGTCAGCCAGCAAGGTCAGTCAGAATTTAATGTCATCATGATTATATATCCAAAGATGAAATAATAATGGAAGAGCACACCATATACCGAAATGTCTGGCCCTTTAAAGAACATTATATTTAAAAAATCTGGATTGGCAGAGCAATCCTGATAGGCAGACAATCGCCACTTGCGCGTACACAAAGACAAATCCAGTTACCCCGAATTCAAAATCGAGGTATTATACTGATTAATTAAAGTTAACTTTCAGATGTAAAAGGATGCCTAAATTTCCTCGAAACGGTATGGTGATAGCACCTAAAACGGATCACGGGATGAAAGCTCGCTTCAGATGTAAGGATGGCTTTGAACTCAAAGGGAATCCTATAGTCGTATGCTCCTTCGGGAATTGGAGCGGTGAAACACCCAAGTGTGAAGAAGGTAACATTCTCTCTTACAGCTTGTAACCTTGTGTTTATGCCTCTTCAGGCCAGAAAGTTGGCCGTCAACTCCTTAAACTTGAACTTTACTTTAAGGAGTTTAAATTAAGCTTAAGTTGAGTTTAAATCAAGAACCAACTGGAATTAAGGTCGACTGAGGCAATTTCAGTCCACTCCCGGATATTTCGCTACCACGAATTCCTACTCCGACCAGCGCATCTCTTTCCTTTTATAACTTGAAAATAAGTTATAAAAATTTCCCCGACTTTCTAATGAGCCCAAACACGCTATCTGCTGTAAGTTGCTGAGGAATTTGATATTCCGCAGACTACTTGATTTTGTAGCATCAGATCAAGGTTACCATGTCATGGAAATACCACCAAATGTCAAATTAATGAAGCCTGAGGAAATTAGTGAGATCCCTTCATTAACTAGACAATGGGCTGATAATCTTCAATCGTCTAACGATCTCCTTGATGGTAGGTGGCCATGTTGCCTTTAACACAAGCAACGGCACACACTGCAAGAACGCTGCCGACCTTAGTAGGATTAAGGATTAGCATGAGGGATAACAAAATGGGCTCTGGTATCTAAATAAAAATATTCAAATACAAATATTTGCTTTTCCTTGTAGGTTAGAACATATTTTGTACATAGATTTATAAAAAACATTTATTTGCTTCGCAGTGTTTTGTCCTTTCCCCGGTTACATCGAAAATGGCAAGGTGCTTTTAGTTGGCAATATGGGGTTGTACGATTATCGACCTTACGTCAAAAAGGTACGATCTATAAATCATTAACGCCATAAAGTAGTGTGAATTACTCACGTAATTAATTAAACCTTTATGGTCTTTCAGGTGGTAAATAATAAGCAAATAATGTATGAATGCGACAAAGGATATGTTTTAAACGAAGGACCTCCAGGTGCGACTTGTGTTGGCGGTCATTGGAGTCCTAGAGAACTTCCGAAGTATGTATTAGATTTATTTAGATGGAAACGTTTATTTTCACAAACATGACAAAAAATACTGTTCTTATTTATTTTCAGGTGTACTTTGTATCAACATCCTCGCATCAGATGGAGTAGAAGACGACGATCAATCGACCCTGAACTACGCCACAAAAGATCGATCTATCTCCGACAATACTACAATAATCTACGAAGAAAAACGGATCCTAGTCAACAATACATAGACCATCTATATGACAAATACAATCATGGTTCCGAAAAGCATTCTTTAAGGCATGCTAATTTTAAAATCATGAAGAAATTTGATATAGATTCAGAAGTTGCTGACGAAGAAGATGCAGGAATTGATGATAATGGTGACGGAGTTAACGTACCTACAGCAGTTTATACAGTTTATAATGTCCACGGAGAACCTATAGGCCATAGATTGTATTCGTACCAACCAGTGTATGAGCCTGAAGAAGATGAAGTAATACAACGTGATGACACATCTGAATATGACGAATCTGATGATTTTGATGATAGTTTATCGCATGTAACCATATTAAAAGGAGGTGTATTCAATAGCCATGAAGATGATCATAACACACGAAGTGTTGATAGGTTGAAACACGAGTATTTTGAGAGATATTTTGATAAGAGGAGAAAAAGATATTTAAATAAAAATAGTGAAGAAACGAAAAAAGAAATCGATGTGGATCTGGAAGGAGATGAAACCAAAATTGATCTTAGTACAAAAAGTTCAGTACAGTCAGCAACTGTAAGTAGAGAAAAACGTAGTATTAATGTTGATGATAATAGTAAAGTAGACATGGCCATCAAGCATAATGTGGATGTATCAAATAACGAAGTCATAGAAGAGTTACTTAAAGTGATACCATTAGAAACGAAATCTGTTAATAATTCTAACTATTTGAATCACGAAGTGGCTGTGATTCCATTACAATATAATAACACGAATTCTAGTGAAGTTCATAATCTATTAGATAAACGTGAAAAAAGAACCAGTAGAAAAACGGACAGACTCAATCAAACCACAGCAACTGTGCCTAAAACGTAAGTTTTTTAATTATATATTAGGATTTCTCAACAAATAGAATAGACAAAAATGACAAAAATGTTCAACCGTCGTGTCGTTTCTTATACTAAGTACACTTGAAGAACTTATTCAGCTGTAAAATTTAGTATTTCTACACACCTTTCTACTTTTGAGAAATTTAACCTAGTAAACGAGTATGATTTTACGAGTTTGATTATTTGCACTTAAAGAAGTAGTAAATGCATAAAAATATAAAAATAAAAAATAAGATATTATTTTACTGAATAATATCTCATTTTAGATTTCAAATTTTGGATAACCAATGCCGCCCGTCCGATCCGAGTCGTTAAGACTATGCATCATTTAATGTTATAAATCTTAAAATGATTTGTTGTTGCGCTGCGAATGGACCCTTAGGAAAATTAGATAATGTTTCTTAAGTCTCCATAGACAATGTAATTAATCTAAATTCCAGTGGAAGGGAAGGCAAAGGAGGCAGAAAACATCAACAACCACAAACATCCGACAGTGACGAGTCATCTAGTTCCGAAAAAGATGTGACCGAGGAAAAAGGCGATGGTGGCAATACAGAAAAGGGGAAAAAGAGCCGACCAAAGAGTCCTTGTGAACCAATTGCAAGTGAACCTTATGTCAATATAGAAATAGTTAAGTTTGGAAGAGACCCAAATAATACATTTAGTTCTGGTAAGTTGGCACCTTGTTACAGCACACTATGGCTCGGCGCCCATTATCGGCATCAGCATGGCTGAGGATATTAGGTGGCAAATAGTAATATACATTAATTTCATGGCAATAAAGTAGAAATTTCCAATATTCAAGTATATGGTCGTAGTAACAAAAATACCGCTTCGGTACCCTTGAGGATGTTTCGGGATGCTTCGACATTCTTCGGCCTGCCGAAGCAACACTCGCGAAGAGAACGCGAGACGCTTCGGCATGTTTAAAGACGCCTCGGCATCCCTAAAGACGTTGCAGCATGCCAAGGCATAGTTTTCGATAGTGTGTGCTTGCATGTAGGGATGCCGAAGGATCCTTTTTCTTGTCGATGCCGATAATGGGCGCCGAGCCTAAGGCACATTTTCAGTGTCTCCTCCGAATGTAAAAAGGAATTGTACCTGTATTCCAGGAACCATAATACGAGTGGCATGTGGCAAAGGATACGGTCTGAACTTGGAGCTGAACGCAACGGCCAAATGTGTAAGAGGGCGGTGGAAGCCAGAAAAACCTAAATGCGAGATCCGTAAGTGGTGGTCAATCAACGTCCTATTTTCCTTCATTATCTTAGCATGTTCTGATATTATGCATTTCTTAATTTCTAATACTTTTTTAACATCTATGCACTTTTTTTTTCACCAAAAGCACTAATCAAACTACACTGTAGATAGAATACTTCTTTTCTTAAAAATATTCATATGTAATTTACGAGTTTTATATACAGGACTGGAGTGGTTATGAAATAGTAAAAAAGACTGAACCCTTATATGGGCATTAAAAGCCCTTATATGGCATAAAGTATGCATTTTTTCTTTTTTTACTAATTTAATAAAAACTATATACTAGATAATAATAATATATTAATAATGAACTTTAAAGCCAGAATGAAGATTTTCAGCACTACTTAACAGTATAGTCTATAGAGTATCTTTTAATTCTGATAGGGGTTCTTTGGAAAAATGTTTTCTTACTTGCAGAGCCGTGCCATGTGCCCGCTACGGAATATGGGATTTACACAATGTCTCCCGACGCCTACCACCCTGCCGGTGCAGTTCAGGCCCTCGGCTCCGGTTCGGAATCAGAAAAGGAGCTGAATGAAACAGACCCTGTCCCTAATGGCCAGGTCGTTCATTTCTCCTGCGAATATGGGTGAGTTGATTCATTTGGTGTAAAGTGGGGATACGAAAACCTTAGTCAGTTTTCAAATTCATTCCTTTATCAAAGTCTAGGCAGACGAGTGACAGACGTTTGAAATGAAATTTTGGCATGACTGACAAATGCCCTGGTGCAAGCAAATTTCGACTTTAAGGTGACGAACCTTTCCTTACCCTGACCGTACAAGCTGACCTGTCAGATGTAGTTCTGTTAAAAGCTATCGAACTGTGGCAGATGAAATCTATTTAATTATGTCTTTGGTAATTAGTGCTTTTGAGTGATTATAGAATTATTTTTTCAGTTACAACGTTCAAGGGCCCACAAATCTACGTTGCTGGCTTGGAGAATGGGCAGTCACTAGCATGCCAGAATGCGTACCAGGTACTGACACTTCAATGTTAACTATATCAAGTTATACAAATTTATAACAATACTTAAGGCTCCACAAATACAATTTCTTAGTGTGTGGAATGTGTAAAGATATTTATTATTATTATCCACACTTTGTCCTATCAACGTCGTCAACACACTTACAAATTACAATTACAATTAAAACATTTCTTAATTTTAATTTCAGCCCCCTGCGAACTGCCATTATTGCACGGAGCCACATACGAATCCGGGTACAGGGCTGGACTGACTGTAGCTCATGCTTCCTCAGTGAATATTGCCTGCGAACCTGGAAGATCACCGCCTGCGACTCTTAACTGTCACCTTGGCAGATTGCAGCCAACTGTTCACGATTTTTGCAGGCCATTAGGTAGTACTATCGCTCCTAACTTGATATTTTAATGCGTGAAACTGTTTTATTATCATTTGTTTTCCACCGCTTCTACCAGTTCTGGACATTAAACTCAATTTTTTAGTGCATAAGTCATAATAAATTAAAATAAATGAGAAAAAAGTATAATATCTTCAATTACAGCTAATCTTTCACGACCTCGTCCCACTTCGGAATACCAAAGCGGTTCAGATATTGTAAAGGAAGATGTGTCGGAATTAGAACCAGAGATGAGTGGAGCTTCAGTAACGGAATGTGATCAGCCGGCCAGGTAAACGATTTTCCTGGAAACAATATTATATCGGTTAAGAATACCTTCAAGATTTACTGTCTAATCTTTACCTGAGTCGATTCAAAGATTTTCTTTCTTTGGATTGCTCTTTTTTCAGTCTCGTCACTTTTACTTTCACTTTGAGGAGACCAACAATTGGTGTTAAGATTTTAATCCAAATCATTTTTCCAATTCTATGATCATATGAAGATCTTATGATAGCTACGATAATTATGTTTATCATGCAACTAAATTATCCGGTAAAAATCTACCAAATTTGTCAAAACTAGGTAAAGGTTCGACAGTATTTCGATATACTGTTATTGTTATGCTTTCATTGTAGCTTATGTGTTATGAACAATAATCATTTTGTTCAAATATTGGTCGTCAATTTCGCCACATTGAAATCACAAATTGAACTTTGCTGCTCACATAATTGTATTCATTTTTATTTGAGTAAAATTTGAGCAGTGTCCATTGTTTCCATGCTTTTAAAGCATCTTCGTCAATGTTTTGTTGAGTTTCTTTATTTGCGTATTTTTATTGAGTCTTCTAATAAAGATTAGCAATTATGCAGTAAGTTGTTGCTTTATATGATTCGCTTATTGATGTCGGTAGTACTGAGAAGTTTTCTAAGCTTGTCATAAAAGAAAACACTTTTGTTGCTGATTACAGCTGCATTATATTATAATCCTTTAATAGTACTTAATTAAATTATTCTCCGTTAAAATAAATAACATTTTTACCAATTGGGTCTGTATTTATTTTAAAAGCAACACCTTCCTGCGAAATTGCTATGTCGTCTACATAAACTATATAATGGAGTAACAACAAAAAAAGTAATGTTTTTTGCAAAGAGTCTGCGTTTCTTATTTGCTGGCTGGATAGACTGAAGCGAACACAAGCGTTCAGGGATAACAAGCCCTGGTGAGAGCTTTATAGGTTCGGACTTTTGCTTCTATAACTACTTTATTATCATTCAAATCACTATCATCGTTCGATCCATATTTGACATTTGTAATAGCGTACATATCTTCTTCATTTGCCGCTCCTTCATCGCCATCATCAAGTCTATTAAATTAGTACTAAAACATTCTTCAATCTTTTGGAGTGTTCTTTAAGAAATTTATAAAGGTTAACAATTTTTATGCTAGGCAGACTTTTGCAGCATAGCGTATGTTATTCTAAATCATTCATTCGAAATGGATATGCGAATTGTTCGGAGATGGCTTTCTATGAGAAATCTGGAAATAAATATAACAACATTTAACGTGACATATTGTTTTTAATTCAAAAAACAAACTAAGCTTTAACAGTGATTTATTTAATATTTTATACCAACGCTATCCAGAGTTATCCAGTGTATCCAGAGTTAAATTTGGCATTATCTATAACTCACGCCAGCAGGAATATTACAAATTTTCATAAATAATCCAGTCTCTTATTTTATCAAGACTGTTAGAAAGTTTTGCACTCTTTAAAATCTGTTAAAGGTAATTAAAAACTGAGCAGTTTGAATATTTTTTTAAAGAGACACATCATATTTTTCGTTGTTGTTTTAAGATTACCTACAATCATCTCCTTTTTCAAATGCTTTATTTTAAATACGCCACGCTGCAATAATTTACCAAATTATATCCTCTTTCTCATTCATTTCATCAGTTGATCTCCCAGAGTCAATAAATCTTCATATGGTTTTTAGGCTTCGATCAAATCCTCAGACAAGAGGGCTTAGTTCACCATAGGTGTTTTGTTGTTAGTTGATTTGATGGCCTCTGCTGCCCTTGCTGACTTGGCCAGCTTGATTTTTGTTGCTATTGTGTTTACGGTGTTAGTAACTAGTGCATGGTGTTTTCGCGAAGTTTTTGTCTTTCATCTAGAAATATTTTTCGTATGGAACAGCTCGTTTGGAAACATACATTTTATTTTAGTAAGAAAAGCTACTTTATTATAACAATCTATACTTACCTTTATTTCAATATCAAGTAAAGATTTTTTTTTTCTGAAATTGACTTGATCTAAATTTAACCAGATTTTTATCGGAGTCTGTAGTCGGACGAAAAACAGAATCTGATGATGTTTGAAGAATTTTTAACTTCATTTTTTCTCCAAAGGGTCCAAGGAACTCTCATTTATCGTGATGGCGCAGAAGTGAATGGCAGCCTTGGTGTGGAGGGGTATCCT
Organism: Synanthedon formicaeformis; assembly: GCA_945859745.1. NCBI lineage: Eukaryota > Metazoa > Arthropoda > Insecta > Lepidoptera > Sesiidae > Synanthedon > Synanthedon formicaeformis. Next base: position 7,069,741 of record OX243976.1, read on the forward strand.
CATGGAACTGAGATCACTTTTAGATGCATAGCTTCTATTATGGGCGAGAAGACCACTTGGAAGCTAATATGTGAACAAGGGCATTGGGTAGGGAAGAGTTTTAATTGTGGTAAGTCTGACTTCTTAGATTAATCTAAATACTTTGCTACACATTTTAATAGTAATACTTATAGTAGTATACTTATAGAAGTTATTGATAACTTTTAAACGAATGTATGAAATGCATAAAATATATTAAAAAAATAGGGTGTGGCTGTGTCGTGTATTATATATATATAATATAGACAACTAATTAGAAAATACTACTTATAGAAAAAGTACTTATACCAAAATTTGATTCTTTAGTTTAGATGATTATATCATACAGTTTGTAACTATCACATTTCTGAATTTCCTCTCACTATGGAAGCAAATTTAGAGACGTATTTCACGTCAAAAATTTGTGCATCTCTTATTCGATTTTATGAAAAAGTACAATTATTTACTTGTTTTTATATGGTAATGATTCATTCTGTTGCGATTGTAACATTTGAAATTTTTGTCAATATCTCAAAAGTATACTTTTTGCATGTGCAAAATCTGCTATGTAGCAGATTTTGGTTTGACAACGAAGATATTATCAATATTAATTATAAATCTGTAAGAGTCGGTCACGGAGTAATTTACTTTGTTTTCAGAGATATCGTGTTTATAGGCTCTAACACGATACTTAAACTAAATTGAAGATTTTTAGAATTTTTGATTGGTCAATTAGCATATGACAAAATATTATTTTTCCAGAGGAACTGGAAGCCCAGTCTGAAGAGTTATTAAACAACAATAGTTGCACTTTCCGCAACGAAGAACCGCACGTTGTTTCCTTTTACAATGACATGGAAATCACAGAGACCGTGGAATTTCCAGCCGGTGCCGTCATAATTTCCAGGTGGATTTTTTTTTTTCCTTTTTCTATTAAAATTATTTATTTTTCCCATATTTAGAAGTCATTTGCTAACAAACTGATAGAAAAGTTCCCTGACCTTTGCCACGGAAATGTGTGAACTCCCCCGACCTCCTTAATTATAAGAAAATGTAAAATTTAGGCTAAAAAATTCATCTTCTTCTTCTAATATTATAAATGCGAAAGTTTGTTAAGATGGTTGTGTGGATGTTTGTTACCCTTTCAAGCAAAAACGGCTCAACACATTTGGATGAAATTCGGCACACAGATAATTTGATAGAATACCTGAAATTTTACCCTGAAAAATGTTAGTTTTTCGAGGAATCGTCTAAAAATATAAAAAATTGTTCGCCACAGTCGACAGTGGTAGCTCCTAACAGCTTCTTTAAAATAAATTCGAATTATTTTATTTTTTATTTTATTTTTTTTAATAATATCTTACCTGCTAGTAGGTGATATTTAATTTCGACATCTAACTAAAAAAATCATACTATTTAAAGAGGAATGATCACGTTTTGTTTTTAGGTGTAGTGACATTGGAAAGTATGCGATGACAGGTTCACAAGCCAGAAAGTGCATTGGAGGCTCTTGGGATGGCGTCAAGCCTACTTGTTTCGGACTCAATCAGGAAAACGACTATGCCAGTAAGTTCATCCAATTTTCATTGAAAAGACAAGTGTGACCGACATACAAACGGCTAATAGATGGGGTAATCCCCTTACAGCAAAAAACCGTGAAATAACAGTACTATGAAACAGTAGTTTTATGAAACACAGTAGCATACCGGCTGTGATATCACGTTGATCTTTCACGAATATCATAGGTCGTGGATATAATCCATAGGGTTGGCTTTAGAATCCATGGCCAGACTTTTAGAGTATTTATATGCTTAATCAGTTAGGAATGGATGTTAGTTTTATAGAAATATAGTTTTTATGGCGAGGAAATTCAATCAAAATTAATTTTATAAACATTTTAAAACATAACCTGAATTTGTTTACAATACAAATAAGTACATACCAGTAGTATAGAGGGCTTATAAAGTGTTTGGAAGCGTGATTATTTAGCAATAGATGTTAGTTTTTATAAATATGTACTAATATGTAATATGAATGTCTGTTTGCTACTTTTTCACGCCTAACTAGTCAACCGATCATTATAAAATTTTGCTTACACGGTGTCAGGAATATAAGAAAGGAAATAGGATACCTTTTATCCATAAAAAAAGTACTATTCCCGAGTGATCGTCTAAAAATATAAAGAATAGCGCGCCATTGTCGCGTGGAGGCGGCACAGTCGTCACAGCGACAACGATGTCAGGCGTTATTACTCATATATTTTCTTTTTCAACGAGGACGAAGTCGCGGGCACCAGCTAGTATGTTATATATTATAATATAGCCCAGATTATGACCAGTAAACCGCATCCTGTCCTGCTATTCATGTTTCTTTTTGTCCATTAATAAGTTTTAATTTTTTTAGTTATGTAATATGTATATAACACAATTCAAACGAATATACAATACATTTCCAGTGGAAAAACCACCGACAATCCTGTTCAGACATTCCCAAGGCCCCATAGCTCAGACCAACGACGGGAAGCTGCTTGTGTACCCAGGAACTGTTCTGCACATGGAATGCCTTTGGATGAGGAGATTCGGAAACCCCAAGTGGAACGTCACGTATCATTACATTGATGAGTATGTTTCAATAATAAACCTAATAAATAAAATAGTGTAAACTTTCGATCAAATAAATTTGACTGTCAATCTTCGGTCAAATATAGTACTTGTCTGTCAAATCTTCGATCAAAATAATAGTTGTTTGTCAATCTTCGGTCTAATATACTTGTTTGTCAATCTTCGGTCAAATATATTTGTTTGTCAATCTTCAGTCAAATATACTTGTCTGTCAAATCTTCGATCAAAATTATACTTGTTTGTCAATCTTCGGTCAAATATACTTGTTTGTCAATCTTCGATCAAATATACTTGTCTGTCAAATCTTCGGTCAAATATACTTGTTGGTCTATGTTCATTTTTAAATGGAAACTTTACAAGATGTGAGTACCCGTAGAACGATACAAATCAGGTAGGTACATTGTTTCTTTTTTTTTCTTTTTTTGTACAGACTTACTTTACGTTTAGGTTACGTACACAGCGCGCAAATAATACGTATGGCGAAAGGACTACCGCTTACATTGTCCCAAACCTTATCAATAGCCTACCTTCAGATCTATGTAACAATATATCGATTAAAAATATTAAATTTAAGTTAAAGCAATATTTTTTGAATTGTAATTAATAGTGTATATACATAGTTAGATTTATTAATAATTACAAATGATAATACGAGATTAAACCTCATTGGTTTTTAGTGTTATCATTTTACATGTTAGTTTATATATTAGCCCTGAAAATTGTTAAAATTATAAATGAAAAAAAATAAAAAACTTATATTATTTTGTAATTTAACAGCACAGAGCGTAAGAACCCCGAGGGCTGGACGACAGACCCTGGCAGGGACAGTCAGTTGGAGTTTCGATTGAGTATCATGAACGCAGCTAGGGAAGACTCGGGGATATATCGCTGTGAAACACCAGCTAGACAGAGCCATCAGGTGGAAATTATTGTTGAAGGTATTCAACTAATTAGTATTTTTATTTAATGTGAAAATTGGCAAACAGGATGTAAGTCCATGCACTTGATTAAAGGTGGTCTTAAGCAAGAAACACAAAGTAAGGAATAATAAACTCAAAGACTATACTGGAGCAATTTAAAAAATTATTTCACATCGCTGCTTAAAAACTAAAGGGCCACAAATCAAAGTTACACTTTTTATTGGAGAGCTAATCGAAAAACTAATCGACTAATCGAATTATTTTTTGTATTTTTTTTTTCTTATTAGATCATATAAGTTACTTTTGAATATATAAAAAAATATCAAAATATACTAAATATGGAATAAAACAACCATAAGTCTTTTTGCAACATACAATATGAAGGATTGTGATTGTGTATTTTTGCAATAAAAACATTTTTGGATTTTTTTCTTTTATGACCCTTTAGTTTTTAAGCAGCGACATATAGAAAACTACATTATCAACAAGTAACATGGGCTTTATTATATAAAAAGATATGCGGGCGAAGTCGCGTACAACAGCTAATCTATACTATACTAATTTTATAAAAAGGAAAGATTTTTATTGTTTGTTTGAATTGAATAGGCTCCAAAACTACTGGACCGATTTGAAAAATTCTTTCACTGTTCGGAAGCTATATTATCAGCGAGTAACATAGGCTTTACTTTATAAAGATAGGCAGACGAAGTCACGTGCAAAAGTTAGTATAAAATAAAATAGTTAACAATCATATAAAATAAAATAGCCTCATTATATTCTAAATTTATTGTGTCATTTACTTTTATATGTACCTATTTATTATTAATTTAGTGTATATTTAGTAATTTGTTATTATTAAAATTAATATTTTCATTTTTATTTTATTTTTTGATATTTATTTTAAATATCAAAAAATAAATTATAACTAATTCATGAAGCACACGATACAGGCTTGCATGCCTAGTGTGTGTTTTCATCATCGAAATACTACAATGGAATTTGCGTCACAAATGCCAAAGCGGCACACAAAAAGAACACCTTTGACAGAATCATGGCGGACTCTTGCCTTCACGCGTCAATGGTAAAGGGTGGTAACGATTAACTTCTAACTCTATTCGATTCTTTAAACTCTAATGGGTTGACGCAAAGTCACATTTTCTTTAAATTACGCACTTATTATTATGTTTGTTTTATTTTAAATGACAGTTCATGCTCTACGCATATGTCACTTTTAAAGGTTCCACAAAAATCGTAGTTTTGTATGGCACGCGGGTTCCATGTTGTAGTAGTTTGATGGTCTTCATAGCCAATTAACTAAAATATAATATGTTATTGTAAATAAAAAAAATTAAAAAAATCATCGCGTATTGTGACAATCCTTCAATCCTTCGTGAATTGTGACAAGGTTTCGTGCGCTGAATTTGTCCCGCAGACGTCCACTGCCCTCCGTTGCCGATCCGTCGTGGGTTGGTCGCAAGCGAACAAGGCACGAGACTCGGCACCGAGATCAGGTTCCACTGCGCCAATGGGAACGCACTGCTCGGATCCGCGACACTACTGTGCAGGGCTTCCGGCAACTGGAGTGCACCTTTGCCTGTCTGCGAGAGTGAGTCCATTGACGACACGTGTGGTCTAATGGCTAGTAACCCTAGCTGTTAACCAAACGGTCGCGGGTTCGAATCCCGCTAGGGGCAAATGTTTTATGTGTTAACATTTTACCTTTGTACCTGAAACATGGATGTTTTGTATTTATAATATGTATGTATTTACAAAAAAAAAAATATATAATCTATGTATTATAATATCAACTGTCTAGTATCAATAATACAAGCATTACTTGCTTACTTTGGAACTAGATGGTGCTGTGTGGAATGTGTGAAGATATTTATTTATTTATTTATGAAGATATAATAATCCCCTTCCCCTTTCATCCATCGGACGTATGTACAGACGTACAGTTACCATCCTCATCTGTCGAAATCCCTCTTTTTCGGACCAAGCGTTTTAAAACATTTATTTTATACTAGGGAAATTTACAGATATAATTACATAATAACAGTGGTGAGTAAATAGCTTAGCTCTTTCACAAACTACATGTAAAGTGTTGATTAGTTACTTTTAAAAATAATTTCCTGTTATATTGAATTATGCACTCGGTTTACTGCCGATTTTTTATAACTATTTTCTATTTAATGTTTGGAACTTTTACCGTACAAACAAAGGTATATCAGAAAAATTTCCACTTATAGATAGCAAACTATAGTCTATAGCAAACTATAGTCCATACAAACTATAGCAAACTGTAGTAACAACGATAATAAGAATAAAAGTAAAAATAAAATAAAAGTCAAAGTAGGCCACTGAAAAATTTATCGGCTATAATATTTTTTGTTTTGCTAACGCGCGTTTTGAGAACTCGCTATTTGATTAATTTTAGAAAATCGTTTTAAATTATTCTATATTACATAATAAGCACACTACATTGATATTTCCGGGAGATCTACTGTATTATTAATAAAAATCAATGTTAAAGTTTAAATTTCCAAAACCGCGCCAAAAACGCTGTTTCTGTAATGGCGCTGGTAAAATAAAATTTCAAAAATTATGATTTTTTTTTTTTTTTCATATAATTTGCAAAAAAATATACATAATTTAGCTTAAAATATAGTGGCATATATTTTTTACCGCTATTTTCTGATAGGATAACCACAATTTGTAGTATATTTTAAATCTTGTCAAATAGCCAATTGTGAAATTCTAACGCAACGCCAAGCGCTCAATGTGTACTTGCTCTAAGAACTTCATAGTTCTCAAAGCGCCGCGTTAGCAAAGCGCGCGCTTCAAAGCGCCTAGTGTGTACCTACACTTATTGTCAGTAAGTTCTTCAATCTTGAGCCCTAGCCACCGGTAGCTTGAGCCTTGCCCCGGTGTATAAGTTTTTTTATAATACATACGTGTGTCGTATTCACGTAAGACACATGTGTCGTTCATTGTAAAAGTGAACTATCTCCTTGTAACTGAATTTTAGAATAACGAGCTTTTTGCGAATTATAGTGTAGGAAAAAAAATATAAGCATTCATACATTGTTTTCATCTATGGGATTTTAATGCAACTATTGGAGTTACTTCACTTTTATATGGAAAATTATGACTAAATGTGATACCATTAGGCAAGAAAAGATGGTTTTAAAAATAGGGAGTTACACCACTTTTATAATGAACGACACACATGTCCGTGAAACCCCACTTTTTTTTAATTGTTGTTTATCACGATATTAATAAAAAGTTAAAATAATTGGTAACATTATATAAGCGAATCTCGCTGTAAGACGTTTGAAACGCGGTCTCTAAATATCCCCAGGTGTTGAATGCGGCGAAGTGGTTCACGACGTTCCGCTGAACGAGGGGGAACGAAGACCAAGGGTGGCTGTGGTGTCCCGGGGGGTGGGAGGTCGCGCCGCTTTCTCCTGCCCCCCGGGATGGGCTCTCAGTGGAGACCCGGAGACCGTGTGTCTCCCAGCTGCCGATTGGGCGAAACCTTTCCCTGTCTGTCGAGGTATATTAATGACTTCTTTCCTAAATACTATTCTTTTCTTGGCAAAAAAAAATAAGAAAAATATTTACAGACAGGTTAACGGTTCACTTGATGGTAAGTGGCTACCGTCATCTATAAAACAAGCAAGACTTAAAGCTGCAAGTGTTTCTCAATAGAAGTTTTTGTATTGAAATATAGTTTTAATGCAATTTTGGAAGTCTTAAGCCACAGATCTTATCACAGATCTTACGGTTAACGAGAGCTTGAAAATGTTCGGTCCGTGGTTAGTAACCCTAGCTGTTAGCCAAACGACCGCGGGTTCGAATCCCGCTAGAGACAAATGTTTATGTTAACGTTTACCTTTGTACCTGAGTCATGGATGATTGTATCTATAATATGTATGCATTTACAAAAAAGTAATCTATGTAGTATATCAACTACATGGAAAGTACGTGTGGAACTAGATGGTGCTGTGTGGAATGTGTGAACATATTTATTTATTTACTAGCTGGCGTCCGCGACTTCGTCCGCGTTGAAAAAGAAAAAAGTAGCCTATCCTGTGTCCTGTACGTCTAAATGTTTATCTACAAAGTTTCATGAAAATCAGTTAATTCGTTTAAGAATTATGGAGGAACATACATACAGAAATAAATTCTAAAAATTGTCAATTTAGTTTCAGTATCATGTATAGAGCCTATAAACACGATATCTCTGAAAACAAAGTAACTTACTCCATGACCAACCCGAAACAGATTTATTATTAGTATTGATTATTGTGCGCAGAGGTGTCGTGTCCAGCTCTGCCTCCGCCAGCCTCGGGGTACGTGCTCGGTCGCGCCCCTTACAGAGCTGGGGACGTGCTGCAGTTCCACTGCAACCCTGAGCACACGCTGCACGGGAGACCGATTCTCGTCTGTCAGGACAGTGGCCGGTGGAGCGATAAGCCTCCCACATGTATGTCTTCTTTTAACTTGTATATTACTATATAGCTGTTGCACGCGTCTTCTTCCGCGTTGAAAAATAAAAAAATAAAAGCAATTATATGCACAAAAGTCTATAGTTGTAGTCTGCAATAAATTATATGCATCATTAGACATATTTTACTTTAAAAAGGCAGTGTGTAAGAGACACGCACACACACACACACACACACACGCACACGCACACACACACACACACGTGTGAAGTCGTCATATTTCAAGGCGATTGAAGTCTCGATGCACAGGAGCTAGATATTTAAAAACATATCCTAAATTCATTGTATTAAAATTGGTTATTGCAGGCGCTCAGGCGTGTACATATCCGGGCACCACGATATCCGGCCGGATGTCGTCCGTCAAGTTCTACTACAAGATCGGTGAGACTGTCACGTTCACCTGCGAACCCGGATATAGGCTGAAGGGAGCTCCCATGTTGAGGTGTTTGAAGTGAGTATCTACACTTTGACGACACGTTTGGTCTAGTGGCTAGTAACCCTTGCTGTTAACCAAACGGTCGCGGGTTCGAATCCCGCTTGGGGCAAATGTTTACGTATTAACATTTTACCTTTGTACCTGAGTCATGGATGTTTTGTATTTATAATAGATATGTATTTATAAAAAAAAAGTAATCTATGTAGTATATCAACTGTCTGGTATCTGGTCTGTGTGGAATGTGTGATATATTTATATCTCTATATACTTCGACTGGACACGTTATGCCTGTAGTAGTACATTGCTGGCTCGATTAATTTTTCGAAATCATTTGTAATTAATTGCTGATTCGTTAAAGGGTCTATATTTTAATTTTATGCTCTTTAAACAGACCACACCCTGTATATAAAAATTACTTGTCACATGTTTGTGTGTGATGAACTCTTAAACTACAGAATCGATTTTGATAAAATTTTGTAATTTGTAATTTGGTCCGACTTAAAAGATAGGATAGATATTATTTCAAACCCGGGCGAAGCCGGGAGCGGGTCACTAGTATATTTATATTTATACACTACATATCCCACGTACTTACAGGAATAGGAAATGGTCGAACGCGATACCGCTGTGCACACCGTTGACGAACTACACTTCGGACTCGGTCGCCATGTTGAACGGCGACATAGACTTGATGTTGTCAGATATGCCGGCGGACATTTTGCGTGCGCGCGAGACGCCCGCCATCTTGACGCCGGAGAGTTTCAAGGCGGCAATGACTCGGGTGGCCGCCACAAGGCTGCTCAGACGCGCGCCCATAGAGAATTATAAGAATAGGATTTCCAGAGTCAATAGGCTACTGAGAAGGGATACTGAGAGATAATTTTTAAATGTAATCGAGGTTTAAATAGGAAATCTTGTATTAAATAAAGTTTTAGCTATAATTACTTTTTCAGGTTTTGTTTTGTTTGGATTCTTGAAGACAATTTATTGATCACTAGAGTGATATAAATTATGTTTTATATTCTTTGAGTTGTGAGTGTAGTTTTTCCCTTAATTAGTTATGTGTAAAATTAGTAAATTACTGATTTGCTAATTTATTAGTAATTATATAGAATTATAGATATTAATATGTTACTCAATTTTTTTTATCAACTAATAAAAAAACATCAACTTGTCAACTAACATCGTAGATTTTATAAGGACACAAAATTTTGCTTAAATTTTTGAAAAATCTTTGTTTGGTAATAATAATTATCATAAAATATCTATCTGTGTCAATAGTGTGAATTCTCTGAATACTTTAAGTTTTAAGTATTTTTAAAAAATAGGTAGGAACTTATCTTGCATTTTCCTAGAAATACTCCAAAATGAATGCTCACGTGTCTAGGTACTTAAGTTAAATATAGGTTAATTTAATTCTTAAAAGGATTTGATAACTTAAGCTTAAACTTAAATTTAAAAATCGATAATAATAATTATTCACGTATTCTCGCATCACTCATTCCTAAAAATATTTTCATCCTAACTAGATAAGTAAGCATAGCTAGACATTGTTAGTTATTAAAATCTAACTTCTTAAGTTAAAAACCTTTTAAAATAAGTTACAAAGTAAGAGTTTATTTGTGTCTGAGAAAACTAGAAAAAAAATTATTTTATATTTTTTGAAACACGACAAGACTACTTATTTAATCCACCTAACATTTTAGTAATTTTTTTTTATGTCACTTCGTACCTAAATTGTTTCTTTGTGTTCTTTGATAAATGATACACTAGATTCTGGGTTACTTCATTAAAAGCGGCATAGTAGAATATCACCGCACTCACAGCTTGGGATGATATTTCAAATTAGTTGCACAAAGTTGTACGTAAGGCACAGATTTAAATCACAGATGCGCCCTTGCCATACTTCAGGCGCCTTAGGCGCTTGTAGAAAGCAATAAACCGTTCACGTTGCATTCAGACATATTACGTGGATAGTTTTCAGAAACACAGGGCATATCTGTGATTTAAATCTTGCCATAAGGTGAACACGTGTTACGACTTGAACCATTATTACTAAATATGTCATGCAACATTTGTATTATTTTACCAGAAATTAACGAGAGAAAGTGATATAGGTCGCGCAATATTTTAAGCTCAGAAGGCGAAACTAGTGGGGGCAATCGGCGCATGTGTACAATTGCATACAAAATTGCTAAGGGAAATGAATTTTTTTTCTTATTTCGTATTTTTTGCACCTTACTAACTTAACATTACAGTCAGTGTTGATATTCCTTCCATTAAATCATCGTGCTATGTCGAAGAAGAAGGTTTTTCAGGCAATTTTTCCCTAATAGGATAAAACAATCTGTACGCAACAGTATGACGCGCGAAAGAAGTGCGAGAGGTGAAGAGCGACTGAGTCTACCAATAACGTGTCGGCAACGACGCGCACCCGCCCCCTCGCTCCTCTGCCCGTCAAACAGACCTAAAAATTGAATTCTGCGCATGCCCCCTCTACATTTGCCAAAAAGTCTTAATCCGCGGCGCGACTTATAGCATGTATAAAAAAATCCAGTGGACACTTTTTGCAGTGATTTTGTTCGAAACTGAATCTAGTTTATCCTTTATCAAAGATTGTGTTGATTAAATAAAATATATATCTTAGATAGGATACTTTTTTTATATATTTCATAAGTCACAGTAAATTGTTTATCAATAAGATTTTCAAATATTTTAAATTTCTATTGTATGCCAAAATTTGTTAACTTCTATTTATAAAAAAAATACCTAGTTAAATTATTTACTTGCCTTAACCACGAGGTAAGTAGAACAAAGGTTTAACTTCATAAGTAGGTTAACTTTTGAAATTGAATTGTAAATATCAATACTTGGCCAAAGAAACTTTAGATTACTTCAAAATACCTAATGTATAATAATTTATAAAGAACGCAATCAAATATTGTAGATATTTGGCAATTATTAATATTAAAAGATAATTTTAAAATTATTAATTTTATAACTAATTAGATGACCCCGTAAACATTGTTTTGCCAAAAAAAAATTTTGGGGTATAAAAAAATAGTTTACAACCTATTCTCAGACCTACCAAATGTACACAAAAAAATTCATAACACGAGAATTTTATATAGGTATAAGATTTATTCTAGACTTGCAGCTCACTTTTGAATACGCTCAGATTTGGAGGAGTCAAAAATAATGTATTTATTTTATTTATTAGCAACACTGGTAAGTACTCGTTTAGTACGATGAGTTGGATAAACTCTGTCCTATAAAGTATATTTTTCACTTTTTCTAGTCAGACAAACTAACCGTTCTCTTGATGGTAGGTGGTTACCTGATGGTACTTGATGGTAGATGCCGAAAGTGCGCTGCCGACCATAGTAAAATGTCTAAAACTAATTAACAGATTCTAGAATATATGATGAACATTGAACATGGGATATTTTGCTGACTTTTCCCCGCAACTTACACTGCGCCCTTTTTTCATAACTGCTGGAACATTTTCTCCATTTTTTAGTGCACAATAATATATTTTATTTTTAGACTAGCTGGTGCCTGCACTTCGTCCGCGTTGGAAAAGAAAAAAGTAGCCTATCCTGTGTCCCGTACGTCTAAACGTTTATCTACTAAGTTTCGTGAAAATCATTTAATTCGTTTAAGAGTTATTGAGGAACATACATACATACATCGTATTTCAATTAGCAATTAATGAAAGATTGTCGATTAATTTACTATAAAAAATTATTACAACCTCAAAAACCTGTGAGTAGAAAAATGTGACTGAGCTGCAAGTCAACATAAAACATTATGATAATTTCTCTTAGCATGTAGAAATATTTCACGCACAAATATTTGGATAATTTTCACACTGGCCATTTGAATAAAAACAAATAAAGTTCACATCTAATTAATATTAATTAATAAATATAGTAAAGCCAAGGAGACAACGCAAACGATGTAAACAAACCCGGCCCTCTGTCCTTTTCCCTCACTCGAAGTGACCGGCGCTATCTGTTTCATATAAAGGCCACCATTCACGGGCACTCCATTTGGCAGCGCTCCAATCCATCACTCCAAATTCATGCATTATCTCACCGTGAATGTAAAAAACCACGTGAATTGTGTGTGAGAAAAATTCGGATGTCGTCCACCGACGTAGAGCGCTGCCAAATGGAGTGCCTGTGAATGGCGGCCTTAAGAAGTCATCTTGACAAACCGTGAAGTTTGTTTACATTCTTTGCGTTGTCTTGTTGGCCTTGCTTTACATTATTGTATTCTTCGACGCACCTAAATTTAAACTAAAACCGTATTATCTCAAAATCTACAAATTGACCGTAGTGACATCTAGTGACGTCACTTAGTTAAAATTTAAATTGAATAGATGTTAGTAGGCCAAGTCAATTTTGTATAAATACATAGATTTTTTTAGAAAAGTATCATAAAATCTATTTCCTAAGGAATTTTAACATCTAGCCAGTTACAGCCGTGTGATTCTGTTTTTAAAATATATCGCTAATAACTTTGACTTGACTTGTTTTTGTCTAATTACAATATTTGTTCTAATTACAAAGTTCAGTAAGGTTTTAATATTAACATTAAATTAATAATATGAAATTAAAATATATTTTAACCATTAAAATTATCTATTTAGTTTAAAGTTTTAGCAATATTTTTCGAGACATTAGCGAAAAACAAATTTTGGGTGCAATTTTTGCCAATTTTGGGCCACTTTGATGCGGATTTTGAGGGGGCGACCCCGAAAACATAAAGTAAGCCCTCAAGCAGAATCCTAATAGATTAAGTCAAGGTCGAGTAGTTTACAGACCGTAGGGCTAACAGATTAATTTAAAAAAAAAGCGATTCTTAATTAAAAATGGCATATCAAATGTTTTAAAAGCATAATAAATGCTTACATTGCAATAAGTAATATAATTCTATTTAATAATTTTTAAGTCAAATTAAAACATTCTTGTATATTTCTAAATATGAAGTAAGTTATTTGTCACTCCCGAAGCGAGAATGAAATAAATAAAATGAATAATATACCTACATATTGTGTTTTCATTCCCTTCCCATTGCATTGGCCAAATTTTTTTAAATATAGGAAATATTCTGAATATTTCTGACAGTGTTGATGGAAAACTGTCATTACCAGGAGAGAAGCAAGTGTTGTTGCGGATATATCCACATTTCCAAATGCGGAACTTCATAAATAAATCTGCATCGATATATAAATCGATGCAAATTTATATATCGATGGGAATTCAATCCCATGAGTTGTGTTTTTCCCCATACAAAAAGTGCACAACGCACATTTTTAACTTTAATATTTTATTAAGTTTTTATGTTCAACTCATATCTTGGAATATATACTAAAGAACCGGTATTAATACTAGGTTCAACTATATATCTATGGTTCAACTATACATAATCACCTATAGTGAACGAATTTGAAATAATAGGTGAAAATCAAACATGATAACTCGCCCATTTGGGCGAGATAAATTCGAGCGAGTAGTCCGTTAACTCACTTTAAAATATAGGTACCAATTCAACTAGCAAATTAATCTCAAACAACTTTATCAATTGATCAAAGTTTAGCAATACTGTCACCGTAAAACATACTTTTTTATTTCCTACATTGCACCGCGCCAGCCATAACGCAACTGATAAATTATGCACCAAAAATACGTTTATACGATTTTTACTTTAACTTATTTTTTATATACACTGCTGTCTTTGTATGAGTAACGATTCGTTGGATACGTATTGAGGCAGCGATGTAGAGTGTGAATATTATTGTTTTCAATACCATAACTTAGTTAGTGAATGCATCAAAACCAATCGAAAGAAAGAAAATTCAGTCAGTTGAGCGCATAGAGTAACTTTTTATATACTGAGATAGAGACATAGCTTTACATTTCCGCACCTAGCGACATCTGGTGTTCTGTACCAAAAATACGACAATAGCTCGTTGGTAGTATATAGTAGTATGTAATATAAATTTAAATTGGGAGAAATTTAAAATAAAACAAGTATTACAATTTATTTTTGTATTGTAATTTTTTCTTGTGATATTCTACAGACATTGCTTGGAGCTTATCATTTATATCATAATCAGTTCAAATCTTCGAAGATTGAAGACTGTTTGGTGATCCAAAGGCATAATACGACCTCCAGTAGCATTCCTCCATGCAATAAATCTAAGTAAATCCTTATCTGGATTATGAAATAAATGGAGTATAGTATCTGCACCTGAAAAATATTTTATTTACATAACACATTCACTGTCACCATGAAATCAATGAAATCATTACTGGTTCCATCCATCTAATAAATAATAACTTAGTAGATGTGTTAATTTAATCTTGATATATGTCAAAAACACAGAAATTAAGTCATCGGCACTGGTTAATAATTTTTGTGAACACAAATGTGTCCATGTCATTAAAAGTTTTAATACATAATTATGATGTTTGTATTATGACTGGGATGTGTTATCTGGTTACAAATTTTTAGACCACAGCTACTTATAGTAATTAGTATTGTATTGTATTTGACTTCATACTATAACTGAAAACCTCAACTGTTGCAGCTGGTAATCAGACACTGTATTATACAAAACTAGCTGTTGCACGCGACTTCGTCGGCGACTCGGCGTAGCTTTATTAAATAATAGCTTATGTTACTCGCTGATAATGTAGTGTTCTATATGTGAAAGAATTTTTAAAATCGATTCAGTGGTTTTTCAGTTTATTCAATACAAACATACAAATCTTTTCTCTTTATAATATTAGATAGTATAAATAGGTACTTACATGTGTTTTTGCAGGATACACAACATCTTTTAATAGACATCGTTGCAACTATTCCAATCAAAAGGCAAAATGCAATACAAGTCCAGTTTTTCGAGAGTGTGGTTTTCAATTTCGAAATCCTGTAGTTTGCCGTGTTAGTCGAGTAAAGCTGAATCGTCGTAGTCCTTTAGTTTGCCGAGTCGGGTTAGTTAAGATAAATAAAGATACATAAATCATCTAAAAACCGCAGTTGATTGAATTGAAAAAAATAAAAAAAATAAAACGATGAACGACTGTAACGTAACAATAACAAAGGCCACAGACCAGACCAGACATAGATAAAGTAAAGTAAGCCACAGACTAATGACTACACAGAGTAACTTTATCACAACACAGCTTCTAAATTGCATTCCGTTCTTCAGTTACACTGAAGAATATAAACAATTTTTTATTACTAGCTATATTTTGTACAATTTATACGATTTATTTTGTTTTAGTAACATTTTTTACGTTTAGCTGAAACGTAAAAAGTGGCATCTATCGTAGTGTACCAAAAACTTTCTTGAGCTATAAACCGATCCATTTAAATATTAATCAAAGCAAAGTAGTTGTACGCTTTTATCTACCTACTGAAACGAGTCGCATATAACTACACACAATTTGTTCGAAGTTATACTACCGTGGTTGAGCGCGCGCTGCGCTTGTGACGTGTCGTGTCAAGGTATCGCGTTTTCCCGCCAAAAACGTGTACTCTTGCGAATGTCAAAATCGAACGTAAAGTTTTTACAGTTTACCGTTTTAACTTTTATTTATTATATTCTTTTTACTAGAAAGTGTGCTTCTAATTTGAAATTCAAAAGTAGTTTTTTTTTTTTCAATTCTCTATTGTTACACAGTGTGCAGTGATTTTTTTTATTTGCCTCTGCAGTCTGCAGCCATGTCCCCTGTGAATATCGAAATCTGCTGAATTGTAAAACGTAGATAATGCGGAGTTAACAAAAGGTTTGTTGTTAATGAGTATTGTCATCTGTTCTGACGTATTTTGTTGTAATTATGATAATGCAATTGCGTAAGACTGCTTCTGTTTGAAATTTAAAATTATTCTTAAGGTGCTACGTAAAAAAATATTTTTTCAAATTAAAATACTACCCTACACCTCTATGATCTATGATATGGTACATAGTGGTAGGGCACATAAAGAATCAACCCCTTACAGAAATTTGGTGTACCTACTGTTACTTCTATGGTAATTCCATGACATGGTAACCTTGACCTGATGAAGACTATTTGATGCAGCATCAAGTAGTCTGCTCAGTAACTTACAGCAGTTATAGCGTGTTTGGGCTCATTAGAATGTCGGGGGTTAGTTCAAAAGTTTTAAGATTCGAGTAAAGTTCATAACCGCCGAATGCTTCGTATTAGCTGGACACAGGTCAGCAATGAAACCGTTCTCCAACGTGTCAAAACGCCCCGGACGATGATGAAAACCGTAAAAAAACGCAAGATTGAATATCTTGGCCACGTGCTCAGGCACGACAGATGTCTGCTCCAGTTAATTATGATGGTGGAGGGTTGAAGGGAAGAGACGCGCTGGGCGAAGGAGATAGACATGGCTGAGAAATATCCGAGAGTGGACTGGAGTGACTCAGTCAGCAGCTATTCCAGTTGGCTCTTAACAGAGCCAGGTTCAGGAAGTTAATTAATAATTAATTAATATTAATTAATTAATAATTAATTAATATTAATTAATTATTAATTAATATTCGTTAATAATTAATTCGTTAATAATTAATTAATTATTCAAGACTGAAGAGGCATTGAGAGGGAGAGAATTATAGCTTCTTTATATATTAATATATTCAGTTAGTAAAAATACAAAAATATTTTGACATAAGTAATTCAATTTTTATCTAAAGACAGAAATGAACGTGAGTTTTAAACTCAAATATTGACGTATTGCTTAATAAAAAACGGTTCTTCGTATATATTTTTTTATCATAACTTGATGCTTGATTAGCTGTGTCTTATAAATGTAATGCGGTAAATAAGTATGAGACATTAAGAGTCGTACATAACATTAACATCAGTCTCGGTTGAGAGCTTAGTTCAAGGCTCAACTGAGAACAAGGATTAGATAAATGCTTCGCTGTAACTATAGTCTCACAGTCGCTATGACTGTTTTATAATTTGCATTAAAAATGAAATGTATTCAAAATATGAAACACGTTTGGTCTAGTGGCTAGTAACCATAGCTGTTAACCAAACCGTCGCGGGTTCGAATCCCGCTAGGGGCAAATGTTTTACCTTTGTACCTGTGTCATGGATGTTTTGTATTTATAATATGTATGTATTTCCAAAAAAAGTAGTTAATCTATTATCAACTGTCTAGTATCCATACCCAATACAAGCCTATAGTTGCTAAATGTGGAACTAGATGGTGCTGTGTGGAATCTTTGAAGATATTTATTATTATAATTATTGATATAATGGAATAGTTAGTCGACTAAGGCAATTTAGTTACCTAATTATTTGTATAATTAGAAAACCTTAATAGCTATAAACACCTAATTACCTAACTTTAGAAGTACCTACCTTACAATTTATCTTATGTAAAGCACATCAGAATTTACATAAAATTAGATATATTAATATATACTACCGGTATTACATACTATAGAAATTATGTTAGAATAAAAACTATGCAGGAATTTATCCCCTAAATCTCAGAAATAGACTACATATTTTCTAGACAACAGTACATTTCAGTCTCAATAGGTCAGCGTAGCGAATTTTGATGACGTTTGGTATGGAGATAAGTTCAAAACCTTAGAATTTACCTTAGGTAAGGTGCCTACTTCAGAATTATAAAAAAAATATTACCCTTAATCACTTGGTTTTGTAGAAGTTGTCATGCCCCTAACGTGACTGATTCATATTTTTTTTAAAACAACGCAATGATTTAAAAATAGAAATTATACAAGTAGAGGAATTTGTCGTATATATGAAAATAATTGTCTGACGAAATGGATACGAAAATAATTGTCGGATAAATCCGTCTCTGGCGTCTAGAGGATTAAGACTAGTGGTATTACACACAATAGAATTATGTTTTTTATAATGTTTAGTATGGAGAAAGTCCAAATCTCTAGAGCTTAGATAAATAAATCATGTGGGCGAAATTCCCACGATAAGTTACCCATCGTTTCTGACGTATTAAAAGAACTGCTTAGTTTTTTTAAAGTGACGCAATCATTACTCAAAATGCGACGTAAAAAAAGCATTTTGAAGAACTGTCTGACAGCTGCCAGATTAGCCATATTTGAAAATGTTGCCAGCAAAAAGCGTGTTTACCCTCAAGGCCGCCATTAACGATAATTTTGTATCATCAATGCGTGACTTGTATGTTGTCTGTTATTTTTTTTGTTTGCTAAGCTCTGTTTTCGTCTCTATGTACATAGGTAGATATATTATTGCGAATACATAATGTTACATTGAGAGCTTTTAAAAAAGCTAAAACAAATTCACATGGGAAAACTATTGATAGTTAATTTTATTTTGTTCTATTGATTTTTTGACGTCTTTAAATTTGCTTCCATATTGGAAATTTCTACTACAGTTTTAATTTATAATACTATAATTTTAACTTACGAGTAACCTACTACAACTTAATAGTATAGGTGTTATGTATTTTATGATTATGTATTTATATTATATTTAATAAGTTAACTACTATATTTTTTACCCATAGGGCCTCTTTCACCAACTACAAGTAAAGTGTTGATTAGTTACTTTTAGAAATCATTTTTTTTTTTATTGAATTATGAACTCGGTTTACTGCATCATTCGATAGGCGATTTTTTTTTATTATTTTCTATTTAATGTTTGGGACGTTTACCGTACAAAGGTATATCAGCTATATTATTCCCTGTGACAGGTGATTTTAAGTGACGGTTTAGCCTACTTGACGTCGGTGAAAGAGGCGCTTAGTCTTAGGGCCCCTTTCACTATCTCTATGTAAAGTATCAAATAGGCTAATCGCCATTTAAATTTTAAAGTCACCGATAAGAAAACGTTACGATGAAGAAAAGTTTCATCATTTTCGAGGAGCTCTCTTCACCACCATCTCAAGGGTAATTTCAATGAAATTGACACAAGATACTCGTAACATTTACTCGCCAATTAGCTTTACTTGAAAAGTAATTAATCAACACTTTACTTGTAGTTGGTGAAAGAGGCCCTTAAGTTAACAAAGTAATAGTTACAATTCGGATATCATCGGAAGTAGGCGTTGAAAATTACACAAACATTAGCACGTAGGCGACTGCTGGAAAGTATTGTGCATTGCGCGGAAATCTTTTTTATTTACTAGAGACGCAAGGTCGCACCGAGGTCGTAGACGAGTCGTCCGCGCTCCATACAGCGCGACGGGGAGAAACTGATGGGAACTGTTCGAAATTTAAAATGGGATATCGATCATCCATGCAAATCGTTCTACAGTAAACCAACCCTATCTATTTTTTTTACTTTATCGAGGCAGCGCTTGGCCGCGATCTCACTTGATGTTAGGTGCAGATGCGGCCAAAGATAGACCACGCTTACCTAGTAAGTGCCCATTTACCCTAGACTTGAAGACCCCGAGGTTGTAATTTTGGGGAAACACGGACGCAGGCAATGAGTTCCACTCCTTAGCAGTTCGGACAAGGAAGGTGGAACTATAACGCTTCGTGCGTGACCGGGGGACATCAACCACGAAGGGGTGAAACCCCCGCCCGCGCCTCGTGTTCCGCAAGTGGAACGGCTCTGGCCGGATCAGATCCCACAGGATGGACGCACATCCTCCATGGTGTAGACGATAGAAAATCGATAGGCATGCTACTTTTCAGCGATGCTGCAGGCTTTGAAGCTGAGACTCCACAAGGGTGTCGTTGCCAATGAGTTTTTTACAGAAGATGGAGTGTTGCGATGAGTAGTACAAGGTTGAGCTGAAAAGTTCGTAGGCTAACACACATAATTATAGTCTGTTGGCCCTACGGATGTCACCTTGACTTAATCTATTAGGATTCTGCTTGAGGGCTTACCTTATGTTTTCGGGGTGCCTCGAAATCCGCATCAAAGTGGCCCAAAATTGGGAAAAATTGCACTACCATAACTGATTTTCATGAAACTTGGTAGATAAACATTCAGACGTACAGGACACAGGATAGGCTACTTTTTTTTCTTTTTAACGCAGACGAAGTCGCGGACGCCAGCTAGTACTTAATAATTTTGAATATATTTTTTGATCAAACAATACACTGAATATTCAAATAGCTACTTTATTAATATTGTCACTACTTATTACAAATCGTAGTTTTCACGGAACTTTAGACTTAAAAACATAAGACTGAGTCCAATGTCAAGGTTAATTATGTAACTTGCGCATGAGCACTATATGGATTATGTAACAAAAATACCCGTGTTTTTTTACATTATTTTAACTAATATATTTTCTTCTGTTTTTACTCACAATGACTTAATTGAAATTTTCAAAATCCGTCAAACATAAATAATAATGTATCTGAAAACTGAACTCTTATATTGCAGTTTATAATGAGAACTACATGATTTAGTTTTTAAGAAAAGGGTGAATTTAAACCTATTCCTAACATGATTTTTTTTAATGTTAAGATCGACAGACAGACAAACGGTTCACTTGATGGTAGGTGACTACTGTCGCTAGATAGAAATTCTGGAATGGGTTCCAAATATGAAACGAAAAAATGTGTGGCAGAGGGACAGTGTTATGAAGATCTCTGGCAAAAGAACTAAGAGCAAAAGAAATCATTGAGAAAATGTGATTTTTACTAAGCATTTGATGGATTAAGTACTGGTTATAAAAAGATGAAAGAGGCAGCTTCTCTGCTGTAAAATACAGGGTGTGGCCTGTAATGAGCAATAAATTTAAACGATGATTCTATAGAGTATACGCAGTTACCTTAATCTAATCATAATGCTCCAAAAGTGCTTAAACACTCAGAGATATAGCAATCCAAAATTACAATACTTACATAATCAATGAATTTCATGATCCGCTAAATTGTCGGTTATCAGTCGTTAGATGTCTTAGTATAGAGTACTGGGGCGAGAACGATCGTAAATGTCAATGTCAAGTACTCTGACTGGACGCATTCTGTCTGTAGTAGTACATTGCTGGCTCGATTAATTTTGTTAATCGGTATATATAGGTATAAATAACAGTAAATTTGTTTTTCATTTTAATTAATTGAAACCATTTGGAATGAAATATTGATTCATTAAAGATTCTAATTTTGTGCTCTTATTACAGGCCATAATAATTGTTCGGGACAGCCAATAGTTTAAATTGTAAAATAGTGTTCGGGACAGCCAATAGTTTAAATTGTAAAATAGTGAATCGTGTTAGCATTAAGAAATAAAATTAATAGTGAGAAATAGAAAAAGATAGACATATTATTTAGGGCGGTCGTGTCATGCTTGCGCGCTATCGGCGCAAGCTCTTTTCGCTCATGGCACGGCCGCCACTAGTTGTATAAGCAACTTTTTGATGATAAATAGGCGATTTTCTGCGTAAAATCAGTCTTCTTCGTGCTAACGCATAATAAAGACCAGTAATAGTACAAAGCTTTCGTTTTGGAATTTACAATCCTCTCCTCCTCGACCAATCGTCGACAACAGCCAGGCCTCAAATGATACAGGGCTCCTGTCCGGTACAATAATAATGTATAATAATGCACGCCACAGGTGCTTCATATGTGCCGACGATTATAGTAGGATTGAGGATAAGGCGGTTGTCGCTATTAGCGCCTCCTTCATCAACTGTCAAGTAGGCTAACTGTCATTTAAAGTCACCGGTAACCGGGGATAATGGAGCTGAAATACCTTTGTTTGTACGGTAAAAGTCCCGTACGGTAAATTAAAAAAAAAAATTAAAAAAATCGCCTATCGAATGATGCAGTAAACCGAGTGCATAGATAATTCAATAAAATAGAAAATTATTTCTAAAAGTAACTAATCAACACTTTTACTTGTGGTTGGTGAAAGAGGCCCTCAGTCTTACGATTATTGTGCGTACATAATTCGTAGGTTAGTTCTCAGACACGCATGTTTCCTAACAAAATATTCCTTCACCGTTAGTTAGATCGAGTCACAATAAACTTGTACTACTTTGTACTCCACACACGAAGTCGTAAAAAGTCGGAAGTGGATACCGCGGGTTTAGAACCGTTCTGACGGCAGGCTTTACTATAACGCGACTAATTGAAATACTAACTTTTGCCCGCGACTCCGTCCGCATATCAATACTAATAATAAATCTGTAAGGGTTGGTCATGGAGTAATTTACTTTGTTTTCAGAGATATCGTGTTTATAGGCTCTAGTTATACATGATACTGAAATTAAATTGACCATTTTTAGAATTTTTTTCTGTATGTATGTATGTATGTTCCTCCATAACTCTTAAACGAATCAACTGATTTTCATAAAACTTTTTAGATAAACATTTAGACGTACGGGACACAGGATAGGATATTTTTTCTTTTTCAACGCGGACGAAGTCGCGGGCGCCAGCTAGTCTTTAATAAATTACTAGCTGGTGCGACTTCGTCCGTATTGAAAAATAAAAAATATATATAAGCAATGTAAGTGTAACGCTTGACCTCTTGTTGCTATCACTTTGGCCAGGCGTTTATTTTTATTTTATTTTAGACTAGCTGCTGTCCGCGACTTCGCCCTCGTAAATTTGTAAATTATATACTAAAACCTTCCTTGAGAACCACTCTATCCATTGGTGAAAACAGCATTAAAATCGGTGCAGTACTTTTTGAGTTTATCGCGAACATACAGACAGACGCGGCGGAGGCCTTTGTTTTATATGTAATAAGGAACCCTTGGGAACACTGTCTTTTCTTGTATCCCTGACAACGTGTATGCAAAATTACATGATGATCAGTTGAGTAGTCAAGGCGTGAAGAGGTAACAGAGAGACAGACACAGTTATTTTCACATTTATAATATATTTTTAGATAGTTTATGTGTTCTATGGCGTGAAAAACATCGATCAAACCAAAGATTTAAATCGAGAGTTGCGGCATTGCTAGCGAAAGTGTGTTACAAAATACAACATACATTATACTAAAGACCAAAGTATAAAATACATATACCTTTGTCTAAACACACTTTTGAACACAGACAACACATTTCTTACTTCAAACGTGACTGTGACTATAGCGACGCTCTCAACAAGCGACCGTCACTCACTGTAGCTGGCGTGCAACTGTAGTTGGGTTGAGCGCCTGCGCCCAACCTATTGTTAACAATTTTCGGTGTGTTTTTAGTATGGCGCGAGGAGATTACGCCGCATCTTCGATTTAAATCTTTGGATCAAACAGCAAACCGCAAAGGAGACGCCTTAAAAATGGGGCGCGGAAGAAGTTGCGGGCTAAAGATAGTCTAGGCTTAGTTTAGATTTAGTTGAATCTGAGTTTTCTCCTCAGTTATTGAGCACAAATGTTTTCCTATGTGAAACGATGCACCGCCACTTCTCACAACAGACAACATAATAACATGACAACATTGACAACGAACAATGCCTGTTTATGTGAGCGCTGTACTTGCTTATACGTTAAATACTCGTACTAAGTTAGGCAAATCCGTAAACTCGATATTCTGTACTGTCTAGGTAGGATATTATCATGCCTTTTTGAAATTGGACAGGTCAATTTCGCCCTATATACTAATACTAGCTGGCGCCCGCGACTTCGTCCGCGTTAAAAAATAAACGGCTCTATATACTAATACTAGCTGGCGCCCGCGACTTCGTCTGCGTTAAAAAATAAAAAAGTAGCCTATCCTGTGTCCTGTACGTCTAAATATTTATCTACCAAGTTTCATGAAAATCAGTTGATTCGTTTAAGAGTTACAGAGGAACATACATACTTACATACATACATACAGAAAAAAAATTCTAAAAATGGTCAATTTAGTTTGAGTATAATGTATAGAGCCTATAAACACGATATCTCTGAAAACAAAGTAACTTACTCCATGAACAACCCTTACAGATTTATTATTAGTATTGATATCCTAGAGTCCTGAGTGTTTCTAGAGTACTCTAGACGGTCTAGACAATGTCTTTAGACTAGACCGTCTCTAGACCAATCACGCAATTTGGTCTACAAGTGTGTGTAGTTACTACGACACAAAAACTTTTTAACAAAAAATTAAACTGCCGGAAAAAAAAATTATTTAAACTTATCATCAATACGAATAATAAATCTGTAAGTGTAGGTATTGTATGTATGTATGTATGTTCCTCCATAACTCTAAAACGAAATAACTTATTTTCATGAAATTGGTAGATAAACATTTAGACGTACAGGACACAGGATAGGCTACTTTTTCTTTTTCAACGCGGACGAAGTCGCGGGCGCCAGCTAGTAATAACTAAGTTCTTAAACTAATGTAAGTATACCTAAGTTAATTTTGAGTTGCCGCCGCGCATCACTCTTTAAGTAATTAATTAATTTGCTTGTTCAAAAAAAAAAAAAAATTCATTTGCTTCAAAAAAAAAATTTTTTTTTTTAAATTGTAATTCTCCTCAGCATTGAAATCTGTGAGTAAACAATAAATTAATCCTATTTTCCCAACCTTAGGCTAGGATTTTTTTTTCCAAATTTATATGGGACCAACTTCGACGTATACACTATCCATTAAAGAAAGAATTATCAAAATCGGACCACTCTGTAAAAAGTTATGCGTGGTCATACGCTACAATCAGTGAGTGAACAATCAATCATCCACCGTTTTCCTATCCTTAGGGTTGGACTTTTTTTCCAAATTTATATGGAACCACCTTGGGGTTATCAAAAATAAAAATAAAAAAAAATTATCAAAATGGTGGCGAGCCTTGAGAGAGGTCTTTATCCAACAATGAAGACATGCGGGCTGATGATGATGATGATGATGATGATGATGATAACGATTATGATGATGATGATGATGATGATGATGATGGTGATGATGATGATGACGATGACGATGACGATGATGATGATGATGATGATGATGATGATGATGATGATATAGCAATGAAAGAATTTCTTACATTTTGATATATACCTGAAATATTAGTTTTTTAAATAAGGTTGAATCATAGAAAAACATATAAGTAGGTCTGGTATACAATAGCTATTATTGTTGCTATGAAAAGGTCCGTTACAAAAAAAAATCCAGTTTACATACATTTGGAGACAAGTTTATTATAAATGTGATATAATATGGGACGCAAATAAAACTTGACCGTACTAAAATATTACTAGAAATAATAAAAAATGGAATCTCTTCAAGATCAAGACGACGTTTGGGATATTCTATTTTATCTGCTTTCATTGTGAGAAATAATCATCTAAATTATTAGCTAAGTAGTTTTGCTACAAGTAAAAAAACTAAGAAGTCAAATTAGGCTACGAAAATAACGCTTTTCTTTTAAGTCTAGGACAGTGTTGCATAAAAGAAATTTAACCCTTAAATTAGGAACACGAAGCCTTATCTGTTCTCCTATATGTACGAGTACGAAAAGAAACCATACAAGGACATAATAATATACAGAACTACCTTTTTATGCTATCTATATAATAAATGTTTAACTATACCTACAGTTGAGTACCTTTTTCAGTTTGTGTGTGAACTGATTTTCTATTTTTAGTATCTATTGAAGAGCTTTAGTGTTATCAGTAAAAAGAATAGATAATTCGATTACAATAGATTAATTAGATTAGTTTACTAAAAATATTTGCATGCTCTTGTCGGGTAGAACATACTTTTTATTGTAACTTATTTATTTATAACTAGCTGCTGCCCGCGACTTCGCCCGCGTATTCCTAGAAAACCACTCTATCCATTGGTAAAAACAGACATCCATTATCGCAGACAAAATCAGACAGACAGACAGATGTGGGCCCTTATGTAACCATCCTTATGTAACCATAAAGGATGTTTTAAAAAGCGCTTATAAGGTTACAGTATACATGAATGAAGCACCACAAAGTCTAAAGGTTTGTACATTTTTTTTTATTAAAAAAGGCGTCCGGTAAAATCAGTACGCGTTGTATTGCGGACTTTTGTATTGTAGCTCTCGATATACATTTCTACGTTATACACATATGAATATATACTTAAGTGTGTGTATTGTAACGTATATGTCACGAACGTGCGCGCGCGATGCGTCATGCAAGATCAACTTAGAGCTAGGGTTGTCACCGATACGGTTAAAATCGAATTGACTAAAGAATCCAGAAATAATTTACATGATATTAAATAAATTTTTACATGATATTTTATGAAACGCATGCAATTTATATTATTTCCTGGCTCACCTGTCGCTTTTTCCATTAGTACAAATCTTATAAAAATCCGTTGGGATATTTAGAAATTAGCGAAAAAATAGGCAAAGGCGAACAGTGACTTTATTGTATAACTAGCTGTTCCACTCCTCCCGCGTAACTTTATAAAATGTATCCTATGTTACTCACTGATAACGTACTCGTAGCTTTCTATAAGTGAAAGAATTTTTAAAATCGGTCCAGTAGTTTTTGAGTTTATTCATTACAAACATACAAATCTTTTTTTATTTATAATAGTAGTATAGAGTTTATAAAGTATACTCGTAGATAAAGTATGCCATCATATAAACACAAAAACTAAAAGGCTACAAGTGAAAATTACACTTTTTACAGGAGAGCTAATCGAAAAAAAATTAATTACTTTACGTCTATTTTTTTCTTATTAGATATATATCCAATATATGCATATTATACATCGTTAGAAGCGTATTTTTAAGTAGCATTAAATGTTTTAAGTACTTTTATATTAAACTGAATACTAGAAGAGATATAAGCATATAAGTTACTTCTGAATATATAAAAAATGATCAAAATATGCTAAATATAGAATAAAACAACCATAAGTCTTTTTGCAACATACAATATTAAGGATTGTGATTATATTTTTGCAATATAAACATTTTTGGATTTTTTTTGTTTTATGGCCCTTTAGTTTTTAAGCAGCGATATAAAAAATGGACTCTCTGCTCAAAGACTTCACGCTTAGCACGAAGCAAGATGTCTCTGATGAATTTCCCAATTTCGCCAAATTATCATATTTTTTATTTTATTTAATTAAATAACCAGGTTAATTTATTACATTTATTCCAAATTATGAACCAAAGCGTAACTGATTGATCTATCAACCGTTTAACTTAAACACTAATTGACAACCCTAGTTGAACTTCACACTCCACTTGCTTGCACAAATTGATCGCTTTGCGTTCTTTTGTTGCGCTCTAACATTACACTAATCCTATTGCCGTCTCGCTCCCGCCTAACTGTGGCTAGCGTACAGTTAGTCGACAATGAACGAATGATCGATGGTGTTACGAGTTTGACTCGCGTTTTGGCAACTGATTAGATAAAACCTTAGATATATCAGTAACGGGGGAGGAATCAAAATAATCGTGGCAGGGCACGCGGCGTTTTGTAGTCATAACGCACCTTCGGTAAGAAAAGGGCATAACTTACAAAAAAAAATTAAAATTAGTTAAACTTAAAATATATGCAGAAATTTATTAAAAACATTATTAAATTAAATAATATTTACAAGACTATGGGGCTTATTTGATGAAGAATTGTTTAAAAGCAATATAAGCAGAAGAATACGATATTGAATGAAAAAAAATTAACTTTAAATGGCTCTCCTGTAAAATTACAAAAACTGCAATTATGCCCTTGTCTTGCCGAAGGTACGATAAAATTGGGCAAGCCAGCTCCCAAATATACTTATAAAGTCTTTGCAAGCCAGTCTTTTTTTTAGGAGTCTACGCACTATCCCTCGTCGATGGGGACACTTGACGAGGGGGAGTGTGGAACTCGCCGGGAGAAGTGACTTATCACCGGGCAGTGTGGAACTCACCCGGTGAAGTGACATCACCGGGGAGTGTGGAACTCACCCGGTGAAGTGACTTATCACCGGGGAGTGTGGAACTCACCTGGTGAAGTGACTTATCACCGGGGAGTGTGAAACTCGCCCGGTGAAGTGACTTATCACCGGGGAGTGTGGAACTCGCCCGGTGAAGTGACTTATCACCGGGGAGTGTGGAACTCACCTGGTGAAGTGACTTATCACCGGGGAGTGTGAAACTCGCCCGGTGAAGTGACTTATTATCATATAATACCCACTAAAACCCCCTCTTATTCCACCATCAGTGCCCGTATTCTCTATATGTGGTTTTGCTGTGGTTATCGACTCGATGCGGTTATAGACTCGACAATTGTCTACTTTGGCATTCACTAAGCGCATGTCAAAATGTCTACGACGTTTTTTTCATGGTTATACATGTCGATGAAGTTATTGGCGTGTTATTGTGTGGTTTTTAGTTTGACAAAATATTATTTCCAATTTAATGTCGACATTGGAGTCGATACGTTTTAAAAACCACATATAGAGAATAGGCCCGCAGAGGTGATGTGTGGGTCCGAGATCACAGTGAGGCCTTGTCATCGGTCTAGCAGCAGTAACCACTCCTTTAAAATTGCAGTAAAAAACCCTTCATATATTACTGGTTAAGGAGGTATTATTTAATAAATAATATTTATTTATTTAACTAGTTTTAACTTTGGCAATGTTTGGCAATGAACCGGCAGAAGTTCAAACGATTATTAATATTGACCCGGTTAAATGTAAGTACACTAACTGCAATTTGTAATTGTAATGGCTGCGTAATTACAATTATTATTTGGTTCAATGTCTCTCGTAACAAGGCTCTTCGCATTTACTTAGTTATTCTCTGTGGATTTTTATAAGCTAAATTAGGTTGTTCAGTATCTACCAGAAATTAACTGAAATTTTAAATATGTCTTTCAAACGAGCTGGTAACGGAACTAACTCCCTATAACCATAGGAATAAGTAATAGTAGGTATTACAAGTAGTACTATAACTATCAAGATGTTCCCAGACCATATCTATAGAAGTGCATATAATAAAATGTACATTAAATATTTTTCAAAAAATAAAACAATATAATTACACGTTGTTTTTTGAAAAAATTAAAAAAAAAATAGTTTTAGAATTTTTGTCAGCATTATCTACAATCCTAGATAAATCTCAATCAGTATTCAGTTATATTTCTTACGCTGCTTGTTGTGTTGATGTGTCGGAAAATTCTTGAACGTCGTAAGGAAAATGCAAACAGACGAGTGGAAAACCTGTTTATTACACAGGTTGACCTTGAGAATTAATGTCCTTCGTCATGGCGAGAATTTTTAAACACCACAATGAGGAAACGTCAGCATAACAATCCTAAAATATATTTTTTTAAATATATTTTGAGCGACTACGTTCGCGACTTAGCGTGGACTTTAAGATATGAAAATATAATTTTATAAACAAGAAGAAAAACTTCAAATTAAACAAAAAATAATATGTTTACGTATTATTAGACTAAGCACTAAAACTGAAAAAGTTTTTCGTGTTCTTATAACCGTCGCAACTTCTAAAGAAAAAGTCCGATTTGAATATTCTTAGAGGAATTTACATTTACTTAATCAACCTTCATTATGAAATCATTTTAGTTTGATAACCCCGACGACCGATGCAAAAACGGGGTGTTATAAGTTTGACGTGTTTTAAGTAATATCTTTTTTTACACATTCCACACAGCACCATCTAGTTCCACACTAAGCAACTTATGCCAGTATTATGGATTATGGATACCAGACAGTTGATATATTACATAGATTATTATTATTTTGTAAATACATACATATTATAGATACGAAACATCCATGACTCAAGTACAAAGGTAAAATGTTAACACATAAACCTTTGTCCCTAGCGGGATTCGAACCCGCGACCGTTTGGTTAACAGCTAGGGTTACTAGCCACTAGACCAAACGTGTCGTTACGTTAGCAACTTACAGCAGATAAAGTGTGTTTGCGCTCAATCGAAAATCGGAGGTTTGTTTATAATTTTAGATTGTTATAACTTGTTTTGCTGTCGCTACAAAAAGAGCACAAATGACATTGTGAGGGCAATATTGGTGCGTTATCTACGTACATAAATGGTTTACGTACTTGACTGAGTATGTTAATTATATATTTGTTATCCTGATGTATAAACTGTATAACTACATATATTAATTACTGTAGTGTCATCAAAAATTTTTATACTTGTGTGACAAGAGTAAAATAAAAAATCTTTTGCGTAATAGAGTAAAAAAAATCGTTAATAACTATACCGTTATTAAAAAATATATTAATTTTATACTTGATGTTATTTTTACAGAAGTAATAAATCTTATTTATTTTTTCATTCTTAACCCTATTTGTACTGATTAAATTTTTTCGTTAGTTGGATTGTAAATCGTAATAATCCATTTAATTCTTGTACTTACAACCTTGAACTGTTATTAATGCGACCTCGCATAGAAATGCGAGGAATTAGAGCATGGTTCCATGCTACACGATAAGTTTGAAAATCGGCCGGTTAGAAAAGTGTCCGGTTAGCTTCCTTTAAATGAAATTTATATTTTTAATTTTTTAATAAAATCTGTTTACAATTACATGTCAAAAGTTTGGGCTATAGTTACTTTTTAATTTTATTGAAATTGCATAAAATACATACATATAAAATTATAAAACTATAAACATTATATCAGGAACAGAGAGAAAAATTAAAAATATCTAAAAACATGTTCCACGTGTATAATTCCAAAATACCATTCGAAGTAGTTTTTAAATAAATTTTGTAGAGAGTAGAATATGGAACAAGGATTGAGAAATATCTAACTGAATAACTGAAAGATAAATGCCTTGTTCTCTAGAATTGTGTAATGAATAGCTTGGCGTGCCTACTTTGACTGTTTGAATCTGTGGTTGTGACAGCGAGTACTTATTGCTTAATGACCGTTAACGACTTTATAAATTGTATGGCAAATCCAAAAGCTTTCAACAGTCAACACATGACTTAATGTTCAATTCAGATATACTTCCTTGTTTGTTTATTACTTACTAGCTGGCGCCCGCGACTTCGTCCGCGTTGAAAAAGGAAAAGTAGCCTATCCTGTGTCCCGTACGTCTAAATGTTTATCTACCAAGTTTCATGAAAATCAGTTATTTCGTTTAAGAGTTATGGAGGAACATACATACATACATACAGAAAAAAATTATAAAAATGGTCAATTTAGTTTAAGTATCATGTATACAGCCTATAAACACGATATCTCTGAAAACAAAGTATCTTACTCCATGACCAACCCTTACAGATTTATTATTAGTATTGATCAGTAAAGATCACATACTAAAAGAAGATACAAGATCTTATACTATAAAGAAAAAGTGCTTGCTTGATTGAATATTTAATGATAAGAAATAATGATAATACTAAGAAAATAAATATTAATTTTGGTCTAATAAAAGTTCAAAAACGTGTTACATATGACTTTTGTATGTTAACGTATTTATTTAAGAATGAAAACTAGAAATTATTTTTTAAATTTTAAAATGACACCATTTTGATATAAAATCCAGACATTTTGTTGAAAGACTAATTTTGCATTATGGACCCTAACATAATAACCATCTTTCTCTATGGACATAATGACTTGGAATCCAACATACCAATAAGTGTCACGCCACGTTCTAACTGTCAATCAATTGGAGTTTTACAACATCGACATTGGCTTATAAAAGTGTAACAGTCATACAATCTTCATAATGTGCATATACGACTATAATATACTTGAAGAACTGTTCCAATTTCATTGAATGTAATGCTTTGCATTGTTGGACCAGTTTTTTTAAATACATATTTCGGATTTAATATAAAAATCCAACAATATTTTACATAATAGCCCAGTTAAATTAATAAAATTGGGCGAAATAATTTGTGTAAATGTCATGGTAAATCTAAAATTTGTACAGTTAAGTTATAACTGTACCAATTTTCAAAACTAAACTATTTTTTTCCCCTGATTTCCCATATTTGGCTTAATTTGACTGTACTATAAAGTTATTTTATTTAATTATAATATATAAATAATTGTATTATTATATAATAATAATGATAAAACTGTCAGTTTTTATAAAAAAAAAATCACTTATTTTCAGGCAATTGGACCCATATATTATATACTAGCTGGTGCCCGCGACTTCGTCCGCGTTCTCTATAGCCTATAGCCTTCCTCGATAAATGGACTATCCAACACAAAAAAAATTCCATTTCGAACCAGGAGTTCCTGAGATTACCGCGTACAACAAACAAACAAACTCTTCAGCTTTATATAATAGTATAGATTACATTATTATGCATTAATTATTATTATTTATATCTAGACAGTTCTGTATTAAAAAAAGTAAAGTAAAAATAAGACCTAGATGACATTATGCAATAGTTATCGACGATAGAAATATTTATATTATATCAAATATCAATGAATAATTTGTATATAAGTATTCATTCAATAAAATCAAAACATTGATTCGAAATAATTATCGGATACCAGAGCACATCCTTTATCACCAGGTTCTTATCAGAGCAAAGTAGATTGTCTACTTGATTGCATTTTTTATCTTTAAGTAAAAAAACTATATTTTATATGACTCGGAAAGTTTTGTCATGACTATCCCAAGGCGCCACCAGGTAAATACAAATTTATGTTTTCAACAAAAAGGTATGAATCATTGCAAGCGGTATAGTCCTTTGCTTAATCGCTGTGCATTCTATCCACACAATCAGGAGTGCTCAATTCACGATTTAGGAATTTCATTATAACAAATGACTGATGGTGTGATACACGTTCAAGGAATTTTGATGATACATGAAGTTGTAATTTTTGAGTGTCTTCTTTTGCGTGACAATTTTTTGGACTTGTTCTTTTAAGCTATTTTACTCATACAAATTTTCATACAAATTTTTAATATTGCCACAGATAGCGGTTTGTGATTGAGGTTTCCTTTTAAGCAGGATTCTTGTACTAGAAGACCTCACTCTATTTTAACATTTTGGCATCGAAATACTACAATGGAATTTGCGTCACAAATGCCAAAGCGGCACATAAAAAGAACGCCTTTGACAGAATCATGGCCGACTCTTTGCCTTCACGCGTCAATTGTAAAAGGTAGTAACGATCAACTTCTACTATTTCATTTTAAACTCTAATGGGTTGACGTAAAGTCACATTTTCTTTAAATTACGTACTTATTATTATGTTTGTTTTGTTTTAAATGACAGTTCGTGTTCTACGCATATGTCACTTTTAAATGTTCCATAAAATTCGTAGTGTTTTGTATGGCACGCGGGTTCCATGTAGTAGTAGTTTGATGCATTTTGGTGCCACTTTTCTAGGAAAGTTGGCACCATCATGCTTATGAATTTGGAAACTTGAAGCGCTTTCTTAAATTCTCTAACCTTATCTTATCTGCCTCTGCTACGTTTACACTGTATTTTTTCTTGAAGAAATCTTTCGCCCCTCATTAAGTGTCCGAAATATTGCAAGTTATTTCGTTCTTTATCGTTCTTAGCACTTCCACTATTTTGCTCATTCGTCGCAAAACTTTAACTTTTGTTATTTTACCATCACTAACTTATCTCTTAAACATATATTTTAACATACATCAGCATTAAAAAGATAATATTTAAATTTAACAAACATTAAAAAGATGTATGTGACATCAGTTTTAACGTAAAAGAAGTAATTGGAATCTGCAAAATATATAAAAATTAAAAATGTATGGAATGATCTTTGATGAGTTTGTTTTTTTAACCCTCATTGCAATAATTCAAATTACAAATTAACCCCCAAGTTAAACAGGGCACTGCCGCCTCAATGGGCACCTTATGGTAGGGGAGCCCAAGAGGGGATTTTTGGATTTACTCGAGCGCGTCAGATATTGCCAATGTATATACCCCACGTGTCTCCGATAACGGATATGTATTAATCTGACGGTTTGGTTGGGATAGTTGGTGGTTGTGGGGGGTAAAATCTTAAATACAACTCGAGCGCGTCAGATTTTCATACAGACGGTTCAGCCTAAATTCCTGATCGTGCTGATTCTTAATCTGACGATTATATGGAGGATTTTTTAAAATACAGCACCTACAAAATTTTAAACGCCTGTAGACGCTTACCCCACCGCTGAAATGAAAATCTTCATATAACCTTTTTTTCTTCTTACATCTAATCTTCAAAGTCCAATAGGTTCCCACGACGCTCGAGTGACTACACATTTAGCATCGTGGGCCCCTAATCATTAAAATAAAATAATGGGTCTCACTAGTACAGGAGAGTGTAGCTTCTGCCATGAGGCAGAAGAAACACCAATGCATATCCTGTGCGAGTGTGGCCCGTTGATGCACAAGCGCAGTCACATCCTAGGAAGCCACACAATGGCTTGTGAAGATGTGAAGAATGCCTCTATCAAAAAAGTACTACAGTTTCTTAACGCGGTAGGTATAGGTAGAGAGCTTTAGTTTACGTGGCGAATTTCAGCAATGGACGAAGTGATACTGGTACTCTAGCAGACAGAAATAGCCACTAAGAATATATATTTAAAAAACCCAAGTTTCTTTTAGACCAAACACGCTATATCTGGAATAAATTTGATGAGAAGTTGGTTATTCCGCAGACTACTTGATTCTAAAGCACCAGTTCAATGTCATGGAAATACGACCGAAGCAACAGTAGGTATAACTAATTTGACATCAATCCAACCTGTAGAAGTAGTGAAAGAAATAACTTCATCAACTAGGAAATGGGCTGATGGCCTTCAAACAAAGATTTAAATCACAGATGCGCCCTGTGCTTCTGAAAAATGTCCACGTAATATGTCTGTATGCAACGTGAACCGCTCACTGCTTTCTGCAAGCGGGAAGAGTGAGCTCACTCTTCCCAACGATGACACATTTTCGGCCGCCTGAAGTATGGCAAGGGCGCATCTGTGATTTAAATCTTTCCCTTCAAAGGCCTGAATAGATTTTCATAAAT
Source organism: Synanthedon formicaeformis (assembly GCA_945859745.1). Taxonomy (NCBI): domain Eukaryota; kingdom Metazoa; phylum Arthropoda; class Insecta; order Lepidoptera; family Sesiidae; genus Synanthedon; species Synanthedon formicaeformis. The sequence goes on from OX243976.1 coordinate 7,105,100, forward strand.
AATAGCTAAGAAGAATTCCGGTCACGTCAGATTTTAAACAAAAAAAAAGGGAAACAAAGTCGATTTATCCGTTTGAAAGCTACACAGACAGATGGACACACGTCTCACACACGTCAAACTTATAACACCCCGTTTTTGCGTCGTACATCGGGGGTTAAAAACATTACTTTAGAATTTAGAAAGTAAATTGCATGTTATTTTACTATATTTAAGCGACACAAATTTGTAATTCAACCGATAAGAAATGTTATACTCGATATTGATAACGTATCACGATAAACAAACACACAATATTATTCCCACGCCAAACACTTAACTAACAGGAGAAATTATCACTACATTTCTTTCACAAGAAATGTACAATTATTACATTTAATAAGAACTAACGACCCGCTCCCGGCTTCGTCTGTGGTGCATTTTTTTACGTAGAAATCCTCCCTGATTATCCCTCTATCCATGAGTGAAGACAGGATTAAAATCGGTCCAGTCGTTCTCGACTTATGCGCTTAGCAACACATTTAGAGATTCATTTTTATTTATAAATATTATCTTTTTTTTTTTTTTTATTAGAGATGGGTTTGCTCTTGGCCAACAACCAGCTGAGCAGCATGGATGAGGCCTAAGATAGAGCGAGCTCACCCAGAAGATGCCTATTCACTCGAACTTTGAATAGATTAGGGTTATATAGGCTCGGAAATACAGACCGGGCCGGCAGGGAGTTCCAAACCTTGGCAGTGCGCATTATAAAGGATGTTTCAAAGCGTTTGGTCCGAAAAGGAGGGATTTCGACAAGATGAGGATGGTAATCAGCCGTACGTCTGTGTGTCCGATGGAAGAAAGGGGAAGGCGGTATGAGCTCATGTAACTCCTGAGCACACTCTCCGAAGTATATCTTATAAAAAACACATAGACTGGCAATTTTGCGTCTATGTGCCAGGCTGTGCATCTTAGATTTTAAAAGAGTACTTTTGCCTATGAGTCTTCTAGCTCTGCGTTCCACTGAGTCTAGTGCGGCAAGTTGGTATTTGGCTGAGCCATCCCAGAGGTGGGAGCAATACTCCATGCAAGATCGGACTTGCGCCTTATATAAAGATAAGAGCTGTCCAGGCGTAAAGTATCGCTTCACCTTGTTTAGGATACTCAGCTTTTTGGCTGCTGTTTGGGCTTTGGACTCAATAGATGTGCCGAAGTTGAGATTAGAGCTCAACCTCATGCCAAGAAGTTCTAGATTATTGGCAACAGGTACAGATGCACCTCGGAAAGTTGGAGCCAAGTCGAAAGGGCTCCTTTTAGCTGAAAACAAACACGCTTGCGTTTTGGTGGCGTTAAAACTAACCAGGTTCCTGTCACCCCACTGGGATATAAGACCCAAGGTAGAATCAATTCGCTCAACCATTGCCTCCCTCTCAGAATTAATTTCATCGCGACTAGCCCCTGCAGTGGACAGATCTAGATCTAAAAATATATTTTCTTCTTATTTTCAATGAAAAGTTTCTTTATAAATTACTAGCTGTCTGCGTCTGCGTAACTTTATAAAATAATCGCTACTAAACTTCACAGGAACACCCGCTGGTCTAATCTGAAGATCGGTTCACATACAAATGCACAACTCTATAGTAAAGGTACACTTCTATTTTGTGAAACCGTTAATCACTATATTAATTAAATACCTACCTACCTGTCCTTAATGAAACGTGTTAAATACATAATTACTCAACATTTTGTAACGCGTTATCATAAAGACGTAGTCCTACAACTAGGTTGTAGGATGACATCAATATTTAACAAACATTAACTTCATATAATCTTTGATGGCGCAAAACATACAAAACTGTTTGTTTAACAACATATTTTTTCTTTTCAGATACGCGGAGCGGCTTAAATTGCGCGAAGCTGTGCTGTGAAAATTTTTAAGAAAAAAACGGAAGCAGTGTCGCAGTTTTGTGTTCTGTGGTGTTGATGAATGGGAAAATTCTTTTTTGAAATTTTAAATCTTCTACACGTGTGTCGTTCGCGTATGCAGTGATTGTTGAAATTTTAACGTGTGTTTGCGTTTTGTATAATGTGGTCCGAGTATGGGTGAATATACGACAATACACAAGACCTGCCTTCGGGTGAACGGTGATGATGATAATGATGAAGAATCCAGGGATGAAGTGGATCATGAACTGCCAAAGAAGAACCCTTTCGTACGGGTAAGTCTTTATTTTTCAATACTGCCTGAACCTTTTTATTTTTGCTGAGGAAGCTTTATTAGTATTTTTCATTCTTCTTACTTAAAAAATGACGCTCCTAGTATAAACTTTGGGTTGGGTTTTGAATTAAGTGTGGTAGTTTTTTAAGGTGTTTTTAGGCTAAATTAGTTAGGAATTGTCATAGTTTTATAAAAATATAGTTTTTATGTCTAGAAAATCAATTTACAATATTCTAATCTAATATGGTCTTTATTACCTACTTGTTGGAATTATCCCTTTATGGTCTTTATTGTTCACTTAATATTAGTATTCCGTGCGTTTATTACAAAATGTGTTACAAGACTTATTTGTACTGAAAACAAATAGGTTAGGTTAGGTTCCGGAATGTTATGAAAATAAATGCGAGCGAAGCGCAGCGGAGCGAGCTCACCCGATTACAAAATGTGTTACGAGACTTTGCAATGCAGAAAATAGGTTAGATTGGGTACTGGAATACTGGTTGTAGCAGAACAATTGTGCGCTTATTACAAAATGTGTTATTCTGTGGTTAGTATGTCGTAATGTTTATGACTCTAGGTTATATTTTAAAATAATTATAAAATTAATTGTAAACTGATTTCCTAGACATAAAAACTATATTTTTATAAAACTATGACAATTCCTAACTATTTTAGCCTAAAAACACCTTAAAAACTACCACACTTAATTCAAAACCTTTCCCTAAACTTTCAACACCTATTTCACCCTCTTAGGAAAAAGATTCGTTTACGCTGAAAACGCTGAAATACGTATTTATTTATTTGTAACCAGAAGCTCGTATATGAAATTTCATGGTTCTAACTTTGAAAATAATTTGATGAATTGACGGATTTGCATATAACCGTTCAACCCTTATTTTACCCCTTTTGTTTGGGGTGGAATTTCCAATCATCCATCATAAATGCATCAACTGATAATTTGATGAATCACTCAGGACAAACAACTTTATACTATGTCTTTTGTGTGTCACGATATTTTTATATAGGTATATAACTAGCGGCTTATCCCCGACTTCGCAAGGATTTTTTCTGCAAATTATATACAAAAAAACCTTTCTCGTTGATCGCCCTTTTCATTAGTGAAAAACCGCATTCAAAAACCGCATTCAAATTAATTGCGTTGGTTTAATACGCCGAGGTTCTGACAGAGCGTAGCTCTCCTCGCGCTAGATGGCCGTGACGGGGCACCGATGTCGTGTCATAATGTCTCCGCGAAAAGAAAATATATGAGTAATAATAGTATAAGAGGTGGCAACGTTTTCGAAAGAGAATTTCAGGTCAGCTGGTTTTTTGATATGTCGTCTCTCTTGCCCTTTCGGTTAGGATCTGGGCAGTCTGGCTAGCGGTAGCGGTTGCGTTTGCCTGTGCGCATCCTATTTGTGCGGGTAATATACTGACTTTTAAAATCATTTTATGAAGGTTCAATTTGCATATTTTAGCTTAAGATAAGTTTAACAAACATCAATCTCTTATTGCCAGACATTTTTATCGTTGCTAATAATGAGCCAGACGCGAATTTTGATTTCATTTTTATTAAAAAATTAAGTTATTTCAGAATGTCTGTCATTTTAATATTATGTTGTTTAAGTATGAACAGACCTAAAAATAATTTGCCAGACATTAATTCAGTTGCTAAACCATGAATCAGAACGATTAAAGTCCTGAAAACTCTTACAGTATGATTCTACTGGTCAGAGAGAGACAGTTGAGTGCTCTCAGCTATAGATGGGTAAGCACTGTAGTATTACTCAAGCCAGAGTAAATACTCAGTAAAAACTATTTAAGTACTCTTTTTTTTTACTTTATACTCAGTATTACTACGAAAACTTAATGAGCTATGGCTATCGTTCATTACCACGATTCATTCATTAAATGAAGGATTAACGCGTGATGATAATTATTATTATATAAAATTGTTAGGTACAATGTTTAAATTATCTATACTAATATGTAAAGCTGAAGAGTTTGTTTGTTTGGTTGTACGTGCTAATCTCTGGCTGTCGGGCTAGGCATCGCGTTGGCCACGATCTACGAGCCCGTAGGTTTGTTGAAAAAGTATCGATATTTTTAATTAGATATATTGACATTTTTCCTCGATATATCGACGTCGATATTGATATTTTATAAATGAAAATTAATACCGTTTTATATTTCCTAATTATAGTTTTTTAATAGAACTGTTGCACGCGACTTCGTCCGCGTAACTTTATAAAATATAGCCTATAACACTCGCTGATAATATAGCTTCCCACCAGTGAAAGAATTTTTCAAATCGGTCCAGTAGTTTCGGAGCCTATTCAATACAAACAAACAAATCTTTCCTCTTTATAATATTAGTATATATAAAAATTCAACAAAACAAAATGCAGGTGCGTCGGCAATCTTTTGTATCTACTTGTAGGTATCATCCATAAATGATAATTGTTTTGATGAAAAAAAATCTCTTGTATCCGTATGACTCATTTCTGTTTTAGTTTTAATGTTTGAACAAAAGCAATAAAAAATGTTCCGTGTTTACTTAGAGACCTTCTATCTAGTTGTCTTGTTTATCAAAGTTATCATAGTAGTACTATGTGAAATAGTTGTTATTCTAATATCCGTTAATTTACTATAAGGTTTGTAACCTCTGCTATGCCGCCGATGGGCGGTCTCGGCATGTGAGTATAAAATTGGCTTTTAACAATTTATAATTTAATTTTAATTTTAATTTATTTTTAATTTTAATTTTAATAAATTGACTATTAATTTTTACAATATAATTAATAAAGTCAAAAAATATCTAAAATAAGAATTTAGTAATTACTTATATGATGTCAAACAGGTGACATGTAACATAATTCTTTTGTTTTTTTTTTATATTATAGGTATTTCTTATTTGGTTAATAATCTTTTCTTGTGAGAAAATTAAGAATTTTAAATTAAGATAAACGCAAAATTCACTGCAATAATAACATAACTAGTAAATTATAATAATATGGTGTAGAGTTAACTTAGTTGTAACTATATCTAGGTAGATAAAAATGTAGGTTTTTCACTCATCTTTACATACTTCTATGTATTCTTCTAATTTCCATGCAATTAAAAGGTTGTTGACATCGTCATCCATTAGGAATATTTGTAAATTATAAAATTTTTTTAGGCAATACGAGTTTATTAAATACGAGACGCAATGACTATCACGCTAGAAAGATTTAGACGAAATGAATGATTCGTTTTCACTTATAGGTAACCCATTTTGCTTTGCTAAGTATTTTTACTTGGTTAATATTTAGTAAGCTGTTTGTAAAGATTAGCAAATGTGTCATGGTAAAATTTACAATCGCACTTATTTAATAACAACAAAATATCAATGGCTATTTGTAACCGATTACGTTGTAGGTGGTAACAGAGATATATTGGTTAATTTTAACCAAAAAAAGGGTTAATTTTAACCCTTTTTAAACATATTTAAAATTACATACATAACTTGGTTAGATTTAACAATATTAAGTATTAAAATTTAAACAAGTCTGAATTGGTTCAAATGCTAACAATTTTGTTTAAAAATTATTAAGTGCAATGTTAAAAATAACCAAGTATCCATAACAATGTTGACGTGTTAGATTATAACCAACTGCGCTTATATATACTTAAACGAGTTTTAGTTAATTTTAAATAATCTGCCTTTAAACGAGCCAAAATGTTAAAGTAAAATTTTCTCAGTGTATCATAGCGACAAGAGTATTTCAAATAAAAAAAAAACTTTTAAATTTTCAATAATGTTGTTTGATTTCCTGCTATCTAATTCTATCTCATTTCAATTATTTTTTTATGTTAAAATTTGCTAAATGCTAATAAAAAATAATATCCCTAATTTAAAACATATTGAACTTACGCAATTGTATATCTATTGTATGTATATATAGATATACAGTTTACATAAGTCCAATTCATACTGTAAGAGTAGAATCATACTGTAAGAGTTTTCAGGACTTTAATCGTTCTGATTCATGGTTTAGCAACTGAATTAATGTCTGGCAAATTATTTTTAGGTCTGTTCATACTTAAACAACATAATATTAAAATGACAGACATTCTGAAATAACTTAATTTTTTAATAAAAATGAAATCAAAATTCGCGTCTGGCTCATTATTAGCAACGATAAAAATGTCTGGCAATAAGAGATTGACGTTTGTTAAACTTATCTTAAGCTAAAATATGCAAATTGAACCTTCATAAAATGATTTTAAAAGTCAGTATATTACCTGCACAAATAGGATGCGCACAGGTAAACGCAACTGCTACCGCTAGCCAGACTGCCCAGATCCTAACCGAAAGGGCAAGAGAGACGACATATCAAAAAATCAGCTGACCTAAAATGCTTTTTTTCCCGACGTTGCCACCTCCCGGACTATAACGCCTGACATCGTTATCGCTGTGACGACGGTGGCGCCGCCACGCGACAGTTGTGGCCAATTCTTTATATTTTTAGACGATCACTCTAGAATAGTACTCTTTTTAGAATTTTTTTCTGTATGTATGTATGTTCCTCCATAACTTAAACTAATTTTTAACTGATTTTCATGAAACTTGGTAGATAAACATTTAGACGTACAGGACACAGGATAGGCTACTTTTTTCTTTTTCAACGCGGACGAAGTCGCGGGCACCAGCTAGTAATAATATATAGTGCGCAACAACGTAATATTTAATAATAAGGAAGCCGGCTATTTGTCAAGCTGTGCGCACACTTTTACTTACATACCGGTGACCGACTACTTGTAGGAAACTATGACAAAGTAGGGAGAGGGTAACGCACCTTATTGCATTACTTGTTACAAGTTTTAAACGCGTTTTACGTTTAGAAAAACTTCCGTACACGATTTTATGAGCAGGAAAACAGGAAGCTACTTACAACACCTGTCGTTTTCTCCTTTCAAAAGTTGGACCAACGGTCAAGGGTCTCCTTTGGTCAAGGGGTAAGGTGCTTGCTTTAACGCTCTGTTTCAGAAAGAAAGAAAGAAAAAAAAATGTTTATTTTGGTACATTGTATGTACATTTGTTTTGTTAATAGCCTAGTGTATTTCCAGAGCTCGATTTATTTAATTCTAAGATTTACAAAATAAGAGAGTCACTATCAAAATCATGGTTTGATGGTTCTCGCTCTTCACTGTAGACTTTTTTTTCTTCTTTGCATTATTTGTTTACTTTTTTTTTCTCAATTATTTTATTTAATTAAGTTAAAAAAAAGCTGTACTCTTTTTTAGTTGTAGTTTGTTTTCAATTACTGATATTGGTTTGAAACGGTTTTATTTTTTATTTTATATAGATTCAATATGCGGTAACTTGTAAATGGTGTCAAGTTATTCTGTCATTTAGCAAATTTGTATAAATATCACTGTAAGTTTTCCTTAAAAATAAATAAATAAATTGTTATTTTACAATTTATAAAAAAACTGTACCAAGACTAGTTTCAGGAGTCCCGAGTTCGATTTATAGGTAGAACGAATTTTAGAAATTTCGTTCTACCTATAAATCGAATTTTAGAACTTTTCGTAATTGTCTCTGGTCTGGCTTTGGAAATAAACTCATTTTCAAAGATGACTCTGCCGGGAATCTAACCCGGGACCCTTGAGACTAGAGCCTTAAGGCAAGCACCATAACCACTCATCTAGAGGACTCGTCAATATATATTTCTATAATACTTTAATACAATTACAATATATTGATATTTTTTAATTTTACTCACCAAAACAATAGATTTAACATGCTGTTATTCAGGGCGTGGTTTCAACTGCTAAACGGACTGCCCAATTTATGACTACGAATCTTAACTGAACTACCATTGTGCCCTGAAACTACCAAAACAAAATGAAGAACTATCACATTACCTTAGTACAAAATCGCCATAATGTTAAACGCGACGGACTACCCTTAATCGCATGTCGTAAAAAGTAATTCGACTATTATACGATGCGCTTGCGCAATTATCCCTTTACTGTTTTAGTGTAATTGCCATGAATCTCCTTAAAGAGGCGAGCCACGACGAAAGTCGTTTTTGACTCGGCTCCGCGATCAAATCAGTTGAGCAACCTGCTTGTATACAGTTTTTTTACAGAACTACTTATTTGAATAATTTATATATTACTAGCTGACCCTAGTAGCTGTTTTGCCAAAAAAAAATTGGGATATAAAAAATAGTTTACAACCTATTCTCAGACCTACCGAATATACACAAAAAATTTCATAAAAATGTCAAACCCAAAAATTTAAATTTGGTCAAACCATTCGGAGAAGTTTGGTTACAAACACTGAGACGAGAATTTTATACAGATACTTAAATTTCAATAAAAAAAAGTATAGTATATATATATAAGAAAATCTAGATGAAAGATAACTGTTAAAAAAATATGCTAGCTTAGATTTTCACGATACACAAGACCGGTAAAAATGAAGCAAAAGACCAAGCCAAACCAGGCCATTGATTTTTTTTTTGAGAATTTGATAATAAAAGTCTTCCTTAATTTCATTAATTATATGTGAATATTACAGATTTTGTAAATGGGGATAACATTCAAAAATGAAATAGACTTTTTTGTACTTTCATACTTTTTTTATACTAATTATAAATTTCTTAAAAGTACTTAAAAGACAAATCCGATTAGACATTGGCAAAGAAGTATACCAACTAAAAATTGGCTATCAACTCTTGGACTAGTTCAAGTATGGTAATGATGGTATGTTCCCATGTTACGTGGTCGTTCGCTAATATTTGAAACAAACAATGAAAGTGCCGAATGGTAACATGAGTAAGTTTGCCTACAAAAGCTCACTTTTCTGAACTTTCTCCATTGTTTTAATCTCATGGCCGATTGTCCGCTAAATTCCATATAAATATGTTATAATTTCAACTTTTCTTACTCAAGGGAAATGTCGTAACAACTCTTTATAAGATTACGATTAACTCTTAGATACTTTATGCTCATATCGTGAATATCTGTAGGAATAGCATTATGATTACTTCTGACAAAAGTTTTAACATAAAATTTTCTACAAATTTGGATATATTTATTTTTACTCTACGATCAATACTTTAGGAACTACAGGGTGTGTAAGTTTTTAAGACAGACAAAAATAGACGATTTCAGCAAACGGTCTCGTTCTTTTTTTCGTTCTTTTTTTCTGCCAACATAAAAACCCCATGTCGATCCATTGAGAATTATATCAAAATTAAGTTACTTGTGAACAAATAAAAATATAATTTCAATAAAATTTATTTTTATCATCCCATTTTCTGTCTTATCCCTTTGTCATAAGTGAGATTATTGGTTGCATTAAGTGAATTGATTGTCACAGCTGGCTACTAGTTTGACGAGCAATTATCTATTATCTAACAGTTAAGTATTGTATGCAAAACGTGTTCGCCCATGCACCATTGAAGGTTCTTTAAACTATTGCTTAACTATCATTGCTAATGGCCTAATTTTAATTTCATTTGTTTTCTATCGACTATGACAAATGCTTTGATAATATAGACCAAAATCAATATATTTATTCATCAAAGAGGTTTCTCCAAGAAACTCTTATGATGGTCAATATAAATTTACCAAGGTATCGGAAAAAAAGCCAAGATGAAGACGATCCTGAGAAGAAACTCAGAATACTATTCTTTTTGTCACCTTTGAAATAATAAAATAATAACAATCACAATTATTTCAATTAATTATACACAAAATCTAGTGTACTTATATGAGCATTTCTCCACTAAATGGAAAATCGCTGTCCCAAGCTAATTTCATGTAATAAATCTTAATATTTCTCAGTTTTTTGTATCAATACCGACATAGTATAATAAATTCTTGGCACGTCACAGCTTATTTAGTAAACTAATAATTTACTACAAATATTGTTACAAATATTTATTTTTTGCCGTTGATAACTGAATCAAAAATGTACGTATACAGGGCACAGAATCGGTTAACAATTTTCAGAGATTAGCGCATATAGACAGACAGACAGATAAAGAAAAAGGAGGACATTGTATTACGTAATGATTTAGGCGTCTTGTAAACATATTTATAAGTTGCGCCTACAAGTAAATACTTTGTGAAGTTGTAATACAAGACAAGTGACTATGTGGTAAGTATTATTGAAATGTCATCGGATTCCCATCTCGCATTGTAGGTTGTAGTGAGGTCACGTGCGAAGATTCGCTAACCTAGACCAGCTGTATCGCAATTTCAATATATAACCAAGTTTTCTTAATATTTTTTTTTTATGTTAAGCAACGCAGACATTAAGAGTGCGTATAAAGCAAACAAAATTTGTAATTTCACCCGCGTGACCCCTTGGACATGACAGTGACACAAAATACGTAGAACTACGCACAACATGCGACGGAATAACTATAGCGCATCTCGCTCAATATAAATGTTATAAGTGCCAAAAGTATTAAATATTAATTATTCCTAAACTACAATGTCAAATGAAAAATTGATACATACAGCCTTAGATAATATGTTAAGTGAAATTACTGATACACTTTTAGCTTTGTAATGTGTGTCATTTTGAAAATAAAACTAAAATCGATGGAAATAAGAGCTCACTTGGTGATTTTTTTCTATCGAGAAAATTTCATTATATTATGTTTTCTGTTACAGTCGTCACTTTCATTTATAATGTATTTATCTATTTAAAAAAATTAATTAAATTAGACTTTGTTTACTTAGATAAAATTCAAATCTAGGATTGGCTATTTCTCTTTATACCCTCTCTTAAGCACCGCAGACAGGCTGACGGTGCATTTGATGGCAGGTGGCTACCACCTACCATCACCACAGGTGCTGCAAGTACGCTGCCTACTACAGTAGCATTAAGGATAAGGGATAGGGAAATGGGTTCTGGCATCCTTTACTCGCTCACAGAAACACAACAGCACATGTGCTGTTGTTTCACGGTGGTCTTCTGTAATTTCTAATTTATTTAAAGGTAACCAACCTGTATAGTTTACTCTTATTAATAGCCAACAGGGATTGGTTGGATGTAGTTGTAGCTGACATGATTTTGGCTAAACCTAGTATCAGCCACTAGGGTTTGGTTGGACCTAGTTCTAGCCGGAATGATACCAGCTAGACCTAGTTTTACCCGAAAACAATCGGCTTATACTAGATTTAACCAAGAGTAAATGGCTACACCTAGTTCTAACCGGCTAAAACTAGGCGTAGCCGCACTTCGGGTTCTAGCCGTAACATATATATGTCACAGTATTACAATATTATTGTAATACTGTGATATGTATATTCGCTAGTGACATCTAGTGGTTGCTTGTTAAACTCTCGGTTAGAATTCAAGTAAGTACGTGCTACGTCATCACGAGTACGATATTTGAGAGGGAAAAATCTCGTGGCAATCATGGCATGCAGTAAGCCTTGACTCAGTTGACTTCAATATAAATATTTGACGAGACGTTGACGGGTACGATAAAACCGAACGTGAATATACTGCCTGCATTCACTTGTCTTATTAAAAAACCATTGCAAAAATCCTATGCCACGCCTTCGTGTGTTTTTTTGTGAAAGTCACCGATTTAATGGAAGAAAATCGCTGTATAAATTAAATGCTAAAATTAAATTCTAATTGAGTTCTATGAGACAAGTTATAGAACTTTTGTAATATTTAATTTTTATTTTTGACGTGAAAAAGTAGGTATTATTTGCATCCATAGGGGAGGCATTTGAGGAAAAAATTGATAACAAAATCTGGGTCAACTCCCAGGGTAAATCTCACACAAGTCGATAGCTTTTATTCTATATTATTATGGTATATTCGAATTTGTTATATATAATAATATGTCCCTTGATTTCGAACGCATGCAATTTTCTGGTTTACCATTAGTGAAAACCATAAAAAAATTCTTTGGCTGGTTAAGAAGAAGTGAGCCAATAAGCAGACAGAAACGGACCACTTTATTATTTTCATATATATAGATATTTTATAAACTCTCTTCATTTTCTTATATATGTGATACTAAGAAAAGCACAATATTAGCACAAGTGTTTTGAGTTCCAGTCGAGTATGAGTGAGTATGAGTATGAATCTGAGCCCGATCTTGTCGTACCTTTCTCCTATTTTTACTTTTTTTTTTGCCTGTGTGATTTCAATTTTTTTTATGTATGTGATCAATAGATCTTCCGTGAAATTCAATCTAATTAACTCTCCGACCATGATTGTCATAAATTCATTAACAACTAGCTGGTGCCCGCGACTTCGTCCGCATTCTCTATACTATGGCCTATAGCCTTCCTCGATAAATGGACTATACAATACAAAAAGAATTTTTCAACTCGGACCAGTAGTTCCTGAGATAAGCGCGTACAACCAAAAAAACAAATAAACTTTATTCTTTTTCTATTGATCAAAAACGTAAACAAATATAGCGTCGCTGTGGTCACTGGACTGTTTTAAAGATGGAATTTGTACATTAGGAATGCCTAATGTACAAATCCCATCTTTAAAAAAGTCAAATAATAATGATATCTAAAAATAATGATGATACAAAAAAATCTTTGATAATGATCAAAGAGAGTTGACTCAGTGATTCTCATTTAGAATTTGTTCGTATTGTTTGTTTAGTTCTATATCGTGAATTGCTTGTTTATACCTTTTTGATCAATGAAAAAAGAATACATTCATCAATAGATTGGTATAGTTAGATTAAACCGTAGCGCCTAATACAAAACACATACCAAATACTTCGCCTCTGGCTCATTATTGCTCTCACAAAATGAACAGGCGCTATTTAAATTTATATTGTAACTACTAGCTGGCGCCCGCGACTTCGTCCGCGTTGAAAAAGAAAAAGTACCCTATCCTGTGTCCCGTACTTCTAAATATTTATCTACCAAGTTTCATGAAAATCAGTTAATTCGTTTAAGAGTTATGGAGGAACATACATGCATACATACAATACCTACACTTACAGATTTATTATTAGTAGTATTGATTGATTGATATGATTGATGATGATGAAACCAAGTCTAATCAATCAGCATTCATTATTAAAAGACTTTTGTGCTCTGTTTCTATGTATTTATACTACAGAAGTCTTTGGCGTCGAGGATTATGTATATTGACGTACCCATTGGTTGAGTGGTTAGTGTTTTTTACCACTTACGGTTAAAGGCTTTGATTCCCGGCAGAGCTAACTTTCAAAATTTGGCTTTGGTCTGGGTCGTCTTTATTATATAAAATAGTCTCTGTTGGGCGGAGGAATAGTTTGTTTTACCGCTTTTCTTCTTACGGAATTTCCCATGTAAACAAAAGCATTGTTACGGTGGGAGATTATGGTGTATTGAGAGGCGGTGCGGTGTTCCGTTAAGGCAGATAATAAGTTCGGTATTTGCTCTGTTACGTGTTGATCGGTCAGCAAGACATCGTCGCGCGTCGCTTCCGCGTTGCATTGCCCAAGCCGCATCCTCTTAAGGCGAAGCGCCTCACTTCTCTAGGTAACGCCGAACTGAAAATTACATATCGCTGCTTAAAAACTAAAGGGCCACAAATCAAAATTACTCTTTTTACAGGAGAGCTAATAGAAAAAAATTAAATATTTTTTGTCTATTTTTGTTCTTATTAGATATATATATCAAATATATGCATATTATAAGTACTTTTATAAAAAAAACTGAATACTAGAAGAGATATAAGCATAATATGTTACTTTTGAATATATAAAAAATTATCAAAATATACTAAATATGGACCATAAGTCTTTTTGCAACATACAATATGAAGGACTGTGATTGTATTTTAGCAATAAAACATTTTTGGATTTTTTTGTTTTATGGCCCTTTAGTTTTTAAGCAGCGATATGCTGCGTCAAAGTGGTGGAATAACATCCCGCCGCTTATTAGGGACGTGCAAAATACTAATAATTTTAGAAATAAATTGAAGAAATTTATATTCGAACACCAAAAAAAAACGAGAAGCAACTGCAGAATGACATCAGTGCCTTCTGAATTTTTTTTTCTAATATTTTATTTTTTCGTACTAAATATGTGTTTTTTTGTATTATTTTTATAGGTTGTAATTTAGTTTTAACTGACTCTAAAAAAATATTCAACTGTTCTAAAAAATACTAATGGCAAATCACATCATTTAAATAATGCAATACGCTTACCTATTGATTTCACTGGTACTTTTCTAAACGGAACAATTTCTAATTATAGTTATTAATTTTAATAACGGAATAACTGACGTCGACTAAAGTTGATTGAAAAGTTCTCTGTGACGATTCAAAAAGAGGTGTTCATTCATTCACATTCATTCGGTGGCATGATATTGAAAGGGTATCAGTCAGTTGAACGAACGCGTTCGCGAAGAGAGGTCGACGTCGTATGTTTGCATATCTTATATTTGGAATTGTAGTTCTGTCTGATATATCGGTCGAACGATAAAAGTATTTGGACTAAAACATAAAGTGGTTTAATTACTGTACCCGAAGTAGAGGGTTAACACAAGGTAAGTGAATAGAAAGTTCTGAATTCTGTCAGTCATGCAATCAACGTTGAAAAATCTTTAAAATATTACAGAAAACTGAAATAAAAGTAATTTTAAAACTTGGGTAAAAATGGTTTACCTACTTCATTTGTAACTTCGCCTTAATAAGGTAACAGTGTACAGTCGAGCATAATACGCATGCGCCGCTGAGCTGCGCGCCCGCCACATTCTCTCGCGACCACAGCGCGGGCGCGACGTGCGTTCCAATTTCAAATTTTATACAATCGACTAAACGAATTTTTTTTCATGTGTTCTTAAATTTCGCACAGTGCAGTTTTGTGATTTATTCAGCCAGTGACAAGTGAAAATTATTGTATTGTAGTGGAATGTTTTTTTAGTCACAGGAGACGAGGTGATTGTCGAAAGTTATTTTTTTTAGAATTTTCTTTTCTAGCGCGTTCTCAATTTTTTTTATACCAATGGATAACTACACAAATGATGGTAGGGATACCCAATATAGGGTTTGCCGCCTGCCTGTCACTGTTTATATTATAGTAAACAAGCCATAGTTAGTTGAGCTAAAAATTTATATAATAAATAATCAGCGACATTCTATTGAACCAAAACACGCTACCTATCTTCAGCCAAAGACTTTATAAGTATATTTGGGAGTATCAATGTCTACAGCAAGTTGCTGAGGAGTTGGGTATCCCGTAGACTACCAAATGTTGCATCAGGTCAAGGTTATGTCAGAGAAATACCACCGAAGTAACAGTGCTTACACAAAATCAATCGAACCTGTGGAGTTAGTGAGATCTCTTTGTCAATGATTATCTTCAAACACCTGAACATATTTTTGTAAATTATAGCTAAGAACCATCTAGATCAGATTGGCTTTCAAATAAAAAAAACGGGATCAAAATCGGTCCATTCGTTAAGAAGTTATGATGCCACAAACTTACAGGTCAAACTTACATATAAAATATGACCTCTCTTTTGCATCGGGCGTTAAAAAAATTATGAGCAAAACCGCACATTGCGGAAGTTGCTGACACTAAATCTGGTAAAAGCTCTGAAGAGACTTTCTTTTGCCTTGCATTATTTTTATTGTCTACCATTAAAAGATTAATGTTCATTTGAAGACATTAAACATAATTAATTCCTTATTATTATACGAATGTAACGCGACTTTCTGGTAGTTACTTGACGTATTAATGGGATTTAAGGTCGTCAGAGACTGGCGTGGCGTCCCACTGGTGATTTTTTTTTAGTTTTATTAATGACTACCTGGTGCCCGCGACTTCGTCCGCGTTGAAAAAGGAAAAGTAGCCTATCCTGTGTCCCGTACGTCTAAATGTTTATCTACCAAATTTCATGAAAATCAGTTAATTCGTTTAAGAGTTATGGAGGAACATACATACACTTACAGATTTATTATTAGTATTGATGACTAGCTGGTGTCCGCGACTTCGTCCGCGTTCTGGATGAAAGGTACCCCATGTCCTTTCTGGTGTCCCAGACAACGTGTATGCAAAATTTCATGGTGATTGGTTCAGTAGTTTTTGCGTGAAAAAGTAACAAACATCCATCCAAACAAACTTTTGCATCAATACTAATAATAAATGTGTACTGTAAGGGTTGGTCATGGAGTAAGTTACTTTGTTTTCAGAGATATCATGTTTATTGGCTCTATACATTATACTGAATGTAAGTTGACCATTTTTAGATTTTTTTTCTGTATGTATGTATGTATGTTCCTCCATAACTCTTAAACGAATTAACTGATTTTCATGAAACTTGGTAGATAAACATTTAGACGTACAGGACACAGGATAGGCTATGCCTTTTTCTTTTTCAACGGGGACGAAGTCGCGGGCGCCAGCTAGTTTATAATATTAGTACTGATGGATTTGCTCTTGGTCAACAACCAACTGTGTAACGAAACGCATCTTCGCTACACAGCTGGTTGTTGGCCAAGAGCAAACCCATACTTACATATTATAAAACAAAATCCTCCGCCGCGTCTGTCTGTCTGTTCGCGATATACTCAAAAATTACTGCACTGATTTTCATGCTGTTTTCACCAATGGATAGAGTGGTTCTCGAGGAAGGTTTTAGTATTTTATAAAGTTACGCGGGCGAAAACGCGGGCAGCAGCTAGTCTCTAATAATAATAAAAAATGGTGGCTACCGTCGCCTATTAGAGAATTTATAATAAATTTATTTATCTAGCTGTTGCCCGCGACTTCGTCCGCGTTGAAAAAGAAAAAAGTAGCCTATCCTGTGTCCTGTACGTCTAAATGTTTATCAACCAACTTTCATAAAAATCAGTTAATTCGTTTAAGAGTTATGGAGGAATATACATACATACAATACCTACACTTACAGGTTTATTATTAGTATTGATGATTGATTGATTGATGTAGTCCAATTTCAAAGTTTCGATATAAAAATTATAACAAAGAGCTATCTAGGCTTTAAAGCCAGCTGGAAATCCAAGTCAATAGGGCGCAATGATTTCTTAGAAATATGGCAAACGGATGTCCAATGTCCATGTTGATCAGCTAGGCACTGAATTATAGGAAGTGTTGCCTTTCCTGTAGACCACGGTAGATAATAGTAGTAATAATACTCCACATAGTTGGAACACTTATTTATTTGTTCTTGCTTATATATACATATCTATTTGTTACAAAAATACCGACTAGGTAAATCAATCGTCTTCACGCTATCACGACCTAGCGCAGAATGGCGGTCGCTCCCGCTCGTTGGTAGGTATTACCATTATTAATTTTCTAACAGACGGCCATTCTGTTCTAGGAATGTCCTCATTCCGGAGCCAAGCTCGGTCATCCGGATTGAGTGAGTAGGTCCTCATACTTAGGTCGGAGTAAGAAGAAAAATATATGAGTTCGAGATACAATATTGAGTAAGAGTTGAGTAAAATGTTAACAATGAATAATAATAGCTATGTACATAATTTTCAAATATACGTCAGTTAGAAATACATCACATAATAAGAAGGAATAATAATAGCTATGTAGGTACATAATTTTCAGATATATATATCTGTTGGAAATACTGTGTAACATAATAAAAATGAATAGTAACAGATATGTATATAATTTTCAGATCTACATCAGTTTGAAATACATCACTATGTAACAATAACAATGAATAATAACAGATATGTACATAATTCTTAGATCTACATCCGTTTGAAATACATAGTGAATAATGCTGAATATATTTTTGTATAAATAAATTATTATTATTGGGTTTGCAATGCACATAAACTTTATATTCTATATATTTATTAATAGCAATATGATATAGATTCAAGCTAAGTTATAATTTCCAGATGTTACACAAAATACCAAACAAAACATTCTGATATTCTGAATGCAGAGCTTATCTTAATTAGTCATTAAATATAAAATAATCTGTAAGTACTACAGTACCTTGCAAGCGACTTGCTTAACAATCACATTGGGTCGCTTGTTAAGACATATTGTAATTGTAAATTTATATATATTAATAAAAATTTAGGGAAATATCAATACCACCAAGTACTAAAATGTTTAAGTAATAAAATAAATTTAGAGGTAGACTATGATGACTATTGTGACACATATTGAATGTAAAAAGAATCTGAAGATACTTATTAAAACTACTGTTGTCTTTCCTGTAGACCACGGTAGATAATAGTAGTAATAATACTCCACATAGTTGGAACACTTATTTATTTGTTCTTGCTTATATATACATATCTATTTGTTACAAAAATACCGACTAGGTAAATCAATCGTCTTCACGCTATCACGACCTAGCGCAGAATGGCGGTCGCTCCCGCTCGTTGGTATTACCATTACCCATCTTTTTTCGAACAAGTATTCTTTTTCAATTCTTCGCTCATTTAATTTTCTAACAGACGGCCATTCTGTTCTAGGAATGTCCTCATTCCGGAGCCAAGCTCGGTCATCCGGATTGAGTGAGTAGGTCCTCATACTTAGTTCGGAGTAAGAAGAAAAATATATGAGTTCGAGATTCAATATTAAGTAAGAGTTGAGTAAAATGTTAACAATGAATAATAATAGCTATGTACATAATTTTCAAATATACGTCAGTTAGAAATACATCACATAATAAGAAGGAATAATAATAGCTATGTAGGTACATAATTTTCAGATATATATATATCTGTTGGAAATACTGTGTAACATAATAAAAATGAATAGTAACAGATATGTATATAATTTTCAGATCTACATCAGTTTGAAATACATCACTATGTAACAATAACAATGAATAATAACTGATATGTACATAATTTTCAGATCTACATCAGTTTGAAATGCATTACTATGTAACATGATAATAATGAATAATAACAGATATGTACATAATTCTTAGATCTACATCCGTTTGAAATACATAGTGAATAATGCTGAATATATTTTTGTATAAATAAATTATTATTATTGGGTTTGCAATGCACATAAACTTTATATTCTATATATTTATTAATAGCAATATGATATAGATTCAAGCTAAGTTATAATTTCCATATGTTACACAAAATACCAAACAAAACATTCTGATATTCTGAATGCAGAGCTTATCTTAATTAGTCATTAAATATAAAATAATCTGTAAGTACTACAGTACCTTGCAAGCGACTTGCTTAACAATCACATTGGGTCGCTTGTTAAGACATATTGTAATTGTAAATTTATATATATTAATAAAAATTTAGGGAAATATCAATACCACCAAGTACTAAAATGTTTAAGTAATAAAATAAATTTAGAGGTAGACTATGATGACTATTGTGACACATATTGAATGTAAAAAAGAATCTCAAGATACTTATTAAAACTACTTACAATGAATATTGTCTAAAATCATACGCTAAGACTCAACAATTACAAAAGCCACCCTCAAATTAATTAATTAATTAGAGATCTATTTATTGGAAAATTCTGGTTTTTATTTCAGACTAGTGTCTAGTTATTAGTCATATTATATCAAACTATATTTAATTAATTACATACAACGAGGTAATGCGACTGCATGCTGACTAGCATGCCTAGGACCCTGCCAAAGGGACCGATACTCTTTTTTTATATTAATATAATGTGTAAATAAATATAACTATTAGGATTAAGTTATTTTAAATAAGCTTTAGCAGTTTAAAATATACAGAGTACTGCAATATGTACTTAAATCGTACTTAGGTACTTTACAAAATCATTAATCACATTATATCAAATTCAATCAAATTATTTACCTTAATTACATAAATGCCTCTCAGCATAATTATTTATGATTTTAGGTGCTAAACGTCTTTATTCTATAGAAGAAAAGCTTTTCTGGTTAGGTACATTATAACTACTTAAAAATTGGATTGTTATGCATATTTCTAGATTTAACTCGCTTACATTATACTATTTGACACATTTGACACTCCACTATTACAAACAATAAAACTAACATTTGGCATTAAATCACTGTAGTTCAAGGGGACGTCGTGGAACTAATATGTAGAGCTACCGTTTGTCACTCACAGGGTACGCTCAACTCTCTTCTCAATTCGAGTATGGCTACCGTTTGCCTCCTGAGAGACCCGGCCTGCCCATTACCCAACTATAGCCGCTTAGCCACCATCTTTACTGCTCGCTATCGTTGCCCATCCGAGGCTCTTCATAATTCTATTATGGCTACCGCTTGCCTCCCGAGGGACACGGCCTGCCCATGCTACCGTTTGCCACTCGATGGACACGGCCTGCTCATGCTACCGTTTGCCACCAGAGGGACACGGCCTGCCGGGATAAAATTGCATCGTTTTCATTATCAATAGTCATAGCAGCTGATGCCCGTCCCGATCAACACCAGACTGCTCTCACTTCGCATCTAAGCTCTGTATCTGTAAATATAGGTATAGGAAAATAGATTTTGGAATTTAGGATTGATAGTTCAACTTCGCCTTTGACCTTTGACCCAAATGTTCCAGACTCATTACTAGTACTGGTCTCGTTATCACTGGTTATCAATGATGATGACTGACATGTCACCCACGCCTTGCATTTATCTGCTGAAATATATTTTTGTATTGCCTATCTACAGGAACGCCCTTCAATATTCTGTCTTTGTCTAAAATTATAGTTATTTTTTTTTTAGGGACCCCAAAGTTTAGCTGCCAGCTTCTTGCTTTTCTCTTTTTAGAATAGAATATCATTAGGGAACATTTACTTTGCATGCACATGACATACACGAATACATTCAAGATAACAAAACAAAAATTAAATATATACAAATCTCTCCCATTTAAGTGAGAATACACAACCAAAATCCCATTGAATATGTGCCATTGCTCAGCATAGGCTGATGCAAACCATAGCGCCGATCCCACGCCAGTCCCACTTGACAGATTCTCGCCGTCAGAACACGCGTCGCCACTGCAGTACTGTGACTCGTAGGAATTTAAAGTCATTGCTCTGTTTAGCCTGCAACTAATCATATTTAAAAATAACAGTACACTACCCTCGATCAGGTTGTCTTTGGTTATTGCTCATATCACAAAGTTAATCACTTGGCTCAAGACCTCATTCTCCTTTTGTCTCAATTAGTAACACAGTATATTCAATTTTGGAAGCAGATTTAGACATGAGAACAAAAGAAATATAATTCTGACACTTAAGGTGATACAACTCAGCCTTCCTCCATACAAACGTAGAATGATCATTACTCCGCTGTTTTATGTTTAATTTACAAAAGTAAGCATGGTACCGATTTATCTTGTCGTTAACTAGGTTCGTTTACATACAAATTTAAAAAACATTAATTTAAAAGATATGATCCTTGAAAAATCCATATTTTACCACAAGTCTTGATGCAACTTTGTGGGTAAATAGGTCACTCTAGTGTACAAAAACTCCAAAGTACTTTGAATATAAACATCGATCAATAACTAGATAATTCAAGAGTTCAAATAACTTTACGCGAAATAGATATATGCAGTAGCTCTGTCAAAAAGAGCATATGCCCTAGGGTCTGCTTATAATTCCTTTTTGGTACGAATCATTGCGTATCCCATTCGTGCTGTGTGAGACGGAACGAATTCTAGCCACGCGCACCGATGTTTTCGAGCCGCCGACCAGTTTGCACTTAAAAGTCAAGTATTGGAAGCTACCACAGCGTGCTGTTGTTTGGCAAAATTTTACCGAGGACATTCAAGGGAACATTCAATGTATCTGTCGGATGTCTGCTACAAAGAGAGGATCACGCCAATTCAATTTTTGAAACAAATACTCAGGTCTGTTAGTATCAGCCACTTCGAAGATTAGCGTTGCATAGTAAAGTTATTGCCTGACATTCATATGCCAAATGATATATTTATTTAAGAAAGGTGTTATGTGCGATCTAAGAGGCACCTTCACGCAGAAACGCAAATAGGAATTTTGCACTCGTTGAATTAATTTGTATAATTTCTTAAATAACAAGTTACCATATTCAACCAAACAATAATTCAACTTGGATGAAATAATCGTTTCACAAAGTTTAAGTTTAAACACAAATCAACACAGATAAGGCATCTATAATTTTATACAAGACTTTCAAAAGGCAAAAGCAGTTTTGAACTAGTTCAAGCACTTGTTTCTCAAAAAGGTAAATTACCGTCCATCATAACTCCGGGGTTGCGCGCTAATCTAATTTTTTTTTTTTTTTTTTTTTTTTTTTTGCCTAGGAAATTCAGTGACCTCCTGTATTTTGTTTGTTCCAGGCCTCAAAGGCGGATATGAAGATCTGATATCCAAGATAGTCTATTTAAAATTTTAAAAAAAAGGAAGCACTTCCTCAGTATTTCCTCTAGCTATTAGTGATATCCGTATCCGTATCCATTTCTTTTTTGGCGGATCTTGTATGGATCTTTTATCTTATTAATTTTCAATTCATAGATGAAATTCTAATTAATTATTAGGTGATTAGGTAGCAATAAAAACTATTAAATTCCATTGAGATGTTATTATTATTTTAAATTCTTAAAATGAAATATTTGGCACCTTTATATTGCAAACATTTATCGTAGTGAGTTACCATACCAATAGTACATATTAAGGGTACTAAATAAACTATCTTTATAATCACAAATCTTTGTGACAAGCTTATTAAAATAATGAAATCTATATACATAAAAGAAAGTCGTATTAGTTACACCACAGGTATAACTCAAAAACGGCTAGACCGATTTTTATAATCTTTATATGAATAGCAGAATAACCATTAAAATATCGAAAAATTAACGTAAATAAATAAAACAATAACCAGATAATCACTTTAGAAATAAATTGTACTTTCAAATCGACAGAAACTGCCAAATCGATTGGTCTCATGTTGTTGTGATGTGCGGGTGTTATTAATAAATTCGGCTTTATTTTTGTTAATATTATCCAATAATGATTTTATAATGAGAAAACCAAAACTTAAATCTTCGTAACATTCCAAATTCTAATTAAATGTAGAATTAATGCACAATGCAAATCGAAACATCTCCTGCCTGTCACGCAAAACTTCAAGTGGCGGGCGTCAACCATCGCTTCAAGATCACGCGCACCTACACCGATTGAGTATGAAAGTTAAAATCCGTATCCGGATCCGTATCCGCGGATATACATTTTTAACGATACGGCTCATCACTATTAGCTTCTTAACGCCATCGTTATTTTTCTTTGGCACAATAGGGCTGGCGTACGTGGAATAAGAGTTTCTATTATTATCCAGTCACTCGTCTACCATTTTCCTGACTACATTCCGTTCGCTGTAGGGAAGACGATACGGTTCGAAGAAACTGTTGACGGTATATTCTGTTGTTGTCCTTATTTAACTTAAATTATTAATTCATCAAATAACTAATTAATCAATTAATTGTTTAACTTTAGGGCCAATATTTAGCCCAATATTTAGTATGAGCCAGGGTGATTCGTTCCTGTTTTTTTTCTTGCCTTACAAACAAAATTAACGGCAACCCGGAAAGATATACAATAATAATTTGTATACACTGTAGCGTCGCGAATTTAACATTAACCTTCATACAAGCGTTTCCAGGTATAACCAATGTCTTCTTCTTTTTCGGCTTCACTCTTGACAGAGTGGTCGTGGCCATCACTTCAGGTGTTGGTGGCAAGCCTCACAATACGCCGCCATTCCTCTCTGATGGCCGCCTTCCTCGTGCACCCCTGCAGTGAGCCATTCAACGCAGCTTTTATTTGATCCGTCCATCTCATAGGCGATCTTCCCCGCGGCCTGGTACCCTCAACCCTTCCCTGGACCACAAGTCGCTCAATAGCCACCTCCCCTCGGCGGTAGACATGGCCAAAGAACGTGAGGATACGGGACTGTACCAAAGATGACAAGCGCTGCTTGATGCCGAGTTCTCGAAGTATAGACTCGTTGGTACGGAATTCAGTCCACGATACTCCGAGCATTCTCCTCCAGCACCACAACCAATGTACCGGTGATATTATCCGAAGTGTACGTTTTATATAATTTGAGCCTTCTAAAACGACATCTTCAAACTTACTTACGCTCAAGTCCCGACTCGTCGTAGTATAAAACTAACTCCGAATGAGTCTTACAAACGGTAACCGATGTTAATTCCGTGAAGGATTGACCCACTTCGTGAGTCTCATCCGTCGTGAGAAGCTCGTCCCTCACCGCCGAAGCTTCAATGTCAGCCTGAACAGCCTCAACACCCAAAGTTACCAAAACTCGACCCGACTAGACGTCGACTGAAGAAGTAGGACTTTTGAGGGTTACTTATCAACCCCTTATCAAGACTTAGATTTGGATTTTTTTTTTCTTTAACTACCCTCTCTTTGATCAGAGTACACTGACTACCAAAATCAATGTATCTGGACTTCTCTAACTCCGTTAAGCTTAATAGTTTTCATGGAAATACGTCGCAGATACAGTAGCTGTGACGGACGCTTAAAACTAGACCCTTGTCGACTATTATTTATCAAAAATGCTGTTAATATTGCACATGTACCTAAGATATTAATAATAGTACCTTTAATATTTAATATTGACAGTCTTTCTTTGTCGTGGTAGAATTTTTTACTTATACCTACAGCTAGTGAATACTAAATATAAAATAATTTGACATTTGAAAAACTATGTATCTTTTCCATAGGAAGTACTTTTAAATAGTTCTGTCATGATCATCACATTTGAAATTACGAGGGACATGTGATTCCACAAAATAGCACAATTATTATGTTTTTTTTTTACCCTATCACTTTAATTATCAGTGGAAGTCAAGTGTAAGTAATAACTAGGTAATACGTACCCACCTATTTAGGACATCCAAATAAGTAAGGTATTTTACCAAACGAAACGGATATTAGTATTTTAAGTAAACTTTTTATGAATTCCAATAAGTAAACTTAAGTCTATTAATTTGTAAATGTCTTTTATTTTTATGTAAATGAAGTGCATAAGTAGATTAACTCGTACTGAACAGTCAACAAAAGCATATTTTTTTGTTTATACGAGTATAACGCTTCACCCATAATTACAGATAAAAGAAACATGCAAATGTTCCATGCGAAACTCATAGGTAAAATATACGTAACTAACTGAATTCAGGCTATAACGTATCTCGTATAGATATTCATACCAGTCAATTTATAATATTAATAAAAACAATACAATGTTATTAAAAATTAAATTAAATAAAAGTATATTATTACATCATCATACTAAAATAATAATACGATATTGTTAAGAAGTATACTCACTTAGGTACAATAGTATTTAAAAAAAGAAAGTTTCATGCTTTCAGAGACGAATTGTGGAATGTACAAAAACTACTGTCCGTTCTGTAATGTATAATCTGAAAGCGATACGTCTTACCGTATTTGTAAGACATTTTGAATGTAAAAACAAGCTCTTATTGCAATTCTTGAAATACGATATTAACTTCATTGGAGTCTCAGTCGTACATACGTACGACAATTATTGTTATTATGCACGTAGGTAGATAGAATTTCGTTAACAAAAAAAATTACAAGTACATACCTCAAGGGCCGCTGAGTACTTACCGCACTTCTGATTTGTTGTCTTTCCTGTAGACCACGGTAGATAATAGTAGTAATAATACTCCACATAGTTGGAACACTTATTTATTTGTTCTTGCTTATATATACATATCTATTTGTTACAAAAATACCGACTAGGTAAATCAATCGTCTTCACGCTATCACGACCTAGCGCAGAATGGCGGTCGCTCCCGCTCGTTGGTATTACCATTACCCATCTTTTTTCGAACAAGTATTCTTTTTCAATTCTTCGCTCATTTAATTTTCTAACACTACTTACAATGAATATTGTCTAAAATCATACGCTAAGACTCAACAATTACAAAAGCCACCCTCAAATTAATTAATTAATTAGAGATCTATTTATTGGAAAATTCTGGTTTTTATTTCAGACTAGTGTCTAGTTATTAGTCATATTATATCAAACTATATTTAATTAATTACATACAACGAGGTAATGCGACTGCATGCTGACTAGCATGCCTAGGACCCTGCCAAAGGGACCGATACTCTTTTTTTATATTAATATAATGTGTAAATAAATATAACTATTAGGATTAAGTTATTTTAAATGAGCTTTAGCAGTTTAAAATATACAGAGTACTGCAATATGTACTTAAATCGTACTTAGGTACTTTACAAAATCATTAATCACATTATATCAAATTCAATCAAATTATTTACCTTAATTACATAAATGCCTCAGCATAATTATTTATGATTTTAGGTGCTAAACGTCTTTATTCTATAGAAGAAAAGCTTTTCTGGTTAGGTACATTATAACTACTTAAAAATTGGATTGTTATGCATATTTCTAGATTTAACTCGCTTACATTCTACTATTTGACACATTTGACACTCCACTATTACAAACAATAAAACTAACATTTGGCATTAAATCACTGTAGTTCAAGGGGACGTCGTGGAACTAATATGTAGAGCTACCGTTTGTCACTCACAGGGTACGCTCAACTCTCTTCTCAATTCGAGTATGGCTACCGTTTGCCTCCTGAGAGACCCGGCCTGCCCATTACCCAACTATAGCCGCTTAGCCACCATCTTTACTGCTCGCTATCGTTGCCCATCCGAGGCTCTTCATAATTCTATTATGGCTACCGCTTGCCGCCCAAGGGACACGGCCTGCCCATGCTACCGTTTGCCACTCGATGGACACGGCCTGCTCATGCTACCGTTTGCCACCAGAGGGACACGGCCTGCCGGGATAAAATTGCATCGTTTTCATTATCAATAGTCATAGCAGCTGATGCCCGTCCCGATCAACACCAGACTGCTCTCACTTCGCATCTAAGCTCTGTATCTGTAAATATAGGTATAGGAAAATAGATTTTGGAATTTAGGATTGATAGTTCAACTTCGCCTTTGACCTTTGACCCAAATGTTCCAGCCTCATTACTAGTACTGGTCTCGTTATCACTGGTTATCAATGATGATGACTGACATGTCACCCACGCCTTGCATTTATCTGCTGAAATATATTTTTGTATTGCCTATCTACAGGAACGCCCTTCAATATTCTGTCTTTGTCTAAAATTATAGTTATTTTTTTTTTAGGGACCCCAAAGTTTAGCTGCCAGCTTCTTGCTTTTCTCTTTTTTTAGAATAGAATATCATTAGAGAACATTTACTTTGCATTCACCTGACATACACGAATACATTCAAAATAACAAAACAAAAATTAAATATATACAAATCTCTTCCCATTTAAGTGAGAATACACAACCAAAATCCCATTGAATATGTGCCATTGCTCAGCATAGGCTGAAGCAAACCATAGCGCCGATCCCACGCCAGTCCCACTTGACAGATTCTCGCCGTCAGAACACGCGTCGCCACTGCAGTACTGTGACTCGTAGGAATTTAAAGTCATAGCTCTGTTTAGCCTGCAACTAATCATATTTAAAAATAACAGTACACTACCCTCCATCAGGTTGTCTTTGGTTATTGCTCATATCACAAAGTTAATCACTTGGCTCAAGACCTCATTCTCCTTTTGTCTCAATTAGTAACACAGTATATTCAATTTTGGAAGCAGATTTAGACATGAGAACAAAAGAAATATAATTCTGACACTTAAGGTGATACAACTCAGCCTTCCTCCATACAAACGTAGAATGATCATTACTCCGCTGTTTTATGTTTAATTTACAAAAGTAAGCATGGTACCGATTTATCTTGTCGTTAACTAGGTTCGTTTACATACAAATTTAAAAAACATTAATTTAAAAGATATGATCCTTGAAAAATCCATATTTTACCAACAAGTCTTGATGCAACTTTGTGGGTAAATAGGTCACTCTAGTGTACAAAAACTCCAAAGTACTTTGAATATAAACATCGATCAATAACTAGATAATTCAAGAGTTCAAATAACTTTACACGAAATAGATATATGCAGTAGCTCTGTCAAAAAGAGCATATGCCCTAGGGTCTGCTTATAATTCCTTTTTGGTACGAATCATTGCGTATCCCATTCGTGCTGTGTGAGACGGAACGAATTCTAGCCACGCGCACCGATGTTTTCGAGCCGCCGACCAGTTTGCACTTAAAAGTCAAGTATTGGAAGCTACCACAGCGTGCTGTTGTTTGGCAAAAATTTACCGAGGACATTCAAGGGAACATTCAATGTATCTGTCGGATGTCTGCTACAAAGAGAGGATCACGCCAATTCAATTTTTGAAACAAATACTCAGGTCTGTTAGTATCAGCCACTTCGAAGATTAGCGTTGCATAGTAAAGTTATTGCCTGACATTCATATGCCAAATGATATATTTATTTAAAAAAAAGTGTTATGTGCGATCTAAGAGGCACCTTCACGCAGAAACGCAAATAGGAATTTTGCACTCGTTGAATTAATTTGTATAATTTCTTAAATAACAAGTTACCATATTCAACCAAACAATAATTCAACTTGGATGAAATAATCGTTTCACAAAGTTTAAGTTTAAACACAAATCAACACAGATAAGACATCTATAATTTTATACAAGACTTTCAAAAGGCAAAAGCAGTTTTGAACTAGTTCAAGCACTTGTTTCTCAAAAAGGTAAATTACCGACCATCATAACTCCGGGGTTGCGCGCTAATCTAATTTTTTTTTTTTTTTTGCCTAGGCAATTCAGTGACCGCCTGTATTTTGTTTGTTCCATCCAGGCCTCAAAGGCGGATATGAAGATCTGATATCCAAGATCCTATTTAAAATTTTAAAACAAAGGAAGCACTTCCTCAGTATTTCCTCTAGCTATTAGTGATATCCGTATCCGTATCCATTTCTTTTTTGGCGGATCTTGTATGGATCTTTTATCTTATTAATTTTCAATTCATAGATGAAATTCTAATTAATTATTAGGTGATTAGGTAGCAATAAAAATTATTAAATTCCATTGAGATGTTATTATTATTTTAAATTCTTAAAATGAAATATTTGGCACCTTTATATTGCAAACATTTATCGTAGTGAGTTACCATACCAATAGTACATATTAAGGGTACTAAATAAACTATCTTTATAATCAAAAATCTTTGTGACAAGCTTATTAAAATAATGAAATCTATATACATAAAAGAAAGTCGTATTAGTTATACCACAGGTATATCTCGAAAACGGCTAGACCGATTTTTATAATCTTTATTTGAGTAGCAGAATAACCATTAAAATATCGAAAAATTAACGTAAATAAATAAAACAATAACCAGATAATCACTTTAGAAATAAATTGTACTTTCGAATCGACAGAAACTGCCAAATCGATTGGTCTCATGTTGTTGTGATGTGCGGGTGTTATTAATAAATATTATCCAACAATGATTTTATAATGAGAAAACCAAAACTTAAATCTTCGTAACATTCCAAATTCTAATTAAATGTAGAATTAATGCACAATGCAAATCGAAACATCTCCTGCCTGTCACGCAAAACTTCAAGTGGCGGGCGTCAACCATCGCTTCAAGATCACGCGCACCTACACCGATTGAGTATGAAAGTTAAAATCCGGATCCGTATCCGCGGATATACATTTTTAACGATACGGCTCATCACTATTAGCTTCTTAACGCCATCGTTATTTTTCTTTGGCACGAGTAAGTACAATAGGGCTGGCGTACGTGGAATAAGAGTTTCTATTATTATCCAGTCACTCGTCTACCATTTTCCTGACTACATTCCGTTCGCTGTAGGGAAGACGATACGGTTCGAAGAAACTGTTGGCGGTATATTCTGTTGTTGTCCTTATTTAACTTAAATTATTAATTCATCAAATAACTAATTAATCAATTAATTGTTTAACTTTAGGGCCAATATTTAGCCCAATATTTAGTATGAGCCAGGGTGATTCGTTCCTGTTTTTTTTTCTTGCCTTACAAACAGAATTAACGGCAACCCGGAAAGATATACAATAATAATTTGTATACACTGTAGCGTCGCGAATTTAACATTAACCTTCATACAAGCGTTTCCAGGTATAACCAATGTCTTCTTCTTTTTCGGCTTCACTCTTGACAGAGTGGTCGTGGCCATCACTTCAGGTGTTGGTGGCGAGCCTCACAATACGCCGCCATTCCTCTCTGATGGCCGCCTTCCTCGTGCATCCCTGCAGTGAGCCATTCAACGCAACTTTTATTTGATCCGTCCATCTCATAGGCGATCTTCCCCGCGGCCTGGTACCCTCAACCCTTCCCTGGACCACAAGTCGCTCAATAGCCACCTCCCCTCGGCGGCAGACATGGCCAAAGAACGTGAGGATACGGGACTGTACCAAGGATGACAAGCGCTGCTTGATGCCGAGTTCTCGAAGTATAGACTCGTTGGTACGGAATTCAGTCCACGAAACTCCGAGCATTCTCCTCCAGCACCACAACCAATGTACCGGTGATATTATCCGAAGTGTACGTTTTATATAATTTGAGCCTTCTAAAACGACATCTTCAAACTTATTTACGCTCAAGTCCCGACTCGTCGTAGTATAAAACTAACTCCGAATGAGTCTTACATACGGTAACCGATGTTAATTCCGTAAAGGATTGACCCACTTCGTGAGTCTCATCCGTCGTGAGAAGCTCGTCCCTCACCGCCGAAGCTTCAATGTCAGCCTGAACAGCCTCAACACCCAAAGTTACCAAAACCCGACCCGACTAGACGTCGACTGAAGAAGTAGGACTTTTGAGGGTTACTTATCAACCCCTTATCAAGACTTAGATTTGGATTTTTTTTTTTTTTTCTTTAACTACCCTCTCTTTGATCAGAGTACACTGACTACCAAAATCAATGTATCTGGACTTCTCTAACTCCGTTAAGCTTAATAGTTTTCATGGAAATACGTCGCAGATACAGTAGCTGTGACGGACGCTTAAAACTAGATCCTTGTCGACTATTATTTATCAAAAATGCTGTTAATATTGCACATGTACCTTAATATTAATAATAGTACCTTTAATATTTAATATTGACAGTCTTTCTTTGTCGTGGTAGAATTTTTTACTTATACCTACAGCTAGTGAATACTAAATATAAAATAATTTGACATTTGAAAAACTATGTATCTTTTCCATAGGAAGTACTTTTAAATAGTTCTGTCATGATCATCACATTTGAAATTACGAGTGTAGGAGTATAATAGCTAGTATACGTGTACTGTATTAAGCGGGGACATGTGATTCCACAAAATAGCACAATTATTATGTTTTTTTTTTTTTTTACCCTATCACTTTAATTATCAGTGGAAGTCAAGTGTAAGTAATAACTAGGTAATACGTACCCACCTATTTAAGACATCCAAATAAGTAAGGTATTTTACCAAACGAAACGGATATTAGTATTTTAAGTAAACTTTTTATGAATTCCAATAAGTAAACTTAAGTCTATTAATTTGTAAATGTCTTTTATTTTTATGTAAATGAAGTGCATAAGTAGATTAACTCGTACTGAACAGTCAACAAAAGCATATTTTTTTGTTTATACGAGTATAACGCTTCACCCATAATTACAGATAAAAGAAACATGCAAATGTTCCATGCGAAACTCATAGGTAAAATATACGTACCTAACTGAATTCAGGCTACAACGTATCTCGTATAGATATTCATACCAGTCAATTTATAATATTAATAAAAACAATACAATGTTATTAAAAATTAAATTAAATAAAAGTATATTATTACATCATCATACTAAAATAATAATACGATATTAACTTCATTGGAGTCTCAGTCGTACATACGTACGACATTTATTGTTATTATGCACGTAGGTAGATAGAATTTCGTTAACAAAAAAAATTACAAGTACATACCTCAAGGGCCGCTGAGTACTTACCGCACTTCTGATTTGTTGCCTTTCCTGTAGACCACGGTAGATAATAGTAGTAATAATACTCCACATAGTTGGAACACTTATTTATTTGTTCTTGCTTATATATACATATCTATTTGTTACAAAAATACCGACTAGGTAAATCAATCGTCTTCACGCTATCACGACCTAGCGCAGAATGGCGGTCGCTCCCGCTCGTTGGTAGGTATTACCATTATTAATTTTCTAACAGAAGGGTTACTTTGTTGTAGATTGTTGACAAGCTATTATGTTTTTTTTAATTTTTATTAATGGGTTTCGTTCTTGGCCAACAACTTTTTTATCCATTCTTAGAAATTGCATTTATCTATAACTAGCTGGTGCCCGCGACTTCGTCTGCGTTCAAAATGTTATATAGCCTATGGCCTTCCTCGATAAATGGACTATTCACAACAAAAAGAATTTTTAAATTCGATCCAGTAGTTCCTGAGATTCGCGTTCAACCAAACAAAGAACAAACAAACTCTTCAGCTATATAATATTAGTATTAGGGCCTCTTTCACAAACTACATGTAAAGTGTTGATTAGTTACTTTTAGAAATCATTTTCTGTTATATTGAATTATGCACTCGGTTTACTGCATCATTTGATAGCCGAATTTTTATTATTATTTTCTATTTAATGTATGTGACGTTTACCGTACAAACAAAAGTATATCAGCTAAATTATTCCCGGTTACCGGTGACTTTAAATGACAGTTTGGCCTACTTGACGTTTGTGAAAGAGGCGCTTAGTATAGATAATTTATCTAAATTAATAGATACCTACCTACTTAGTATTTTTATTTTAACTGCAAATCTACTTTCGGTTTTCGTATTTTTAGCCTTTAACAATTTAAAGACGTTTCTCATATTAAAATTGGAAATATAATAATAGATCGACACATCACCATCAGTCTTTGGTGACATTTTTTGAGACATTTTTCATACGTGAATAGTGTAACAATAAAATACTAGACTTTGTGTGATGTGAATTCGTGATAGTGATAATACAATTTAAGGAAAATGATGAAAATGGCTGCTGTTATGATGGTAAGTAATGTTTATGATATTGTTTATACCTACTATAAGATTGTATTAAGTACATATTTCGCTTATGGTAGGGGAGCCCAAGAGGGGATTTTGGGATTTACTCGAGCGCGTCAGATATTGCCAATGTATATTCCCCACGTGTCTCCGGGGGTTCGGGTAAATTTTTAAATACAACTCGAGCGCGTCAGATTTTCAGAGGGGATGTTAAGTGAACCTAAACTAAGCTCCCATTTAAAATTCAGACGATTCGGATGTAACGCTTTTGGAAAATGCAAAAATATTTTTGACGATTGCCATTTTGTAATCGATTGAGCGCGTCAGATTTTCATACAGACGGTTCAGCCTGAATTCCTGATCGTGCTGATTCTTAATCTGACGATTAACTATATGCAGGATTTTTTAAAATACAGCGCCCACAAAATTTTGAACGCCTGTAGACGCTGAAATGAAAAACTTCATATAACCTTTTTTTCTTCTTACCATCAAATCTTCAAAGTCCAATAGGTCCCCACGACGCTCGAGTGACTCTACATTTAGCATCGTGGGCTCCCCTACCATTATAAATTTGTATTCGGTAACTTTTTTTAATTATATTCGTAGTTTAATGTACCTCCCTCGGTTTGGCTTGGTTTTGTAGTTGCCCGAGTCAGTGCCCCTAGCGCCTGACTCGTAATTATTTTCAATATTTTTTTAAGAGAAAGCAATTATTTAAAAATAAACAAACATTTTACAAGTAGAGGATTTTTTCGTATATAGTTATCCGGCTCTGGCGGCTAAAAGGCTAAACGGCTAAAGGCTAAAGCATCACCGGGCTTTGGCGATTGAGTGCTTAGCCCTCGCAATCAAACTCAAATCCAATAGTAACATAATATCAAGTAATCTTCTTCAACTCATGCCACAGGATAACTTTGTCAAAGACATGTCGCGTGTTTGCGGACAGACTGCATTTCCTGCCGATATAAATAAGGCATGCTACTCATTATTCCCATTGCACAGGGAAACACGTGGAGACGACATTCGGATTAAATTAAATATTATTAAATAAATAATATAATTAATTAATATTTTTAAATTAAATAAAATTCAATTAAACATTGATAACATTGCAAACTTATGGTTATACAACATACACTAACCATAAATTGACCATTTTTGAGATTTTTGAGACCACTTCTTGAGAGAGATTCTTGATACTAACAAGCCTACGAGAATTTCAAAAAGTGGCTTATTTTGCTCTAAATGGGTGTCAGTACACAGAGCACTTAACCCTGTATTTGGCCCTTCTATCTAATTGTGGCGAAGTCCAAATGGGGGCCTAAAAAGCCTGCATGTTTTAGACACAATTCTTTTAGGCTCAACTCTTTAAACACTAAACTTGAACATTGAGCGACATTTTGAATATCTGAATTTGAATTTTTTGGCTTACACATAATTTCTTTTCTAGCGAGGTTAGTTATTACCGCGCCAATTATTACTTTAGAAAGATCAATTAATATTAACAATGTTATAATGGACATTTATTATTTTAGAGTGATATTAATGATATAACGATATCATCGAATGTATCTATGATGTAATTTTATTGTGAATTATTGAATAATTGTTTTAGGAGTATTATAGTGATGTTGTAACAATATTGATGATGTTATCTAATTTTGTTTCACCATACATTATTGCTAAGCTAAAGCTAAAGTCATTTAAAACCAACCAAACATCTGACATTTAAAGAAAATGTGACTTTACATCAACACATTGGAGTTTAAAATCAATAGTAGAACTTGGTCGTTACTACTTTTTACCATCGACGCGCAAGATTCCGCCATGATTCCGTTTCAGGCGTATTTTTTATATGTCGCTTTGATATTTTTGACCCAAAATCAATAGTTGTAATAGATTAATGTTGTTACCACATATTTGCAAATCATGAAATGCTATTATTTAGTAATGTGGAGACTCCATGGACAGCTCTGTCCTTTCGGGTCGATGCTCCTTATTGCATAATAATGTCCCCACAAACTGGTATCGTTTCTCGTTCAATTTAATACGTCTTACGTGTTTCTAACAACTCATTTTATGAGTGTCCATTATATATCTATTTATTAGCCCTCTGTACAGGAATACTTGAAAAATAAAATTTGTTTTATATATGTCCTGTTACGAACTGAGATCTAAAAGCTTAGACGTAAAGATAAAAAATAATAACGTAGTTTAGTCCTGATACAAAGTGTTTTGGTTTTTCTTAGTAACTTTATTCCAGGTTTACCGTATTCTGTATGAATTCATTTCATGAAGCAACTAAATTTTGAAAATTTCATATAAGTAGTATTCTTTTTTCATTGATCAAAAAGGTAAACAAACAATTCACGGTATAGAACTAAACAAACAATACGAACAAATTCTAAATGAGTTAATCACTGAGTCAACTCTCTTTGATAATGCCTAATGTACAAATTCCATCTTTAAAACAGTCCAGTGACCATGGCGACGCTATATTTGTTTACATTTTTGATCAATAGAAAAAGAATAGATCATACATATGTAGATTATATACATTATACATAGATACACATCGTCATACACAAAGCGTCTCTTTGTGTATGATGATGAGAAGTTTGGTATACAATGGTGAGCGCTTTGATGGATTTTACCAATTGTTGCTAACCCAAGTTTAAATATTGGCAGTTTAAGTATTTTTCATCTATACTTACTAATATTTATAAAGGGGAAATATTTGATTGTTTGTTTGTATTGAATAGGCTCTGAGACTACTGGACCGATTTGAAAAATTCTTTTACCATTATAAGCCGAAATTAACCCTGATGAACATAGGCTACTTTTTATGTATGTTTTTTTTTATGTATTTTTATGTATGTTCCTCCATAACTCTTAAACGAATTAACTGATTTTCATGAAACTTGGTAGATAAACATTTAGACGTACGGGACACAGAATAGGCTACTTTTTTCTTTTTCAACGCGGACGAAGTCGCGGGCGCCAACTAGTAAATAAATAAATATCTTCAAACGTTTCACACAGCACCATCTAGTTTATTGTGGATACAAGACAGTTGATATACTACATACATAGATTACTTTTTTTTTAAATACATACATACATATTATAAATACAAACATCAATGAATCGGGTACAAAGGTAAATGTTAACACATAAATATTTTGCCCATAGCGGGATTCGAACCCACGGCCGTTTAATGTTATTAAAGAGAGTATTCTTTACACCAATTAAATCTATATTCTATTTTATTTGTATAAACAAGTGATGTCTTATTAAAAAAAAAAGATAAAAAATCCACCCAGAACTACTTGCAGTTAATTAACATCTAAGTTTAATTAGTATTTTTAATTAAAAATCTTGTCATAGCTGTAACAATTCATGTTCTAGTTATAAGCTCATGAATTGATAAACATATATAAGCAAATCATACTTTATACTTACTAATTATAAATGCAATATAAAAACTACTGAAAGAATTGTCTGTTTGTCTGAGAGAAGATTTGTATGTTTGTAATGAATAAACTCAAAAACCACTGGAACGAAAAAAAAATGCAAAAGAAAATTCATTCACCTACAGTGATATGTTAAGTACTACGTACTAGATGGATAACTCAAGACGCGATGAGTGTTCCAAGTGATTGGAGTTCCGACGTCCTACCCGTTCACAGTCTGTCATACGCGCTCGTAGAGATTAGACGCGTTATTATTTTCAAAACCAATAAAAATGCCGTCTTGTGTGATGAGATATTGCAAAAATACAACAAAAAATATTGGTAAAACTTCTGGTGTGACGTTCCATAGGTAAGTTTTATTAATATTGAAGCGTTTAATAGGTTATTATTTAATTTGTTAAAACCGACGTGCTTATCGTTTCGGCCATATTAATATTCAGTTGTCTACGACTTGACGTATTGACCTTGACACTACTGCCGCGCCGTCCCCCGAAAACCCCCGCGCACCTGCCGCGTTGGAACATGAATTTAGCAAGAAATCGTAGGGAGTGCTCAATCTAGTACTTACTTAACATATCACTGTTCGCCTATAGAAAAGTTATATTATCAGCGCATTTTATAAAGTTATGCGGGCGAAGTCACTTGAAATGGCTAGTTCATTATAACACCGCTTCGGTAAAAAAGGAAATATTATCTTTCAATTTATTAAATTTGTATAATATTAGATTTGTTTCTGTGCTAATATGCGGATATCCTTTAAAAAGCAACGGATGTCTTACCGACAAATAACTGTTAGCAACAACGGCATTAAAATGATCGCATGTTTACATTGATGACTACCTACATCATTATTGGTTTAAATATTTAAGAAATTTTATTTTAAGTGTCTTATGTGAAGGTCATCAAGAAAACAATCTTAGTACCTACCTAATCTTTTAGAGTTTTTTTTTCTATGCTTTAAAACTGCAATCAGTCCCCAGGGCCCCTAGCCAAGAGCAAACCAATGCAAAAGGGAGCGTTGCGTATTTACGAAACGATAGAAAATAAAGCCTAGTGATCGGTCAAAATTTTATGTGGGCGTTACAACAACCAATCACTGGGCTTTATTTTCTATCGTTTCGTAAATATGCAACGCTCCCGTTTGCATTGGTTTGCTCTTGGCTAGGGGCCCTGGACTATAAGCAGACCTGTTGGGGAGATGGATAGATCATTCTTTTTAGAGAGAGTGGGCCAGCGCCCAATCATCTCCATCATATTATTATAGATATCGTAAAATTTAATGGGCTTTGACCTTGAGCGGGTATATTTCGTTTTCGCATGTAGCATTGCGACCAATACGGCGGACCTGCTTTTTCTCGTACAAAATGTTATCATTGCGTCTCGCTCATTCGGTTACTGCGCATATTTGACACGTGACTTCGCCAGAGCCCATCAAGTTTTGCGATGTATAACTTGCTGTCTCTGCAGCCTGAGATTTGATTTGTGGTGTCCAGCAGTCGAATGGCAAGACTCAACGTGTTGTTTTCTGTATTTTACAAGTTCATCAGAAACAGTGGGAATGTTGATTGATTGATTTCATCGTTCTTGGAAAACCAACTGCATTTTGCGTACCATCAATCTAGATTTTGGCGAATGTTTCAAAGGAGTCTTTATAGGAAATTTCCAAGAAATTTCAAAATAATATGCGAAGATTTTTCTTCACAGACGCGATTGTCGTCCAATTTATGATAGGACGAACACTCAGCGTTACATGCACTATTATATGCATCTGCTTAGTTCTTCTAAATTGAGCTTAAAAACGGATATTTAAAACGTTGCTAATTAAGTTAACACAATACAAGTATAGCATTACGATAGGTGTTTGTGTAGTGATTTTTATTACCTATTGTTTGTGCGCAACTACCCACTTCCTGCAAAGTGAAATCGAAGATGACATCCGATGACAGAATGATATTACGTGGAGTTGTTCCTTGTATCTCCATTGACAACAAGTGAACATTTGTTCACTTTGATATCAAGGAAGATATGCTTCGATAAATAACTTTTGAGAACAATCTGAAAAGAACTATCCTCTATGAATTACACTCCAATTATAAGGTACGTAATCCAATCAATAGACCATAGATTAAGACGAAGTTATCATTGAAAGAAAGAAAGAAAAGACAATTTATTCAAAAACAAGTTTCAATAAGTACTATTTTAATACCTATATACTTGCCAGTGCATACTCCGATGTCTCGCCTCAGATGGACATCCAACTCAGAGCGCTGATCCTCCGTTTTGGATTTAAATTTGACTTCACGTAGGTTCGCCCAGGTCCATAATGAATATATAGATAAAATATACTGTAATTGCTATTGATTGTCAGTTTTGAATAAACTTAAAAGCTGCTCAGTCACGGAGAGGGCCTTTCTTTGAGAGTAATTTACAGTCAGAGTACCAAAGATCCTGTCATTTGAGGTTGGTTTAAGCGGTACACGTCTATTGTGCAGCATATGAGCGTTGGAGAAGACGAATCTTGGAGTTGAGACCACGGTTGTTGTTGTTGTTGTTGTTGTGTTTTTTTTTTTTTTTTTACTAGATCGAGGCAGCGCTTGGCCGCGATCTCACTTGATGTTAGGTGCAGATGCGGCCAAAGATGGACCACGCTTACCAAGTAAGTGCCCATTTACCCTAGACTTGAAGACCCCGAGGTTGTAATTTTGGGGAAACACGGACGCAGGCAATGAGTTCCACTCCTTAGCAGTTCGGACAAGGAAGGTAGAACTATAACGCTTCGTGCGTGACCGGGGAACATCAACCTTAAAGGCCATCACTCCAAATTCATGTATTATCTCATCGTGAATGTAAAAAACCACGTGAATTATGTGTGGTAAAGATTTGAATGTCATCCACTGATGTAGAACGCTGCCAAATGGAGTGCCCGTGAATGGCGGCCTTAAGAGAGTCAAATGCGAAAGGCGGAGGACCGAGTGTCTTAGCGCCCAATTAAGAAAGGAAAATGTCTACAGTAGACTAATGATTTTGATGATCAATGGGCAAGCAGAAGTGGACAGCGAATTCGATTTTCAAACACGTCACCCTACTTAAATCATCACCGTGCGAAGCGACAAACATACAGAACAACTAAATATATACTCACAAGGAGGCCAAATAACAAGTGGCTGAAAACTGGTTCTGGCTACAAAGCTCGAATGCACCATTGACTGACGGAATTTTATAACATCTTTTACGGTACTTTTATATTTGGGTCATTGTCTTAGTCATCGTCGTCAAAATGGCGACCCGTTATCAAATTTTGACCTTCTCTGACTTTAGTTATTTACTAACTGGCGCCCGCGACTTCGTCCGCGTTGAAAAAGAAAAAATAGCCTATTCTGTGTCCCGTGCGTCTAAATGTTTATCTACCAAGTTTCATGAAAATCAGTTGATTCGTTTAAGAGTTATGGAGGAACATACATACATACAGAAAAAAATTCTAAAAATGGTCAATTTAGTTTCAGTATCATGTATAGAGCCTATAAACACGATATCTCTGAAAACAAAGTAACTTACTCCATGACCACAACCCTTACAGATTTATTATTAGTATTGATGATAGTACTAAAGTTGGCATACTAAAAGCCAGCTTTGGGAAGATTATCTATGCTACTCTGTGCCTCTTTTGGAAGGATTTTTAAGAAAATATTCATCTTTTGCAACTTTGCTTTTTCTGTAAGTAGTTGTCGTTCTTACAAAAAAATCTTTACGAAGCCATTGCTAATGTTGTTTTCTCAATTAAAACCAGTTAGTTGCATAAGCTACTTTAATATCTACTTTATTGAGTTCAAATGTTTCTTCTCATTTTTGACGCCCGACACAAAAACGGGGTGTCATAACTTTGATGTGTCTATGTAGGTATCTGTCTGTGAAATCGTAGCTCCCAAAGGGACGGACCGATTTTGATCTGATAAATTTTTTTTGAAAATTGATATGACCCGGATTGTTGTTAGCTATAATTTATGAAGATACTAGCTGGTGCCCGCGACTTCGTCCGCGTTAAAAAAGAAAAAAGTAGCCTAATCCTGTTTCCCGCAAGTCTATATGTTTATCTACCAAGTTTCATGAAAATCAGTTGATTCGTTTAAGAGTTATGGAGGAACATACATACTTACATATATACATACCTACAGAAAAAAATTCTAAAAATGATCAATTTAGTTTCAGTATCACGCAGAGAGCCTATAAACACGATATCTCTGAAAACAAAGTAACTTACTCCATGACCAATCCTTACAGATTTATTATTATAGTTATGAATCATATGTTCATCAGGCCTTGGAAGACTATCGACCCATTTCATTGTTAATAGATTTTCAATAACTTCCACATATTCGATTGATGTGAAATTTCGTATACTGTTACTTCAGTGGTATTTCCATGACATGGTAACTTTGACTTTGCAGCATCAAGCAAGACGTCTGCGGGACACCAAACTCCTCAGCAACTTACAGCAGATGTTTGGGCTCAATAGAAAGTCAGGGGTTTTATTTAAGACGTGAGTGGATGAAGGTGGTATGTCACATAATTCCAATTTTGAATAAATCGAGGTTAAAATTTTACTTTTAATTTTTGAGATAAGTCGCCACGGAACCTTTTTTTGTACTAAATTATAATGCAAAGTTGTGTAAACAACCTAAAATATTAATGGTATAATAGCAATTAAACACTTCTATTATTTAATTTTAAAAAAAAGTGAACATAAGTAGCTCTGTCTTCCATTAACAAAAGTAAACTTTTCTGCACTCTTTGCTTTTTAAAATTAACTGTAGATAACACCTTTTTCAACATTTTA
The DNA here is from genome assembly GCA_945859745.1 of Synanthedon formicaeformis. Lineage (NCBI taxonomy): Eukaryota > Metazoa > Arthropoda > Insecta > Lepidoptera > Sesiidae > Synanthedon > Synanthedon formicaeformis. The sequence goes on from OX243976.1 coordinate 7,146,604, forward strand.
TTTTCCAAGAATGTCTTAAATCGACGATCTTAAGGTCTGTAATCATTCATATGGACATATTACCTTCACCAACGCAAAAAAAAACGAAAGAAACCCAAAAATGCGACATAACTAACACCTTCATCCACTCACGTCTTCAATTAATAACTGGCTTGTTTATTTGTATGTGAGAAATTAAAGTATTTCTTTGACGACACGTTTGGTCTAGTGGCTAGTAACCCTAGCTGTTAACCAAACGGTCGCGGGTTCGAATCCCGCTAGGGGCAAATGTTTTATGTGTTAACATTTTACCTTTGTACCTGAGTCATGGATGTTTTTTATGTATAATATGTATGTATTTACAAAAAAAAAAGTAATCTATGTATTATATCAACTGTCTGGTTTCCATAATACAAGCATTACTTGCTTACTTTGGAACTAGATGGTGCTGTGTGGAATGTGTGTAGATATTTATTTATTTAGATATTCTTTTCTACTGTAATAATAATAATAATAATAATATCATTTATTTGCCTAAAACATGGTAGTAAAGGTGTTACAGAGAGTTAAAGGAACATCATGTTTCGCCTTTTTATCATAGGCATGCAAAAATATTAACAACAAGATTATAATTAAGTAAGAGCAAGATGTCAATAAATTATTTGTCACTGAATTTTATAAAATTCAATTACATTACAACTGCATTATTCAAACATGTCACACAAAAACAAGAAATAAAAACAGAACTGCTTAGATGTCACATGAACTGCAGAAATTCATCAACACTATAAAAATTTCTTTCTTTAAGCCACAATGTAAGACGTCTTTTAAATTGTTTTAAAGGCAAAAGTTTGATTTCATTAGGTATTTTATTATATATTTTTACACTCATATGTGTACAGTTTTTTCTGCATTTTGTCAAATACTGTATAAATAATATACATGGAAAGGACGTAGCTAAAAGTTTTCTGGTAAGAGTTGTACGTAATATGTAGTTCTAATCTGGAACCAGTTTGTTACAGAACACAGTTATTAAGAGCCGGTGTTTTATAACGGAGATGGTTGTAAATAGAATCGACATTTATTGCGACAAAAATGACCTTATACGTCAAAATGAATTGGCATTTTTTTTTTGGAATCCGTTATGATAATATTTGTTTTGGATAAAATAGATAAAATATACGACTATGGATCTCTTTCACAAACTACAAGTAATGTGTTGATTAGTTATTTTTAAAAATAATTTATTGTTTTATTGAATTATGCACTCGGCTTACTGCATCATTCGATAGCCGATTTTTTTATTATTATTTTCTATTTAATGTTTGGGACGTTTACCGTACAAACAAAGGTTTTACGGTAACCTTTGTTTGTACGGTAAATTAATAACTTAATTACCTTAAGAATTACTGTGATCATTAGAAAAATAAATATTATTTTTATTCTTGTTTTGCTTTCTCTGCTGTCTGTACAGAAAAAACGACTGTGGCAAAAAAACAACAATCCAAAATAAATTTATTAAATTTAACTCATAAAAATTGAACTGTGGCAAAACAACACATAATTTTTCTGTGGCAAATCAACAATTGTGGCAAAACAACAACAAGCCTCCCCGGTTACCGGTGACTTTAAATGACAGTTTGGCCTACTTGACGTTTGTGAAACAGGCGCTATATGTAATAATCTGCATGTGAAATAAAACATAATAAAAAATGAAATAACTACCACAGATTATACTTTACTAAAGATCACCGTATTAGTTTTTTATTTTATTTTAGGTGATCCCTTGTGTACAGTACTTTTTCTGGATGAAAGGTACCCTAGTTATGTCCTTTCCTTTCCTGTATCCCTGACAACGTGTAATGCATAATTTCATGAATCGGTTAAAGCGTGAAAAGGTAACAGACAGGCAGACACGAGTTACTTTCACATTTATAATACACTAGTTGCTGCCGGCGACTTCGCCCGCCTAACTTTGTAAATTACAATACGAGTATATACTAAAACCTTCATCGAGAACCACTCTATCCATTGATGAAAACAGTACGAAAATCGGTGCAGTAGTTTTTGAGTTTATACAGACAGACAGATGCGACGGATTACTTTGTTTTATAATTTGGATAACTAATATTAAAAAATGAATTTTTTTGCTAGTACGAAAACTTGATACGAAAACTTAAAACGATTTAGTTTAGTTTTGGGCCATGTTTTTTTTTTAATTTCGAATTGGCACAGTTACTTACAAATGATTTTGTGGCCGGCATTATGACCTCTTTTCCTCTCACCTCGAGTGAGAGGTAATGTTTTGCGGCTTCGACCGAATTCCTCCGATCGCATTCACCAGACCGAGGCGAAGTCAAAACTTGCTCTTTCATAAAAAAAAACTAGTGAAATTATCGTATACTGGAAACTGTATTGGGATCGATTCGCGTTTTATTTTCGTTTCATTTCATTAGCGGCCCCGTTCACAAGAGAAAAATCAGTTTAAATGCGATCTTAGAGCCCCAAATTTTCCGGTTCACATTTGAGTCAACTTTATTGTTTTGCTATCTTTTTCTTGGGTGTTAATTTCGATCTATATTGCTCACTAGCTGTTGCACGCGAATTCGTCCGCGTAACTTTTATAAAATATGGCCTATTTTACTTGCTGATAACTTAGCTTTCTATAGGGGAAAAATTTTTTTAAAACCGATCCCTACTGGATCGGTTTTAAAATTTTTGAATTTGTCATTATTACATGCGTACAAAAATACAAATTTTTTTCTCTTCATATATTTTATACTAGCTAGTGCCCGCGACTTCGTCCGCGTTCTCTATAGCCTATAGTCTTCCTCGATAACTGGACTATCCAACACAAAAAGAATTTTTCAATTCGAACTAGTAGTTCCTGAGATTAGCGAGTACAAACAAACAAACTCTATATATTGATTTAGATTAGTAGGTATAGGTTTTTTTTTTTTCAGGCAATACACTTTTTTTTTAATTTTTGATGTAAAAACTTCTTGCTCTCAGGCATTAAATTTTTTTTTTAATTTTTGAAGTAAAAACTGTGAGCGGCACCCTCGGGGACGTTAATTGTATGAAATAAGCGCCATCTACCTGAATTAGTACGTAATTCTTTGTTCATGATGGCTTAACTTCGTCAATAGTTAAAGAAATATTAATTTGAACTAGTCAGTATATTGGCATTACATATTGTTTTGTTTTTCTTTTGTGTTTGTTTATTTATTTACTTGTTATCAATAAACTGTGTGCAGAAAAGAATGAGTGTCTTTACAGGAGCATTAATTGTTTATTGTAATATTATACTGTTCAAACACAAAACGATCGAACAATAGTTATTATCTATTCTAAGAGAAAATATTTGTATTTTTGTTTGTAGTTAATGAACTGAAAAACTACTGCACCGATTTTAAAAATTCTTTCACCTGTAAAAAGCTTTATCAGCGAGTAACATAGGCTATCAATATCAATCAATCAATACTAATAATAAATCTGTAAGTAAAGGGTTGGTCATGGAGTAAGTTACTTTGTTTTCAGAGATATCGTGTTTATAGGCTCTATACATGATGGTGAAATTAAACTGACGATTTTTAAAATTTTTATATGTATGTATGTATGTATGTTCCTCCATAACTCTTAAACGAATTAACTGATTTTCATGAAACTTGGTAGATAAACATTTAGACGTACGGGACACAAGATAGGCTACTTTTTTCTTTTTCAACGCGGACGAAGTCTCGTGCATCAGCTAGTCCCACATATTATGGAATGCTGTTGTTATAACCCGCTGTTGATCGCTTCTGAGTGCATAAATATCTACAATATTGTATAATTGAATTGATATTTAGGTCTGATTTATTTTATACTAGCTGCTGCCCGCGACTTCGTCCGCGTTGAAAAAGAAAAAAGTAGCCTATCCTGTGTCCCGTACGTCTAAATGTTTATCTATCAAGTTTCATGAAAATCAGTTCATTCGTTTAAGAGTTATGGAGGAACATACATACATACATACATACATACATACATACATACATACATACATACATACATACATACATACATACAGATAAAAATTTTAAAAATCGTCAATTTAATTTCACCATCATGTATAGAGCCTATAAACACGATATCTCTCAAAACAAAGTAACTTACTCCATGACCAACCCTTACATATTTATTATTAGTATTGATGAAAGGTACCCTATGTTCTTTCTTGTATCCCTGACAACGTGTATGCAAGATTTCATGGTGGTCGGTCGATTAGTTAAAGCGTGAAAAGGTAACAGACAGACAGACAGAGAGTTACTTTCGCATTTATATTAATATTAGTATTTTATATAAAAATACCCTCAGTCTGTTAAACAAATAAGAGAGTAATACACAATAGCAATTATAGTGAACACAGATCCAATATACTTTCTCGAGTAACGAGCTAACTAGTCTTGTTGGGGAGAAAGCAATGCGATGCTTGGTCATCTGCTCATCTATAACAGAGCTATGATATTATCTATTCGATTTAGGGCCTCTTTCACCAACTACAAGTATAGTGTTGATTAGTTACTTTAAGAAATAATTTTATGTTTTATTAAATTATGCACTCGGTTTACTGCATCCTTCAATAGGCGAATTTTCTTTATTATTTTCTGGGACTTTAACAGTTCAAACAAAGGTAAATATATCAGCTAAATTATTCCCGGTGACAGGTGACTTTAAATGACTGTTGGCCTACTTGACAGATGGTAAAAGTTAATTTTGTGTCTTGTTAAATAATATTAACCCTTAACCAGACCGCGAGGAACTAATGTAGTAATAGTTATAAACTAATATCTGCTGTAAGTTGCTGAGGAGTTCAATCTTTTCAAAGTTGGAGTGAACAGGCATCTTCTGGATGAGCTCGCTCCATCATAGGCATTATCCTTGCTGCACAGCTGGTTGTTGGCCAAAAACAAACCCATCTCTAATAAAAAAAAAAGTTAGGTATCCCGCAGATTACTTAATCCTCCAGCACCAGGCAAGGTCATTGTTAATTACCACCAAAGTAACAGCATCTACACTAAATTTCAAAACGAACATGTGGAAGTTAATGAGGTCCCTTTGTCAGCTAGGAAATGGAGCTGATGGTCTTCAAACGCTCAAACAGATCTTCATAAATTATAACTAAAAAAGCTTTAAAAAAAATCAGGAACAAAATCGGGCCTCCGTTTGGGAGTTATCATGCCACAGACAGACACACAAATCAAATTCATAACACCCCTCTTTTGCGTCGGGCGTTAAAATTTACAAACTATACATTCATTTAAGTTTGAGCTGACGTAATTTTTTTATGCTTTTTGTCCACACCAGGCCTTTCAAATTTTACTGTATACTGGCTGGGCAAGATTTGAAGCATATTTGGGTATGCCTAGTAAAAGACACACAAGTCAATTATAAAAAAAAAAAACCAATTACAGACACCTCTTTTAATTTCACACTAGATTCGTTTCATAACAAACCGGTTCTTTAAGCGCAACTTTTAACGATCAAAAATTGGTTTAATATTGCATTCGACCAGTGAAGCGACATTCCAATTTGAATCTTATTTCGTAACGCGCAAGGTTGTTAGTGATGTGACGCGAAAAGAACATGGTTACGTTGATTGGATTAAATCACGCGAATTGTTGCTTGTTTAGAAAACCTATGGTTGCGTAATGAATTCGGTGTATCTTAATTGATCAACATTTCAATTTTTCAACCGCTCTTTACAACTTTTTTTTAATGTGAAGGTCGGCAGACAGGCTGACGATTCACTTGATGGTAGATGGTTACCGTCACCTATAGCACAAGCAGCGCCACAAGTGCTTTTTGTGTTTTTTTTAGTTTTTAGTTAACTCATTTCAGTACATCTTAATCACATGTAACGACCAATCAACTCTTAAACCTCTTTCAACATTAATATTATGTATGTACTCTCGATGAATTTCATTTAACAATTTATTCATTCAATGAATATATTCATTTAATATTTATTCATTACTCGGCCTAAATGTTATGTTTTTTACGCTCTGCTTAACATTAAGATCAACTATACATTAACACTAAACATTCGTGTAACTGAAATTCTTGACAACTACCATTTTAAATAGAATTAAATCTTGTATGTGTTATAACGACTTAGAAAGCTGTTTTCTGCGTACACATGCATGTGCTTACATTCAACGTACAGTCAGGGTACGAAAACCTTCGTCAGTTTTCAAATGAATTCCTTTATTAAGTCGTGGACTCTTAGTACCTTTTGAAACTCAAGCACTAAGTAGACTTATAACTAGCTGCAGCCCGCGACTTCGCCCTCGTAACTTTGTAAATTATATTAGTACTAACATTAGTTTTTGAGTACTAAAGTAGTTTTTGAGTTATGCAGGACTTTGTTTTATAATATGTAAGGATTGCTATGGTGCAAGCAAATGTCGAATTTAAGATGACCAAACACAGATTGCATTTATATGTATATCAAAGCTGGTAATACGCAAATAGCCACACCCTTAAGAGATAATTTATAACCGGGAAAATCCATTAGTGTCCACATATTAATACCTCATGTCTAGAATAGTAATATTAGTGCCGTAAGTTAGGGCTGATAATACGCAAAGATCAACCCCTCAGAAATTAAGTATATTTATGAACGAGTGATTTCATCATCCGTATGGGCATACGGATGAAAACGAAGGTCATGAATACTTGCCTACTCCCTTCATTAACATACGCCTGTCAAACTTGGAAATTTACCAGAAAAGTAAAAAGCAAAATTTCATCCTGCCAAATAAATATGAAAAAAAGCATTTTGAAAATCAAGAAAATCCAAAAGATCCGCCATACTGTCATAAATTTGAAAACTAAAGTCACAGACGCCCTCAGCTACTCGCTAAAGCTTAAATGGCGGTGGGCTGGACACATATCGAGGCTTAGTGATAATCGCTGGACTATAAAGACAACTTCATGGGCAGGTCCACTAGGACAAAGAAAAAGAGGAAGACCAAACGTACGTTGGGCAGATGATATCACAAAAGTAGCAGGTACTCAATGGATGCAAGTAGCAAAAGATAGAGACTACTCGTCATCTCTGGAGGAGGCCTTTACCTTTCATTGAGAGCTTTTACTACTTATTAAAAAAAAATATGCTTACTAAACTTACTTTTATTTAAAAAATAGTGTAATGTAATTTTGTAAATTCTAATACGTAAGGCATGAAATAAAAGGCTTTTTTTTATTATTTTTTTTATTTCATCATTGTCTATCTAAGTCTACATCTTAGAACCTTATGCCAGAGTTACTCTGGCAAGTAATGGCTAGGCTGCCCTGGGGTGGATCGGAGTTGTTGCCTCGGCAGAGCCCGGTCCATCCCGCTCAAAGGGCAAGGAGGCACCGGGGAGAAAAAGAACCTTATGCCAGGGCTAGTAAGCTGAGATTATAGATTTGTCCTAGTATAAAATATAATATTAGTGTTAGCATGTAAATGCTACATTTCAAGGAAGGAGTTTAGTGAGTTTTTCTTTTAATCTATATACTTAAAGTTACAACCAGACTTTTAACTAAGTATATATTTGTTCCAGTAACGGCTGTTTCTCTGAACGCTTTCTCCACTTAAAAGTACAATAATAATTACTTTAACTACACGTCACTTTGTATGCTTAATGTGCTACTAATTATACTAAAATTATATGTTAGTATACAATAATACATATATAAATGTTTCTATAATAAATGTTAAGGAAGGATATCCTTCAAGGCCACAGTTTAGGTAATAGTTACTTAAGGTGATACAAGTCAGCTTTCCTCCATACAAACGTAGAATGATTATTATTACTCCGCTGTTTTATGTTTAATTTACAAAAGTAAGCATGATAGCGATTTATCTTGTCGTCAACTAGGTTCGTTTTTGTACAAACTTAAAAAAAAGTATTAATTTAAAAGATATGATCCTTGAAAAATCCATATTTTAACACAAGTTTTAATGCAACTTTGATGATGAATAGGTCACTCTAGTGTACAAAAACTCGAAAATACTTTGCATACAAACATTAATTAGTTATTCAAGAGTTCAAATAACTTTACACGAAATAGATATATGCAGAAGTTTTGTCAAAAAGAGTATATGCCCAAGGGTCTGTTTATGATTTTTTTTTGTATGAATCATTGGGCATCTCACTCGATTGCTTTTACCGCGCATTGTGCTGTGTGAGACAGAATGAATTTTAGGCTCTGTTCACACGTACCACAACCACAATATGTGGACGGGCGCTAATTTGTATGAAAATTAATAGGTGAATTCACACGGACCACATTTTTGCCGTCAAATTCAACCGTGTGGTCGGTACCGACAAAATCGTAACCACAGCGCCCATCTGCGACACCGCGCACTAGCGGACGGCCACCTCGCAAACACAACGTTGCGTCGTCGTAATCACACTGCGCGTACGCCTGCGCCCTCCCTCTCTCTCTCTCTCTCTCTCTCATTTATTCTGTATTGTAAAGAGGTTGTACAGGTGGTATTGTAGGATGCTTAGAATAACAACGCCTAGAACGATAGTTTCATATCAAAAGACTGGCGAGTTTGAGGCACAAATTTAATAGATGTATGCGTAAGCCAAACGTAATGAGTACGCTCGGCGACACGCACACAAGTATACACAACGCTCACGCTATACGCTCACACAAGTATGAGCACTATGACGCGAGTGACGCGAGATGTTTGCTTACCAAGCTTATACGGCTTGGTAAAAGTTGCCTCACTTTTCGTCCGTGTACTCGGTTTCTAGGCGTTGTTATTCTAAGGTAGGATGTAAAAAATGTTTCCTTTTCTAAGTCCATGAACCATCGTTTTCCATGAACCAAGAATAAAATCAGTTAATTCGTTTAAGAGTTATGGAGTAACATACATACAATACGTACATTTACAGATTTATTATTAGTATTGATGATGATGATATGATGATTGATTGATACGGACACGAAAATAATTGTCGGATAAATCCGACTCTGGCGGTTAAAGGGTTAAAATATACTTAATGTCATTAGTTTTTCGCTTTCAATTACTGTTGGCCTTAACACCTAGTTTTTCTGTTCTCGCAAGGCCTTGCTCACTGCACTGCAACAATCTTATCAACGAATGAAACTTAGATTTAAGATTCGCTCGACACACAAAGTAAAGTCACGCTTAATATTAAGTTAATAGAGTTTTTATTAACTTAATTAACTTTTTTAAACTTGTGTCACGTCACTTGTCTTTTTTGACTGACTCCTTGTAATGTTAACATACGGTATGTTTCATAAAATGTATTCGAGTGTGATGTAAGTAATTAAAATGTGGCTGGCTTAGTTCTTTGGTGGTGATAGCACCTATCATCAACTATTTATATTATGAAAAAGAAAAAAGTAGCCTATCCTGTGTCCTGTACGTCTAAATGTTTATCTACAAAGTTTCACGAAAATCAGTTAATTCGTTTAAGAGTTATGGAGGAACATACATACTTACATACATATTACATGGGCTGAAAAGTCCCCGGGCTAAACACATAGAATTATTATAAACCAGCCGTGTCTGTCTGTACATTAATTATTAAAAAAAATTAAAAAAAAAAAAAACAATTTGTACTTACACAATTGTACTGTATTTGTGTTACATATTTGAGCTTATGTCACTAAGGTAAAAAAAATATGTTGAGAATTTTTGTCTGTGTGCTTACGAAGTTCCCTCAACTTCGCACAACTACTTTACTTAACCTACTTAAATTATTTTGTTTTAAATTTTTACTTATGTAAGTATTTTAATTTTATTTTTTTTTACTTAATTTTTTTACTCTCACCATCTCAAAGTAAGTCTCAAACATTAAAAAGAAAATATTAAAAAAAAAATCGCCTATCGAAGGATGCACTAAACCGAGTGCATAATTTAATAAAACATAAAATTATTTCTAAAAGTAACTTATCAACACTTTACTTGTAGTTTGTGAAAGAGGCCCTTAATATTTTCAAATAATATTTAAATTATAAGTATTATATTTTATTCTATGAACTTTCGTTCCCACTGCTTCGATACTTCACTTTGTCCAAAGCCTTCATGATTTCCATTCGAAATTTGAAATTTTGTCTCTCGCTCATCCTCGCCATATCCGGTAAAAGGGACAACAGGAAATATTTGTTCGAATCTGGACTATTAGTAGAAACATTTGACACTAGAGAATCCCTCTCGTACGTTTCTCTCAATTTTGGTTTCTTCTCTGGAACTTCCTCATTCGAAGTTGAAGCCTCATTCAAAAAGAATTCAGAAGATTCCGATTCATCTCTAATATTGTTTTCTAAATAGGTTTCGTCAAAATAAATGTAATTTTCCTCGCTTGCGGTGACAGACTGGCGTCTCGGTTTTCTAATGTCCAAGAATTCCAAATTGTTGAAGTAGTTTTTCTTTCGCATTTTATCTAATTTGCCAGTTTTGTCGTGTTCGAGCCTCCTTAACGTACGCACATAATAATCTCTGATGGCTCTCCATTTTTTCTGCAAAACGGTCACTGAAAAAAAAAAAACAAGTCACTAAGTAACGATGTAATTGATAATAAACGTCTGCATTGGGAGTTTTATTTAATATATACTAACTGGTGCTAGCGACTTCGTCCGCGTTGAAAAAGAAAATATATGAGTAATAAACGCCTGACATCGTTATTGCTGTGACGACGGTGGCGCCCCCACGCGACAGGTGCGCCCAATTCTTTATATTTTTAGACGATCACTCGGAAACAGTACTTTTATTCTGGATGAAAGGTACCCTATGTTCTTTCTTGTATCCCTGACAACGTGTATGCAAAATTTCATGATGTACGGTTTAGTAGTTAAGGTGTAAAAAGGTAGGAGTTATTTTCGCATTTATAATATTAGTAAGGATTATTGAGCCGTCTTTAAAAAATGAAATATAAATCGTTGACAGCCACGCTTTATGCTCTCATGTTTATGCTCCGTCCCCCTACCCCCCCTATTTTATTGTCTCTTTCTACAAACCGAACATAATAATATATATACTGAATAATAATAGTCGGTTAGTCGGCCTAAGGAACGCGTCACGTGCAAGTCACGTGTCCAAGCGTACACAGACGCTACAATAACTTTTAAATTAAATTTACCTATGCATACAATAACACAATTATCAGAATGTATTTTGAAACATTTTTTTATAAACAATTCAATTTCAATCACATCTATGTTCAGATTAAATATAGGTAAACATTTTTATACCTTTAGCATCTTTCTCTTCGCTTGACATGTCAGACCAGCCTTCAAAAAATTGTTCGCCGATTTGATACCACGATTCCTGCTTAACATATTTGTCGCTGTAGTCTTTAAGCGATACATTCCATAGAGAGGGATGCTCTTCCACTGCCTTTATGAAGGTATTCGTGTCCATATTATTGTTCATTGCAATGATGGTGAGTCAAAACAACTGTTAATTACGTTCGCGGCAAGCGATATACGCAAAGGTCAGCCGACTCACTGCGCGTTTACTGCGCAACTGAATTTGTGAGTGAGTTACGCAGACAGATAGATAGAACGAGATAGAACGCTGTGTGTCGGTCTCGGTCGGCTGACTCGGCACCACTGACCTGTAATATACACTGGACAGGCTGCTGACAAATTATTTTTTGTCTATTTGAAATTATGTCTATTTGAAAAACGCCATTTTGGCGTTTTAGGCTATGGAGCGTAAGTACATGGAACTAAAATTAGTCATGAAATAATTATAATTTAATTATCCCGTAAATACAGGATAACATTTCCTCGTGTTTCTAACTCAAGCGGAGACAAATAAAAAACACTCCCTAAGACATCAACAAATAGAATTAAACAGACACTATTATTTATACATTATCTATGGAATAAAAATACGAAAACGTCAAAATTAGTTCTCCGTACCTTCGTACGGTGACGTTTTAAAATGATACACGAAATTATCTGTAATTTGTAGGGCATAGCCAGTCCATATATTACAGGTCAGTGCTCGGTACTCAGAAGCGTAGGGGCTCACGCGAGCGCTGCTGATTCTGTATCGCCAGAATGCGTTCGTCGTGAGTCTCTGAGGAAACCGCGTATAATAATAATAATTCATTCGCGTGTAGTTATTTGATATTTGACCGTTTGACACATACATTTCTGAGTATCCCTCTTAGGGTGGATTTTTTGAGGTGGATAAACGGAATAGTTAATCGAAATATTTAAGTTGATAAAATGCGGTTCGGAGTTTAGATTATTTTTTTAATTTTTATATCACATAATTATGTAATTTAATTACAGGACTCTACCCAAAACTTTTGATTTAATTTTGATAAAATATAAAAGTTTATTAGGGTGGATGTATGGATTTTTATTACCTAGCCTATAGGCACCAAGATAGTTTATTACCTGGATTAACATATGGGATATTTTTATACTGCTTTAGTTAGTTTAGTTATATGCGATGGGAGAATTAACTAACTAATTTATATTTACAGTTTATTTATGAAGAGATCGGGCGTTATAATCCTCATAATATTAATGTTACCTCAGATGTTATTTTTTTTACAACGCGGACGAATTCGCGGGCACCACAGCTCGCTGGGCCACAAATCAAAATTACACTTTTTACAGGAGAGCTAATCGAAAAAAAAAAAATATTTTTTGTCTATTTTTTTTCTTATTAGATATATATATCAAATATATGCATATTATACATCGTTAGAAGCGTATTTTTAAGTAGCATTAAATGGTACTTTTATAAGAAGCATATAAGTTACTTTTGAATATATAAAAAAATATCAAAATATACTAAATATTGAATAAAACAACCATAAGTCTTTTTGCAACATACAATAATATGAAGGATTGTGATTGTATTTTTGCAATAAAAACATTTTTGGATTATTTCTTTTTATGTCCCTTTAGTTTTTAAGCAGCGAGCTAGTCACTATCACTACATACGAGATAAAACAAAATACTCCGCAGCGTCTGTCTGTTTGTTCGCGATAAACTCAAAAACTAATGCACTGATTTTCATGCTGTTTTCACCAATAGACAGAGTGGTTCTCGAGGAAGGTTTTAGTATATAATTTACAAAGTTACGCGTGCGAAGTCGCGGGCAGCAGCTAATTAGAAATAAAAATGTAACAATTTATACAATTTACAATTTTATACAATCTGATACTGTAATTGGATATTCCTCATAACCCCTTAATGGGATATTGGGCAAACTGTACCAGCAATAGATAACACAATAAAGGCGGTTCTTTGTTGTTATATTGTTGTTATGTAAAATATTGCACAGCCATTGTTAGAAATGTTGAGAAAAAGTGAATCGAATCTTATGATTTCAAATCTTGATGTTCAATCAGTTCAAATCAGTTGATTCGTTTAAGAGTTATGGAGCAACATACGAGTACATACTTACATACATACATACATACAGAAAAAAATTTTTAAAAATGGTCAATTTAGTTTCAGTATCATGTATAGAGCCTATAAACACGATATCTCTGAAAACAAAGTAATTAGTATTGATGCGAAAGCAACTCTATTTGTCTGTCTGTCTGCTAGCTTTTCACGCCTTAACTACACAACCAAACATTATGAAATTCTGCATACACGTTGTCAGGGTTACAAGAAAGGACATAGGGTACCCTTCATCCAAAAAAAAAGTATTATTCCCGAGTTATTGTCCAAAAATAAATAAAGAATTGGGAGCCACTGTCGCGTGGGGGCGCCACCGTCGTCACAGCAATAACGATGTCAGGCGTTATTTACTCTATATTTTCTTTTCAACTGAGACGATGTCGTGGGCACCAGCTAGTCTATATGTAGCTATGTCTATATAAAGACAAAAATATAATGTTGCTATGTTGCCTGGTGCCAGCGACTTCGTCCGCGTTGAAAAACATGTTGAAAAATAAAAAGATAACGCCCGACATTACTTATATCGACCTTAATTCGCAAAACGAATAACTCCAATTTTAGTTGAAAATGACTTTTTGATACGGCATAAACTTAATGACAATTAGAATTTAATTTTTAAAAGGTCTATCGGTTTATACGAGCCATAATTTCCAATGTAAAATTGTCTTTTTTCTTTTCTCGTATCATACAAAAAAAAAAACGTTATAAAACTCAGAGAAGTTATTTGGTTTGCGAATTAAGGTATCGATATATTTTTGCCAGGCGTTGGTTCTTTATTGGATGCTATTTCATATTTACTTAGCCTATATTATATCCACTCGAAATTTTCCTTGAGACCGCGTGGTCCGATTGCTTCGTCCGGTTGATCGGACGACGCGGGACTTTCTTCCTGTTGGTTCGATTAAAGAATCGAACTGTGCTATATTATTTTTATTTAATAACATATAAATGAACAAAACAACTTTTCTCTTTGAAAATAAAAAACTAAAATAATACGAGTACGCCTGGAAACTCTCCTTTTAGGACTAGTTTTAATAATAGCTGATATGATAAGAAATAAGGTCAAGTGTATGCCATCGTATTTTTTGATTATAGTAATTTTTCTCAGCTGTAACGATCTCTATATGTAATTTTCCATAAAGGGATGTGCAATTATGTGCAATTTGTAGTTCTTATGGGCGTTGTTGCGACTAACTGACTTTTGTTAAATGAGTCATTGTAGTCTTCGCAAAGAATAGATATACCCATATTATAGTTAACATTATAGTTAAATTTTTAGTTAATATCTAAACTTTTGTATTGTGTTTTTTTTTTTGTAGTAAAATAAAAAGTTTTTTAGCAATGAAATTATACTTATATTAAAGATGTATGCAACAAAAAAGTTAGGTTTTAAGAAATAACTTAAATATTCTAGGGTCCTAAATAAGCTAAGTTTCTTAGAGGCATTAATTTAACTTTTTGCTTTACACAGTTGTAACTTGACAAATTCAGGGTACCTAAGTAATAACTCACTTTGATAACGTTACTCTAATTAAATTTAGTTTTTCATAAAAATAACTAAGTAAATACCAAAAAATTGCACAGTAGGGAGAAACCTACATAAATATGTAGGTCTGTACATTTAAAATGGGTTTAATTGAAATGCCATAATCAAATTGGAAACGTAGGTTAATCCAAGTGGGTACAATTGAAATGCATTGAAGCGAATCAAAGGCCACTCATTTTCTCCCTTTTCACTTCTAAGTGAAAACTTAGCGACGAGTTGAATAAATATAACCTAGCTCCTACATGTCCCCTACCATAGGTGCAATGAATACTTAACTATAGGCTTCGATTTTATTGTATAATATGTAGATTAAAAATGTTGTGTAATGGATGCGTTCTATTCTTGGTTTAAAATTCTAAACGTTTACAATGCCAATAGAAGAACAATTTAAATACTCGTAATTGGCTATTTGACAATATTTAAAATATACTACAAATTGTGGTTATCCTATCAGAAAATAGCGTAAAAAAACATATGTCACTATATTTTAAGCTAAATTATGTATATTTTTTACAAGTTATATGAAAAAAAAATATCATAATTTTTTAAATTTTATCTGCGACCGAAACGCCCTGTGATCGGTTGCAACTCTGATGACGTCATACGCTAGTAAACATTGCTTCCGCGACTGATTGTAGTTCTTTACTAGTTGTAGTTGTTTACTAGCATGTGACGTCACACGCATCAAAGAGCAGCGCCATTACAGAAACAGCGTTTTGACGCAGTTTTTGAAATTTAAACTTTAACCTTGTATTTTTATTAATAAGACAGTAGATCTCCCGGAAATATCAATGTAGTGTGCTTATTATCTAATAAAGATTTTTTTTTAGTTTTTTTGTTAAGATCGGCAGACAGGCTGACGGTCTACTTGATGGTAGGTGTTGATGGCAGATCCTGCTTTAGCGCGTTCCAAATATAGTAGGGTTAAGTAAGATACCCTGTTTTTACATATTATACAGCCCATTTCCACAGCAATGAGCAGGAACATGGGAAATAAAATGGGCAACGCGAGTGTGTAAGCATATGTTGCTTCCCTTGCCGTTGTCGTTGCCGCTCGCGTTGCAACTCGTGTTGCCTGGTTATCCCTCAATTGGAGGTTTTTCGTACGGACATCAAAGGGCCGGCAACGCGAAGCGAGAGTGTTTACTTACATGTTGTTCTCTCACTCACTTGCTCTTGAACGTTCGAAATTATCTAATTATCTAAGTCCCTAAGTCTAGGCAGGTAGGTAGGTACTTACATTGTTCTGTTACTACGAATAGGTATTATCTACCATCTCCATTGACGACGACGTCTTTTACGGTTTTTTTTTTGTTTTTTAAACCTTTATATCCTATACTTATATGTGAATGTGACTTTGTTTGTTTGTTACGCTTTCACGCAAAAACTACTGAACCAATCACCATGAAATTTTGCATACACGTTGTCTGGGACACCAGAAAGGACATAGGGTACCTTTCATCCAGACTGCGGACGAAGTCGCAGGCACCAGCTAGTAATTAAATAAACTAAAAAGGCAGAGCACTGGTGCTGCAATAATTTCTACATGCTCCATTGCAAAGAGTCGTATTGGAAAGAAATGTGAAGCGGCAATGTAAACACTCATTGCCCTTGACGTTGCCACAGCAGTATTTAGGGAAATTTATACGGCAACGCGAGCGGCAATGGCTATGTGTAAACGGGGTATAAGGAATTAGGCAGAGAATGGGTTCTGGCATTTCTTACTCAATTATCGTAAATAAAAGAACACATGCTTTTATTTCACTGTGATCTTTTGTAAGATGGTATTAATGCCGCCAAACGGGCCGCTCAAATGACGCGCTTCTACTAAATTCCGTTATCTAAAGCACACGTCAAATTAATTTTCATATTTCCAACCTAAATCGAGTACCTAAGAAACAAGTGGTAGGGACCGGGTCCCATTGGTCTGTTACTAGGAAGTAATGAACCGTTATGTTGCCCTGGCTAGTGCGGGTTCAGTACCCGGCGCGAGCATTACTATACACCGTATAGTACAATTAAATGCACGCCCATAAATTGCCATTAATTGGCATGCACCAAGCCATTGCTGCATGAAGATTTATGCATTTTAGATGCGCTTGTGGGTGTCCGGCGGTTCAACGTTCGATATCTGCGCAATTTTAATTGGTATGCGCCTAGATTTCGCTTTGGATTCCAATTATATTCTACAAATATTAATTTAGACGGTTCGCAGAATAGGAGAGTTTAATTGAGTAAAATATAAACTAATCTCAGACTTTCTATTGAGGCCGAACACGCTAATATGCTGTAAGTTGGCTATACCGCAGATTACTTGATGCTGCAGCATCAGATCAAGGTTACCATGACATGGGAATACCACTAAAGTAAAAAGTACACAAAATTTGAAAACAAACGAGCCTGTGGAAGTTAGTGAGATCAATTCATCAACTAGTTAATTGGCTGATGGCCTGATGGCTTATAGGCAATATACTCGTAGGTATAGGATTAAATTTTGTTTTCAATAATCAATATTAATAATAAATCTATAACGGTTGGTCATTCAGGACAAATTTGAAAGACTAAAGCGCCTCTTTCACAAACGTCAAGTAGGCCAAACTCATTTAAAGTCTCCGGTAACCGGGGATAATGGAGCTGATATACCTTTGTTTGTACGTAAACGTCCCAAAAATTAAATAGAAATTAAATTGGCTATCGAATGATGCAGTAAACCGAGTGCATAATTCAATATAACAGAAAATGATTTCTAAAAGTAACTAATCAACACTTTACTTGTAGTTTGTAAAAGAGGCCCTTAAGATAAAAAAAAAATAATAGGGACATAGATTCGTTCTTGAAAATTTTTGAAATTATTTGTGTAAAAATTATTCGATAGGCTCAGTTTTTAGAGGAGAAAACAGGAGAATACGAAATCTCGATTTAGTCAAAAATTTTGTACGTATAATCGGTCTGAGCTGCATTTGTCCCTATCGCACAATACGGGGGAAGGCTGGAGGGCAGCGCGATGACAATAATTTCTTCAAATACCTATTTTTCAAATTCTGCTGTACCCGTGTATACTCTTAAGAGTGGGTATAAATCAAACAAAATTTGTAATTTCACCCGCGTGGCCCCTTGGACACGACAGTGACACAAAATACGTACAACTACGCACAACATGCGACGGAATAACTATAGCGCATCTCGCTCAATAAAAATGTTATATGTGCCAAAAGTATGAAATATTAATTATTCTTAAACTACAATGTCAAATGAAAAATTGTTACATACAGCCTTAGATAATATGTGAAGTGAAATTACTGATACACTTTTAGCTTTGTAATGTGTGTCATTTTGAAAATAAAACTAAAATCTATGGAAATGAGAGCTCACTTGGTGATTTTTTTCTATCGAGAAAATTTCATTATAGTTATTATGTTTTCTGTTACAGTCGTCACTTTCATTTATAATGTATAAATTTATCTATTTAAAAATATTAATTAAATTAGACTTTGTTTACTTAGATAACATTCAAATCTAGGATTGGCTATTTCTCTTTATACCCGCTCTTAATGTATCGGCCAAAAACCGCCCCATCCATCCTGTCCGCTATTATGCTTATGTAATAGCTTAATTATTGTGCTTGAGCTGTAACGCTCTGGCGAAAACCAAGCAGCTTATCGTAGCATTGGAGATAATCGTAATTACTGTATAGACGAGGTCGTATCGATCCAATATTAGCTGATCGACCGACAGAGATTGTGATTCGATATTTTTACGTAACAATCGATTATTATGTAATAATTATTGTTAATAACACTAAATTTTATAATCATTTCAAAATGAACATATCCGCTATTATTAAATTCCTATATTAAACAGCGGCGCGCCAGTTCTTTAACAAAACATTGTTAGAAAACTACTCGTAAAATATGAAGACTTGAGTGAATGAAGGTGGTATGTCGCATAATTCCAATTTTGAATAAATCTAGGTTAAAATTTTACTTTTATTTTTAAGATGTCGCCACGAAACTGATTTTTGTACTAAATTATGATTCAAAGTTGTGTAAATAACCTAAAATATTAATGGTATGATAGCAATTAAACCGTTCTATCATTTAATTTAAAAAAGTGAACATAGCTCCCTCTTCCATTAACAAAAGTAAACTTTTCTGCACTTTGCTTTTTAAAATTACCTTTTTCAATTTTTTATTTTCCAAAAATGTCTTAAATCGACGATCTTAAGGTCTGTAATCATTCATATGGACATATTACCTTCATCAACGCAAAAAAAAAAAACGAAAAAACCCAAAAATGCTACGTAACACCTTCATCCACTCGCATCTTGATATGTTTTGTAAATCAAAAACACTCGAAACTTTATTAGTAAACATCGTTGAAGTCGCAGAGGGCTAAAAATATGCAACCTACAAAGTTTTGTTAGAGTTTTAGCGCAGCGCGAACGCGCCAGGAAATAAACAGAAACAAGCGTTGAGTGACTTTAACTAGCTGTTGCCCGCGACTTCGTCCGCGTTGAAAAAGGAAAAAGTAGCCTATCCTGTGTCCCGTACGTCCAAATGTTTATGTACCAAGTTTTATGAAAATCAGATAATTCGTTTAAGAGTTACGGAGGAACATACATACATAGAGAAAAAAAATCTAAAAATGGTCAATTTAATTTCAGTATCATGTATAGAGCATATAAACACGATATCTCTGAAAACAAAGTAACTTACTCCATGACCAACCCTTACAGATTTATTATTGTACACTAAAGACCCCCGCCCAGCTTCACCATCGACGTTTTTGTTTTTGCTCGGTTCCTAAGGCCTTAACGTGATATTTGATACCATATGACCTTCCATGAACCTTCCCCAATTGCTATCAAATGCAAGAAGAACAAACTCTTCAATCTATACTAATATTATAAATGCGAAAGTAACTCTGTCTGTCTATCTGATACCTTTTCACGCTTTAAATACTCAACCGGTCATCATGCAATTTTGCATATACATTGTCAGGGATACAAGAAAGAACATAGGGTACCTTTCATCAATACTAATAATAAATCTGTAAGGGTTGGTCATGGAGTTAATTACTTTGTTTTCAGAGATATCGTGTTTATAGGCTCTATACATGATACTGAAACTAAATTGACCATTTTTAGATTTTTTTTCTGTATGTATGTAAGTATGTATGTTCCTCCATAACTCTTAAACGAATCAACTGATTTTCATGAAACTTGGTAGATAAACATTTAGACGTATGGGACACAGGATAGGCTACTTTTTTCTTTTTCAACGCGAAAGAAGTCGCGGCCGCCAGCTAGTCTAGAATAAAAGTACTGTTCCCGAGTGATCGTCTAAAAATATAAAGAATTGGGCGCCACTGTCGCGTGGCGGCGCCACCGTCGTCACAGCGATAACGATGTCAGACGTTATTACTCATATATTTTCTTTTTAAACGCGGACGAAGTCGAGGACACCAGCTAGTCTTATTAAAACATTACTTGGTTATAGGTAATTATAGCGATCGATTTTGTAATTTATCCTAATAACTGTTTTTCTTGAACGCTGCATGCATAAAACGTTTGCCTCGCTCTGTAAATCATCGACACATTAGAAATTCACATAAAAATGCCATATCATACACCGTTAGCGCAAAATGCAAATGCACCGATGCATTTGATGCGCAAAGATCGCTAACGGATACAATAACATCCACTTTTTGTCTGACCTAACAGGCGAGTTTGTGTGTCATCTATATCATTTACATTTTCTACATATAAATCTATACTAGACTGGGGGAAAAAAATCCAAGAATACTTGAATTAATAAGTAATAACTAATTAAAATATTATAAATCGAGCAAGCGGTATTACTTATGTAACCGTTACATTTAAAAAAAAACTAACTAAAACGAATTTTCTCGAAGATAAGACCCTGCAGATCGATTTCTAGACCTAAAAAACCACTAACCCTAGATTTTCGTCAAAATCGTTAGAGCCGTTTTCGAGATCATACAACAAAGGCATACAAGAATTCCAAGTTTAGTACTATAAGATACTAGCTGTTGTCCGCCACTTCGCCCACGTAACTTTGTAAATTATATACTAAAACCTTCCTCGAGAACCACTCTATCCATTGGTGAAAACAGCATTAAAATCGGTGCAGTAGTTTTTGAGTTAATCGCGAACAGACAGACACGGCGAAGGATTTTGTTTTAAGGATTTGCAGAAAAAAATCCGTGCGATGCCAGGGCTGGCCTGTTAGTATAGGTATAAAATGACATGAATTAAATGTATGTGACTTCTATCTACCTTCAATCACCTTGAGATTGAATTGATTGATTGTCTTGATTTAGAATTTGACAAGACAAACTGACAATTGACAAGTTTATGACAATTAACAAGCATGGAGGGTAAAATGCTAACGCATTTCAAACCCTTAAACTCCATACTTGGGACTATTTGAAAACAGAGGGCCTAGTGCGAGTTTCACTCGATCAAACGCGTCGAATGCGTAAATGTCAATTTTTATGGGTATGAAGCAGCGCCACCTAGTGACTAACGTGTAGCGCTGCTTCATTCCCATACAAATTTACGGTAAAACTCGCACTTAGGCCCTCAGCCTTTACCATGAATTTACAATGACGCACTCGCTAGCGAGAGCATAAAATATTTATATGAAAAATTGTCAATTGTCAATGTCAAATTGACAGTTTTCCATAATTTTGTACGCTCTCGCTAGCGAGTGCAGTCATTACAAACTCATGGTAAAGGTAAATCGAATCCATGGCACGCAAAGTGGAGTGAATTCGTTGAATTCGCCAAGTAACAGTGAATTCTCCCTGCGCAGGCGCACGTACGTGATACAGTTTCATAAATTACATATGTGTGTGATCTTTAACTTTCACTACATAATTATGTTATCATGTTCAGATGATATTAAAACGATCAGCAGGTCTGAACGTAAGACCTAGTATCATAAACAATGCCACACAATACTACCTATGTGCTTTTCTAGAGAGGGATTTGACTTTAGACGAGATTTATGTTACAGTTAAAAGTGAACCTAACTATAGGTATTTCTATACTAATATTATTTCCCTTTGTAATGAATAAACTCAAAAACTACTGGACCAATTTTGAAATTTTTTTTCACTTATAGAAAGCTACATTATCACAGGGAGGGAGTAACATAGGCTACTTTGTATAAAGTTACGCGGGCGAAGTCGCGTTCAACAGCTAGTAATTAATAAATTACTACATTTAGGTATTACAATTTTTTTAAATTCTTAGACAGACGAGTAAACCTACTTTTTTGCTATGTAAAAAAAATAATCGTTTGTGATTTCTTCACTATGACATAAATAAAGGCGGTCCATTAACCTCGGTTGTCTATATGTGTCGCAGCCTTATTCCACGTACATTTCTATAATTATTATTACACAATTTGAATTACAGAATCAACTACCTTTCATGTCGCGTTAATTTTTAGAGTTTATGTTCTTCATACATTATTATGCTATGTTGTAAATGTCGTGTTCTTTTAACTAGGCAAAGTGGCGTGAGAATAACCAAAATAGTACTGACACTTACGAAACTATTTTTTTTTTATTAAACATAGCTATTGCATGCGATTTCGTCCGCGTTCTCTATAGCCTATAGCCTTCCTCGATAAATAGACTATTCAACACAAAAGTAATTTTTCAATTCGAACCAGTAGTTAGATTAGCGCGTACAAACAAACAAACTCTTTAGCTTTATATATTGGTATAGGTCGCGCAATATATTAAGGTCAGAAGACGAAACTAGTGGGGGCAATCGGCGCATGTGTACAATTGCGCACTAAATTGCTAAAGGAAACGATTTTTTTTTTCTTATTTAGTATTTTTTGCACCTTAACTAGCATTACATTACACCTAACTTAACATTACAGGTAGTGTTGATATTCCTTCCATTAAATCATCGTGCAATGTCGAAGAAGAAGGATTTTTTAGGCATTTTTTCAGTATGACGTATTAGTAATACGATAAAACAATCTGTACGCAACAGTCCCAAGAGACACGAGACGCGCGAACGAAGTGCGGGAGGTGAAGAGCGACTGAGTTTACCAATAACGTGTCGGCACACCGACGCGCACCCGCCGCCTCACGCTCCTCTGCTCCCTCAAAGACTTAAAAATAGAGTTCTGCGCATGCCCCTTCTACATTTGCCAAAAAGTCTTAATCCGCCGCGCGACCTATATATAGATCAGTGCCGTAAATAGGGCGGTGCCAACGGTGCCCAGGCACAGGGCGTAGACTCTGGGGGGCGCAAGAATGGCCTGACCAGGCAAGACTATTATTTTTTCGGTTTGCTCTTTACTATTTGAACTCATTTATTTGTGGTCTAATTTACAGTTTACTGAAACTTTGCAGGGTGTTATTTTATTATCTTAAATCTTAAGGATCAGGGTAGGTAACGCATATTTGCACGGGTTGTATAATAGGCGAAGGGTCCACTTAACATCAGATGGCTCGTCTGCTAGTTTGCCCACACCCACATCAGTTCTTTAAAAAAATAGATTTTGATCCACCAACACCAAGTTCCTTTGTGCTTTATTTTATCACCCTGAATGAAATAAACTAGGCTTATACATAGCATTGCTCTAGGGTACCTATAATATCTAAAAAAAAACAAGAGCGCAGTTATAAAAGCTCGCACAGGGCGCAGAAAAGGCTATTTACGGCACTGATATAGATTACGTAAAATAAAGCTATGTTTCAAATTTCAGCTTTCTAGGCTTAGTAATTTGTTTTTGTGCGTTGATATTTAGTCACGACAAACAATTTCATATAGGACAAATAGCATTAGCTGTGCCTTGACAACGATTATACGATTATGTCTCATAGACAGCTGCACAAATTCTCTTTCGAAATTGCATTTCACACAACAATGTGTAATACATATATATTATAATTTATAGTCAACTGTACGAGTATGTGACTGTAAATGCATCTCTTTGAAAATCCCGATACGTTTTGGTGGCGAGCGTCGACCGCATACGAATGCGTTATCAGCGAATAATGAAAAAGGCATTGTTACAAAACGCGTTCGAGTATCGTAAAATATTTCGTGCTCATACGATATGGTGTGGATGAAATGTTTAATTAAGTTATTTTAAACAAAAAAATATATGTGTTTTATCTTTCAATTCGACTGTGTTTAATATAAAGCAATGCCAATAATGTTTTTAAAAAGAAATAACAATTCGATTCATTCAAATAGAATTTATTAAATTCATGGTAAAATATGAAAATGGAAGGTAACCTTTATGATTAAAAAAAAAAAACAGTCGAATTGAGAACCTTCTCCTTTTTTGAATGCCGGTTGAAAAATAAATCTTTGATCAATGTTTGGATTTGTGATCTATGATCCATCAATACTATACTAGCTGCTGCCCGCGACTTCGTCCACGTAACTTTATAAAATATAATACATTCGTGTCTGTGAAACCATGGAAATACACATACAAAATTTCAACCCTATCGGTCAAGCCGTTTAGTAGTTGACAGCAGCGCCACCTACCGGGTCCAATTTTATTTTTAAATCATGCAAGAAACCATAGAAATAGCCATATAAAATTTCAAATCAATCGGTTCAGCCGTTTAGAAGTTATGTGAAAAAGATAAGTACGGAAGGATAATTCTTACTACCCGTTGTCCTATTACCCGTTCTCCCGTAGGAATGAAGCATTTTACCGCGGTAAAAAGTAGCCTATGTTCATCAGGGATAATGTCGGCTTCTAAT
Source organism: Synanthedon formicaeformis (assembly GCA_945859745.1). Taxonomy (NCBI): domain Eukaryota; kingdom Metazoa; phylum Arthropoda; class Insecta; order Lepidoptera; family Sesiidae; genus Synanthedon; species Synanthedon formicaeformis. The sequence continues at coordinate 7,171,347 of OX243976.1, forward strand.
GGTAAAAGAATTTTTCAAATCGGTCCCGTAGTTTCGTAGCCTATTCAATACAAACAAACAATCAAATCTTTCCTCTTTATAATAAACTCGACTTCTTTATAAGAGTGTTCTCGAGAAAACCTTCCTCGAGAACACTCTATCCATTGGTGAAAACAGCACGAAAATCGGTGCAGTAGTTTTTGAGTTTTTCGCGAACAGAAACAAACTTGGCGGAGGCCTTTGTTTTATAAAATGTAAGAATGCATTTATTTATTTGTTCTAGGGCTCCGATCCTCGAGTGGCGACCTGCAGAGGGCGCCTTCAGAATAAACGCTGTCAGCTCAACCAAGAGATTAATAAAGAGTTGAGGCTTCGGGCAGGAGCGGAGAACCTTTTTAAGGTAAGGTTTTTTTTATAATAATATAGTTTCTTTTTTAATATATTTTTAATATATCGCTGACAGACAGGATGACGGTCCGCTTGATGACAATAACATTTAAAATGAAAAAGTCCGACCATGGTTCGAATTTTAAAAACCAAATTTTTCAGCAGCAGGTGGAAGCATGCTGGGCCCATAACGTCTTGAAAGGAAAATGTTCAAAAGGCCTTACTTTAATTTATTGCCTACCAATTCATTTGTTTTTATTACATTTTCATGACAAATTTTACATTTTTCAAAACATAAATCGAATTCTTAAAATATTTAGCGCCTATTTCACAGACGTCAATTAGGCCAAACTGTCATTTAAAGTCACCGGTAACCGGGGATAATGGAGCTGATATATATACCTTTGTTTGTACGGTAAACGTCCCAAACATTAATAATAATAAAAATTCGGCTATCGAATGATGCACTAAACCGAGTGCATAACTCAATATAACAGAAAATGATTTATAAAAGTAAGTAATCAACACTTTAATTGAAGTTTGTGAAAGAGGCCCTTATAGTTACTAAAGCGTTCTTAAAATATTATTTAATACTCTTATCATATTATTCATCTAAATTTATTATTTATTATTAGTATTGAGAGCAATATTTATTCAATCAATTAGATTGAATAAATCCTTGAATAAATTCAATTAGATTGAATAACATTATAAATTTTTGCCTATGCTACTTTTTTCTAATCGGTCCAGTAGTTTCGGGGCCTATTCAATGCAAACAAACAATCAAATATTTCCACTTTTCAAAATAAGTATAGACAAACAAAATAAGTCAGATTTTCATAAATTATATTTTCATTTTATTTATTACAACTTGTCACTGGGACTTTGCAATATAATGACACATTCATCAATGTTGTTGTGGCCAATGCATTCGTTGCGCATGCGCACTGCAACGGGTGACGAATTATGAAAGCGATGTTATGAAACAAATGATTTATTAAAGAAAAAACACCTCACTTCAAATACAAATATTTTAGAGAATTGCTATATGTAACTAAATATTATCCATTTTTTCCGCAAAAACTCATCATAAGTAATCATAAAATTTTCTATAGGTCTTACAAAATCGTGTCTAGGTGGTGCTGACTGACACTTTACTCGAGAACGGCTGGACCGATTTTAATTCTGTCTTCACTCATGTATAGAGGGATAATCAGAGAAGGTTCTTACGTTAAAAAAATGCACTCGGTCGCTAGTATATAAATAAATATGAATCCCTGAATATGTTGCTAAGCGCAAAACTCGAGAACGGCTGGACCGATTTTAATTATGTCTTTACTCATGGATAGAGGGATAATTAGGGAAGGTTTTTACATTATAAAAATGCACCCCAGGCGACCCGGTAAATAATATCACAACAAAGAAAGCAACATGTTCATAACATGTTTTTTTTGTGACTGAGGCTTTACATTATTCAAATGTGTTCTTCAAGGTCAGGGTTCGAAGACCGAATAAGAAAGGGTGTCATGGATCGTTGCCCGCGCGCATCTAACATAGCCTTTGTGGGTACAGTCGGCCGTAATATTTTTGGTTTACCATTTAAAGAGAAAATTTTTGACGTGAATACGTCTTTAAATTTTCTTTTATAGTGGGAGGTAAAAAAAAATCGGATTTTTATCTGTTTTCACCAATGGATAGGGTGGCTCTCGAGGAAGGTTTTAGTATATAATTTACAAAGTTACGCGGGCGAAGTCCCAGGCAGCAGTTAGTATCAATAATAAATCTGTAAGGGAAGGTCATGGAGTAAGTTACTTTGTTTTCAGAGATATCGTGTTTATAGGCTCTATACATGATACTGAAACTAAATTGACTATTTTTAGATTTTTTTTCTGTATGTAAGTATGTATGTTCCTCCATAACTCTTAAACGAATTAACTGATTTTCATGAAACTTGGTACATAAAAATTTGGACGTACGGGACACAGGATAGGCTACTTTTTTCTTTTTCTACGCGGACGAAGTCGCGGGGGTCAGCTAGTAATATAATATATACCTATGTCGTGGCCAGATCATAGAATTGATCACTTCATTAAAAGGTCAGCTAAAACTGGCCATATCATTAACGTAGAGGATATCCGTGATATCAAAGGTTTAATAAAAACTCCAAATAAAGAAGGAATTTACAAAAAAAAAACTCTGATTATTCAATGATTGACACACACGTCTTGTCAGTTCTTCTTTGTAGAAAGTGCATTTCGAACTAGTGTTAAATAAAAAAGTACTCACTATTTTTTCAATTCAATTCAATTATTTAATGCGAAACCATAATGTACAAAGATGTTATAAAAATAAAGACCAATGTTATGGACCCTGTTGGGCATGCAACTTAGGGACTAGAAGAGAGGAAGCGTATATATATAAGCATATAATTATTTATTTATATAAATATATATAAGAATTTTATTTTATTTAAATTAAAATTAAAAATTAATTATATTTACTATTATCTAACTAAGCGAAGAGACTGAAAAATCCTATGCAATAAAGATAGAGTCTGTTAAAAACCTTTTCATGTCAAATTTCAGGCCACAACAAACAGGAAGCTCCGAGAGACGGTCGCCCTGGAGCTCAGCTTCGTCAATTCGAATCTCCAACTCTTGAAGGAACAACTGGCCGAGCTCAACTCCTCAGTGGAACTATACCAGAATGACAGGTCAGTTAAGAGCGGGCATAAAGAGAAATATCCAATCCTAGATTTGAATTTTATCTAAGTAAACAAAGTCTAATTTAATAAAAAAATTTTAATTAAATGACGGTTAGCCTACTTGACATGGTGGAAGAGGCCATGATAGGAGCTGATATACCTTTGTTTGTAAGGTAAAAGTCATAAACATTAAAAAGAAAATAATAAAAAAATTCGCCTATCGAAGGATGCACTAAATCCACTGCATAATTTTATAAAATTATTTCTAAAAGTAACTAATCAACACTTTACTTGTAGTTGGTGAAAGAGACCCTAAGATCAAGTAATTAAGTAATCTATGATCTTACTAAAATATTGTAAGATCATAACTAGATCTAGATCGTGTAGAATGTAGAATAATATCGCTTCTTAAAAACTAAAGGGTCATAAAACAAAAAATTCTAAAAATGTTTTTATTGCAAAAATACAATCACAATCCTTCATATTATATGTTGCAAAATACTTATGGTTGTTTTATTCCATATATAGTATATTATGATCATGTTTTATATATTCAAAAGTAACTTATATGCTTATATCTCTTCTAGTATTAAGTTTATTATAAAAGTAGTTAAAACATTTAATGCTACTTAAAAATACGCTTCTAACGATGTATAATATGTATATATTTAATATATATCTAATAAGAAAAAAATATACAAAAAAATAATTTATTTTTTTTCGATTAGCTCTCCTGTAACAAGTGTAATTTTGATTTGTGACCCTTTAGTTTTTAAGCAGCGATATGTATAGATAAAATTACTAATGACTAAATAGGTTTAAGTTAATTCCACAAATTAAACTCAAAAATAATAAGGTATAAGTTTTCTGAAGCAAAAGACAAATTGCGAATACGTAAAAACCATAACGACCTATTATTTAAAGTGATTACCGAGTCATCGACGGTTTTGGTAGGGGAGCCCAAGAGGGGATTTTTGGATTTACTCGAGCGCGTCAGATATTGCCAATGTATATTCCCCACGTGTCTCCGATAACGGATATGTATTAATCTGACGGTTTGGTTGGTGGGATTGGCGGGGGTGGGGGTAAAATTTTAAATACAACTCGAACGCGTCAGATTTTCAGAGGGGATGTTAAGTGAACCTAAACTAAGCCCCTATTTAAAATTCAGACGATTCAGATGTAACGCAAGCTCGTGGCAGCTTTTTGAAAATGCAAAAAATATTTTTGACGATTCTCATTTTGTAATACTCGAGCGCGTCAGATTTTCTTACAGACGGTTCAGCCTAAATTCCTGATCGTGCTGATTCTTAATCTGACGATTATATCCGTCATTCTACCGCGGAAAAATCGTAACAATATGGAGGATTTTTTAAAATACAGCGTCTACAAAATTTTGAACGCCTGTAGACGCTCACCCCACCGCTGAAATGAAAAACTTCATATAACCTTTTTTTCTTCTTACCATCTAATCTTCAAAGTCCAATAGGTTCCCACGACGCTCGAGTGACTACACATTTAGCATCGTGGGCTCCCTAACCATTTTTGTAACGGCACGAAACGGTCCGATGGTGTCGTGTTAAATTTTATTTTTTTCATACATAATTGGGTATTATTTAAATTTTGCCATTCATAAAACAGTTTACGTGGATCGTTCTACGATGCAGGATAATTTTAAACCTCTTTCGAATGTTGACGAAACAACTACCCACCAGTCTTTACATTTGTCTTCGGTTGAGTCAATTAAGAACAGGTCATTTAATGCCTACATGTATTTTAAAATTACTTGTGTAAGTAGACTGGCTTGTAAAGATATATTATTTCTATATGATATGAGCTTATAAACTCTTTTTTAATGTCGTTCTCACAAACTTTCAAATAATTCTCTAAAGAAGCTACGTTTTAATCCAAGCAACTAACGTTAATTAAAAATTAAGAAAGAGCGCGCAAAAACGCTTCCGCCATTGTTATGATTTCCCGCGCGTTCGCGTCCGCCATATTGTGACCATAGACAAGCTAAAGTATGAAGCGAAGGAATGTGGCCGCGTTACAATCTAAACGACATTAAATGCTGATGAGATAATTATTTTAAAGACGGTTCAAATCAATTCAAAATGAATATTTGCCTGCCTATAATAATTATTAATATTTAAAATTGCAAATCCATAGGTACTAACTATTAATCTATCCTTACTAATATTATAAATGTGAATGTGAGTTTGTTTGTTTGTTACGCTTTCACGCAAAAACTAGTGAACCGATCACCATGAAATTTTGCATACACGTTGTCTAGTACACCAGAAAGGACATAGGGTACCTTTCATTCAGAACGCGGACGAAGTCTCGGGCACCAGCTAGTAATCTTATAAATGCGAAAGTGACTTTATTTGTCTGTTTGCTATCTTTTCACGCCTTAACTACTCAACCTAAATCAGTTATTGATTATTGATAATAATAATCAAAGATCAGTCCTAAAAACAATGCTGAAGAAAAATTTTAGATATCCCACTACAGAATTATATAAAGAAAGCAATGTACTTAGCGTTAGAAAACTTTTTATACTGAAAATGACTTTAATTGCTCATAAACAAGTTATCAATTCTCATCAATACTCAGACCTAATAAAAAAGCGTGTATTTAAAGTTCCTCTGCCATTAGTACGAACAGACTTTGCTAAACGTTTTAATCCATATGTACAATTAAGTATTTACAACAAAATTACTAAACATTGTGACCTTAAGCAATATACCATACGTAAAGTTAAGGTTAAGATTAAAAAATGGTTGTTCAGTCTTAAATACGACTATGTTGAAAAACTATTTAAATCAATTTAAAAACATAATATATCGATAGCCTCATTTTATATTCTAAATTTATTGTGTCATTTACTTTTAATTTAGTGTATATTTAGTAATTTATAATTTGTTAATATTAATATTTTTATTTTTATTTTATTTTTTGATATTTATTTTAAGTATCAAAAAATAAATTTTAATCAATTCATGAAGCACACGATACAGGCTTGCAAGCCTAGTGTGTGCTTTCATGGCCAATAAAATTAAATATAATATGTTATTGTAAATAAATAAATAAATAAAAAAAAAAAAAAAAACCGATCATCATGAAATTTTACATACATATCGTCAGGGATACAAGAAAGGACATGAGTACCTTTCATCCAGTAAAAAAGTACTGTTCCCGAGTGATCGTCTAAAAATATAAAGAATCGCGCGCCACTGTCGCGTGGCGGCGCCACCGTCGTCACAGCGTTAACGATGTCAGGCGTTATTACTTATATATTTTCTTTTTATTACTCATATATACGAGTAGGTACATACAATACCTACACTTACAGATTTATTATTAGTTTTGATTTATTTTTAGTATAATAAATCAATAATGTAATGTTACTTTAGAAGTGACAGCAGACTATACAGTAGATTTTTTTAAATGTTGTCTTTAATGGTGCACTCTTTTTTAGTGTATCCATTTTAACCATAGACATTTTCCATGGCATTACCGGTAATGGGTATCGGCTGTCGGCGCTCTTTGTGACAGGCAAACTCAAGTTTCCCAAGAGCATTATAGCCATCGCAATGAGAACTATTGTTAGATTAATCCGAACATACGAGAAAAAAAAATTGTCGTTTTTCTTCGTATCTCCGCCACGAGTTGGTTTTTTTATGTTTTTCGGAAATACTTTTTTCATTAGACGTTTTGTTTTATGCAGTTCTTTTACCAACGTTAAAACAGTATAATATAATTATTGTACAATCTAAAATTAAAACTCCCGCGTACATTTATAAAATACAGCCTACGTTAGTCGCCGTTTCTTTACATGAAAGAATTTTCAAAATAGGTCGAGTAGTTTTTGAGTTTTAATGAATAATGAATAATAAAAAAACACAATTCTTCTCTCTTTATAATAATTAGTATATAGACTAAGGGCCTCTTTCACCAACTACAAGTAAAGTGTTGATTAGTTGCTTTTAGAAATAATTTTATGTTTTATTATATTATGCACTCGGTTTAGTGCATCCTTCGATAGGCAACTTTTTTTATTATTTTCTTTTTAATGTTTGGGACTTTTACCGTACAAACAAAGGTATATCAGCTCCATTATCCCCGGTGACTTTAAATGACGGTTAGTCTACTTGACAGATGGTGAAAGAGGCCCTAATATTAGTAAGTCTTGTATATAGTATAATTATTATATAGACATACTTATACATCGCTGCTTAAAAACTAAAGGGCCATAAATCAAAATTATACTTTTTACAGGAGAGCTAATCGAAAAAAATTAAATTATTTTTTGTCAATTTTTTTCTTATTGGATATATCAAATATATGCATATTATACATCGTTAGAAGCGTATTTTTAAGTAGCATTAAATGTTTAAGTACTTTTATAATAACCTGAATACTAGAAGAGATATAATCATATAAGTTACTTTTGAATATATATAAAAATGATCAAAATATAATAAATAGGGAATAAAAAAACAACTACAAGTCTTTTTGCAACATACAATATGAAGGATTGTGATTGTATTTTTGCAATGAAAACATTTTTGGATTTTTTTATGGCCCTTTAGTTTTTAAGCAGCGAAATAATAAACAAATAAATATCTTCACACATTCCACACAGCACCATCTAGTTCCACATTAAGAAACTAATGTTGTATTATGTATAGTTACCAGACCAGACAGTTGGTATACTACATACATTACTTTTTTTTTGTAAATACATACGAATTATAAATACAAAACATCCATGACACAGGTACAAAGGCAAAACATTTGCCCCTAGCGGGATTCCAACCCGCGACCGTTTGGTTAACAGCTAGGGTTACTAGCCACTAGACCAAATGTGTCGTCGATAATCGATAATAAGGAATAAATAATAAAAATTACCTATGTTAATTAATAAAGAATGAAATTTACGTTTTCCAGCAAAGATTGTGTGATGCCAATGATCCCGCTGGGACTGAAAGAGACCAAAGAGGTTGACTTCAGAGAGCCCTTCAAGGACTTCATATTGGAGCATTACAGCGAAAGTGCCATCAACTATGAAGACGCCATTTCAGACTTCATGGATATGAGACAAGTAATCAATTTATTGTATTACAATTACTTTAAAATAATTACACTTAGAAATTGTTGCTTATGCCTGTTTCTATATTCATTCTCATCCTATACTTTACTCTATTCTATCAGAGATGGTTGTCTACTTGCATTCTTGGAACCATTCACTTATTACTTAAGAATATCAAAAATTATCTTATGTAATAAATGAATAACGTACTTCCTGTTATTTACATCCTTTTTTTAGCATAGACCAGTTTGTCTTAAAATAAAAAATTCACAGATTTCGTGCCTCACACGACTATCGAGCACATTGGAAATAAAATACGGAAATCTAAATTATGTTGTTCTTGCCTTCTTTCAAAAAGGTTAAGCTACAGGGCAAGCCCTTAAACCGGTCATCTTTATTTTAGGCTCAAATTGTAGCTGACTAAATTGTCCAGAGGAGTTTTTCTCAAATTTTTGATACTATTCTTGGTTTCCAAAATACCTAGCGCCAAAATCAAAAATTTGGAAAAAAGTTCAAATTTTTTTCACTATTTCGGCCATAACTTTTTCGTTAAAAACAACTCTCATGAATACGCGTCGTTTGAGCCCTTATTGAATATCATATCTTTACAACTCTCCGAGATATTAGGGGATCCCACTTTTTCGTGAAATCGGGGCCTAATATACTGAAGCGAACGAAAAGACATTTCCAATGTCAAAACAGATAAGTCAATGGGTACGGCTACTATACATACCTACAATTTCTAATAAAAGTAACGAAAACTTTAGACTTATGACATACAATTAGAATGTTGAGTCTACTCTAGGCGATTTATTTAATATTTTTCTAGGTTTTCATTATTTTCTTTTAATTTTTCCAGGCAATGCGTACTCCAGTCCGCTCAACAGCTGGAGTGGCCCTATTGTTTAAATACTACAATCAGCTTTACTTCATAGAGAGAAGATTTTTTCCACCGGACAGATCACTCGGTGTCTACTTTGAATGGTTCGACTCATTAACAGGTAAACTATGTTTTAAGGTTTTTTACGACTCGTGGCGCCATCTGGGAATAACTTTTAATACTGACAACTTTGCCATAGTTTGATGTAGGGAAGGACAGATGGCGCGGTTAGCAAAAAACTTAAATGGAGTCATTTTTAAAATTTAAAAACGCTATAATTATAATGGTAATAATATCTTAATAGTACCATAATATAATAATATCATAAAAGCAATTATGATAGTATTATAATAGCAATACGTAAATGAATTATGAAGTTTCTTGGACACGTGGCGACATCTCGGAATAACTTTTGTAACTAGAATTTAAAGTTTAAATTAAATTAGAATTAAAGTTTAGTTCGCGATAAACTCAAAAACTACTTCACCGATTTTCATGCTGTCTTCACCAATGGATAGGGTGGTTCTCGAGGAAGGTTTTTAGTATATAATTTACAGTAGTAAATACTGCTAGGTATACCTATATCATTGTTGTTTTATTGAAGGTGTGCCTTCGTGTCAACGAACCGTGGCCTTTGAGAAAGCGTGCGTCCTTTTCAACATGGCGGGCATATACACACAAATAGGAGCCAAACAGGTAATACGAGTATTTTATATATTTTTGCGTTATTAATTTCTTCATATTAAGCGCCTCTTTCACCAACGTCAATTAGGCTAAACCGTCCCTTAAAGTCAGCTGTCACCGGGAATAATTTAGCTGATTACCTTTGTTTGTACGGTAAACGTCCCAAACATTAAATAGAAAATAATAAAAAAAATCGCCTATCAAAGGATGCAGTAAACCTAGTGCATAATTCAATAAAACAGAAAATGATTTCCAAAAGTAACTAATTAACACTTTACTTGTAGTTGGTGAAAGAGGCGCTAAGTATAATTATAACAGGTAGGTATAAACAACATTTAACATCATTTATAGAAGCACTCGTGTCATTGTTTGACAATAATCTGCAAAATGAATATAGCATGACATATTATATTATTCGTTACTCTGTAATATGATAACAGGAACGAAACACATGCGCGGGCCTAGATGGCGCTGTGGACGCTTTGTTGCGCGCCGCCGGCACTCTCAAGTACATCCACGAGAACTTCACGAACGCGCCTTCAGTGGACCTCGCCGCCGACACTCTGCTCGTGCTCGGCGCTCTTATGACCGTGAGTACTCTGTGGACATTAGTACTGGCTGGAAACAACACGATATGTGCGATCGCATGTAGCGTTTTGTTGAGCGCCATTTTGTGGCTAACGTGCAGCTGCTTCATTCCCATACAAATTGACGTTTACGCGCACAGACATAGTGTTTACGCGCGTTTGATCGATTAACACGTTCATTGCCGCACCAAAAATTTCAAATGTCATATGAACCAGCCAAGCGAGTCCTTGGCAATGGACGGGTTAAAACTCGCACTAGGCCCTCAGAAGTCTTTAAAAATTGACTTAGCAGGGTTGGATGAGTGGGTAGGTTGCTTGCCTTAACGTTCTTTTCCAGGGTTGGGTTCGATTCCCGGCAAGGTCAAATTTGTAAATGAACATTCTGAAACCGATACTTCGTTTCGCAGTCATTTGGGCAGTCCATCAGGTGACAGTTATCGACAGACAGGCTGACGGTCCAATTGATGGTAGGTGGCTACCGTCGCCTATAACACAAGCAACGCCATAAGTGCAGCAAGTGCGCTGCCGACCATAAAATGATTAAGGATAAGGGATAAGGAAGGGATGCAACAGCACTTATGCTATTATTTAACGGGGGTCTTCTGTAAGGAGGTGGTTATACTGACGTCAGACGGGCTGCCCAAATGAGTGCGAAACTGCTTCCAAATCCAGACCAGAGCCTTACTTCCAAAGATGACCGGGCATCGAACCTGGAGCCCATGAGACGTTAGGCAAGCATCTTACCGCTCATTCAAAGGGCTCGTCGATATGTCAAAATGTTTCAAAAAAGTGTACATTACAGATTTTGTTTTGACAACGATTAAGGCCGTTACAGAATCAGAATCACGTTGGAGTGAAAATTTATGATTCCCACCGGATCATAAGGCCATGATGTGTTTAGTTTGCAGATAAGATATTAACGTCATATTATTTGTAGTTTTATAAACTAGATAATGGCTCAAAAATATTTTAAAATATTGGGATAATTTTCTCATTAGAACAGTTTTTAAGTAGCCCTTTTTTAAAACTAGCGGTCGACAGTCTACGCAGAAGTGAGATATTAGTAAAATTATATGTGAAAAACTTATAAAAATATTGATTTTCCAAAAATTCATATAATTTATTAGACAATAGTTGTAAAAAATATACGATTTCTGTAAATTTTCATTCAAGAAAAGTATAATCAAAAGTGTCACTTAGTAATTTTTCATGATATTAAACGTTTTATTTTAGGATCTGTTTATTTTTTAGGATATTTCTATTTTTTCTTCGACCTAGTATGTGATTTATGTTCTAAAACATTGTTTCATACTTTTTTTAAATATTTTGTATATTTATCTGCGTAGGCTGTCGACCGCTAGTTTGAAAAAGGGCTGTTTAAAAACTATTCTAAGAAGAATTCATTTTAAACATTTTTTAGCCATGTACTAGATTGAAAAACTACAAATAATATAACGTTAACATCTTATCTGCAAACTAAACGTCTGAAGCTACTGAAAATCCTAAATTTTCACTCCAACGTGATTCTGATTCTGTGACGCTCTTAAGTTAAAGTTTTAACTAACTAAGGTTAATTAGTTAAGAGCGGGCATAAAGAGAAATAGCCAATCCTTGATTTGAATTTTATCTAAGTAAACAAAGTCTAATTTAATTAATTTTTTTAAATAGATAAATACATTATAAATGAAAGTGACGACTGTAACAGAAAACATAATATAATGAAATTTTCTCGATAGAAAAAAATCACCAAGTGACCTCTCATTTCCATCGATTTTAGTTTTATTTACAAAATGACACACATTACAAGGCTAAAAGTGTATCAGTAATTTCACTTCACATATTATCTAAGGCTGTATGTAACAATTTTTCATTTGACATTGTAGTTTAGGAATAATTAATATTTAATACTTTTGTGCACTTATAACATTTTTATTGAGCGAGATGCGCTATAGTTATTCCGTCGCATGTTGTGCGTAGTTGTACGTATTTTGTGTCACTGTCGTGTCCAAGGGGCCACGCGGGTGAAATTACAAATTCTGTTTGCTTTATACCCATTCTTAAGTTGGGCGTTTCAGGCCCAGGCCCGGGAATGCCTGTTCGAGAAGTTACAGTTACAGGCGCGCGCAGAGTGCGCGAGACGAGATCGCGAACTGTGCGATGACTTGGATCTCTGTCTCGACTTGGCTCAGGAGAGCGCTCAACTTGCCACCACCTACCGACAGCTTTACGACAAGGTAATCTCTTATCTGTGCCCGTATTATCTATATTGTGTGGTTTTGTATTGTGTATTGTGTGGTGTGGACTTTTACCGTACAAACAAAGGTAAATCAGCTCCATTATCCCTGGTGACTTTAAATGACGGTTAGTCTACTTGACAGATGGTGAAAGAGGCCCTAATATTAGTAAGTCTTGTATATAGTATAATTATTATATAGACATACTTATACATCGCTGCTTAAAAATTAAAGGGTCACAAAACAAAAATTACAATTTTTACAGGAGAGTTAATCGAAAAAAAAAAATATTTTTGTCTATTTTATTTCTTATTAGATATACTCGTATATCAAATATATGCATATTATACATAGTTAGAAGCGTATTTTTAAGTAGCATTAAATGTTTTAAGTACTTTTATAATAAACTGAATATTAGAGGAGATATAAACATATAAATTACTTTTGAACATATAAAAAATGATCAAAATATACTAAATATGGAATAAAACAACCATAAATCTTTTTGCAACATACAATATGAAGGATTGTGATTGTATTTTTGCAATAAAAATATTTTTGGATTTTTTTTATTTTATGGCCCTTTAGTTTTTAAGCAGCGATATGTCTGTATGCAACGTGAACAGCTCGCTGCTTTCTACAAGCGATTAAGAGCGGGAAGAGTGAGCTCACTCTTCCCACATTTTCGACCGCCTGAAGTGTGGCAAGGGCGCATCTGTGATTTAAATCTTTGGTCGACGGTGAATTCATAGTTATGGGGTATGAATTAGTAACACTCAGTACTAACATTTTAATGAATGTTAGTATCAAGGTGAGATCAATAGATTTGATCAACTCGAAACATCTTAGATCTGTAAAAGAAAACATAATATGTTTAGATAATAAAAGACTAGAATATTTCCAGATGCAGACAGAGGGTGTACTGAACTACGTGCCATACTCGTGGGTCTCTTTGGTCCACGTCAAGACTGAGTTTTATAAAGGTAAATGGTGTTTATTGATATTCATACTAATATAATGTATAGTAAAGATGAACATTGAAACTACCTGTCGACAGTGATATGTTAAGTAAGTATTAGATTGAGCACTCCCTACGATTTCTGTGTCAAGGTCAATACGTCAAGTCGTAGACAACTGAATATTAATATGGCCGAAACGATAAGCACGTCGGTTTTAACAAATTAAATATTAACCTATTAAACGTTTCCATATTAATAAAACTTACCTATGGAACGTCACACCAGCAGTTTTACCAATATTTTTTGTTGTATTTTTGCAATATCTCATCACACAAGACGGCATTTTTATTGGTTTTGAAAATAATAACGCGCCTAATCTCTACGAGCGCGTGTGGCAAACTGTGAACAGGTAGGACGTCGGAACTCCAATCACTTGGAACACTCATCGCGTCTTGAGTGTTCCATCTAATACGTAGTACTTAACATATCACTGCCTGTCGAACTTAAAAAAAATTACGATCATCCTTATCCTTATATATTATAAAACAAAGCCGTCCGTCGCGTCTGTCTGTCTGTCTGTCTATTCGCGATAAACTCAAAAACTACTGCATCGATTTGCATGTTGTTTTCACCAATGGATAGAATTGTTCTCGAGGAAGGTTTTATTATATAACTTACAAAGTTGAGCGGACGAAGTCGCGGGCAGCAGCTAGTTTTACATAAATATTTATTTATTTATAGAAATTAAACTAAATTTGTGTCGTTCATTGTAAAAGTGAACTATCTCCTTGTAACTGAATTTTAGAATAACGAGCTTTTTACGAATTATAGTGTAGGAAAAAAAATATAAGCATTCATTCATTGTGTTCATCTATGGGATTTCAATGCAACTATTGGAGTTACTTCACTTTTATATTGAAAGTTATGACTAAATGTGATACCATTAGGCAAGAAAAGATGGTTTTAAAAATAGGGAGTTACACCACTTTTACAATGAACGACACATTTAATACCATCATGTTCAGGTTCACAGAAAATTTTCATTCTATGAAATGATTTCAGCGCTTGCGCATCAGTACTGCGCGTTAGGCATCCTACACGCGGAGGCCTCGCCGAGAAACAGGGAACGGGTGGCCTCCGTCTACGGAGACAATGCTGACCGGACGGTAGAAAACGGTAAGTGGTAGAATTCATCGCTGCTTAAAAACTAAAGGGCCACAAATAAAAAATTACACTTTTTACAGGAGAGCTAATCGAAAAAAATAAATTATTTTTTATGTATTTTTTCTTATTACATATAATCAATACTAATACTAAATCTGTAAGTGTATCAGTTTCATGAAAATAAGTTAATTCGTTTAAGATTTATGGACGTACATACATACATACATACAATACGTACACACATCATTATTTAAAAACAAACTTAAAAGCCAAGTCCTTAAAAACGAAACTTTTAAAGACTTGGAGTTCCATAAAAATAAGTATTAAACAAAATAGAAACACAGGTAAGGGGCCGTTCAAGTATTACGTAAGCACTAAGGGGGGCCGGGGGGGTCTTTGCTTTGCTTATTTTGGATGACATGGGGGGTAGGGGAGTCTAGACGATGATTACGTCATCGGTAGTTATTTACTTTTTTACACGAATGGCAACCCTCACATTGTCTTTGCTTGAAAACGAAACGCATTTCGGGGATTCCCGCAAATAATGCATACGTTTAGAATTATAATATTAAAAAACCAATACATTAATTGAAAAATGTTTACGTGAGCATGGGGGGAGGGGGTAAGAGCTTTGCTTACTTTTGCTGACAAGGGGGATTGGGGGGGGGGGGTTAAATAGTTGTAATAAATCTGCTTACGTAATACTTGAACGGCCCCTAAAGCACTGAACATACAATAAAAAATATAAATAGGTCATAAACTACATTCAACATTTTAAAATTTAAATTAATAAGAAAAACACACAATAAATACATTCATGTTACCAACAAAAGCCTAATCACGTATGTTGTGAATCCTATATTTACTAAAACTGCAACGGAACACATCCACATCCACAAATTCGCTAATGTAGGTATGTGTCAACGCTACGTCTAAAAAAGTTATTCCCGGTGTAAACTGTTTTATAAATGGGGACAGAGAATATAGTTTTTGCGAACGGCAGCCAGGTTTGGGTACTATTAAAGCATTTTTTTTTTTTCAAAATTTGAGGGGAATCAAAGAAATTATTTAAAATTTTAAACCAAAATATCTGGTCGAACAATATTCGCCGACTTGCGAGGGTAGTTAACGAGTGACGGGTCATAGAGTTTTTATTTATAAGATATATATTCGTAATTGCCACGGTAATCTAAAGATTTGATGAATTTCTTTTGGATTCTCTCGATGCGAGCAATATGAGTATTGATTAATACATTTTCTTTTAAGAAGTAAATTAATAAAATTAAGGTTCACTCATCACAGCTTACTGGTTTTAAAAATGTTACAGGTTCAACAGTTAAAAGTATTCAAGACTTGGATCATCAGACGCTTGGAAAGGCTCATTTGGTCGAAGCACAAACACTCTATGAAGAAGCGTTAAGATTACAAAGAATGTGTCGGTAAGTTTGTTCATTACTGCAATCAACGCCCATACCGTGTATCATTTTTAAATTGTACCACTCTTGATTTACAAGACACAAGATAGGCTACTTTTTCTTGTTCAACGCGGACAAAGTCGCGGGCGCCAGCTAGTATTTTATAAAGTTACAAGGGCGAAGTCACGTGCAATAGCTAGTAATTTATAAAGATTCGCAGACCAAATCTCGGGCAAAAGCTAATCTTTTCTAGTTATATAACTCCTTTATAAATACAAAACAATAAGACTAGTGGACCATTTGCTAATAAATAGTAAATCCGATGAACGGGGAAGGTTTGTGTGAATTATAAAATTGCGTGAATTATAAGTCTTACGTGTGTACTTACTTGAATAAGTATTGAACAGAGGGGCTAGTGCGAGTTTTACTCTATCAAACGCGTCGAAAGCGTAAACGTCAATTTGTATGGGAATGAAGTAGTGCTACACATAAGTCACCAGAGGGCCTAGTGCGAGTTTTGCTCTATCAAACTCGTTGAACGCGTAAATGTCAATTTGTATGGGAATAAAGCAGCGCTACACGTTAGCCAGCAGGTGGCGCTGCTGCATTCCCATACAAATTGACGTTTACGCGTTCGATGCGTTTGATTGAGTATAAGGCTGGTTTTAGTGTCACGCGGACCGTCAGTACGGATTGCTCCGCACGGACCAATATTTATTAAGGCTAGGGAGCGTTTTAGAGTAATCCGGACGGGTCCGTACGGACGACCGTCCGCGCGCCTCTGCCTGTAGTGAGCGTTTTAATATCGCGCGGAGCGCACGCGTCGTCGGAGTACAATAATGGCGAGTCGATATTGCGATGTTGACACTAAAACCAGCCTAACTGTGAGGGCCTTGTAGTAAACTCAGGAGATTGTAATAACGTTTTCAGAGAGTTGCGCGATAAAGAGCCGCTGGCGGTCGTAGTGCGCGCACACGCTGAGCGAGCCGCGCGCGAACGCAGCGTCCTTTCCACGCTCAGCGACGACGCTGACTTCGCTGACCTCGTCGACGCGCCGCAAATAATGCGTGAGTATAATTATTTTTTTCACACTTCAACTATCACTACATATTATAAAACAAAGTGCATATTATAAACTATAACTAACTACTGCACCAATTTTCATGCTGTTTTCACCAATGGATAGAGTGGTTCTCGAGGAAGGTTTTAGTATATAATTTACAAAGTTACTCGGGCAAAGTAATTTGCAAAGCACCAACTAGTATCTTTATATAATCTTATTATCACTCGCTCGGAAATAGCATCATCATTTTAAAATAAAAATATCCGAATTTTTAATCATATTGTCATTCATCAAGTAGACCGTCTCACTTCTCAATTATTATTAATCGTTCTCACCTTATTAACATAACAAAAAAAACGCTACGCCTCGTGCTTTCAATACTACTCGGCCGACAATTGCTCTAATAACGATTTAATTTCCTTTCAGCATGTTCCAAGTTCCAATTGGCCCTAACACAACCGGACTTCGCCCTACACAGAGTTGACGATCTATTCAAATCGCTCGGACCCATAGCTGTGTTTTCAGCGAAACGCCATTGGAGCGCTCCCAGACTAGTCCAATTGCAGAAGTTCGACAGACGCGAGAACTGCAGAAGAGTCGAAAGGAGAAACGGAAGATTGGACGAATTGGAGAAGAGAGATAGATCCGAAGACAACAGCGCCTATTACAACCAAATCAGAAGCGACGAGAAATATTACGATTACGACAAAAAGTTAAAAGTCACTAAAAACAATGGAGTCTACATAAATAGTTACAACAATTACGAGTATCATCCAAAAGTCATAGATTACGACACCAAATATGAGTACAGGAGTAAACTGAGCAGTGACAGCTTCGTAAAGTCGACGACAGAGAACGGTTTATGTAAAATGGGGGATTACAAGTTGAAGAATGGTAGGGATAGAAAAAAAGAGCCGTTGAGAAGAGCCGCGAGTGAATTTAACGTCTCCAACGTGAAGGAGGAAGATGGGTTCGGGTTTACAGTTAGAGGCGACGCTCCAGTTGTGATCGCTGCGGTCGAACCCAACTCTTTGGCTGATGTGAGTATTGGGTTTATCAATACTTCAATACTAATAATAAATCTGTAAGTAAAGGGTTGGTCATGGAGTAAGTTACTTTGTTTTGAGAGATATCGTGTTTATAGGTAGGCTCTATACATGATACTGAAACTAAATTGACCATTTTTTTTCTGTATGTATGTATGTATGTTCCTCCATAACTCTTAAACGAATCAACTGATTTTCATGAAACTTGGTAGATAAACATTTAGACGTACGGGACACAGGATAGGCTACTTTTTTTCTTTTTCAACGCGGACGAAGTCGCGGGCACCAGCTACAGGCACAGTGTTTAATAATATTACTAGTTTATAATAATATTAATCTTCATCCGCGTTGAAAAAGAAAAAAAGTAGCCTATTCTGTGTCCTGTTCGTCTAAGCGTCTGTTTCACAAACGTCAAGTAGGCCAAACTGTCATTTAAAGTCACCGGTAACCGGGAATAATTTAGCTGATATACCTTTGTTTGTACGGTAAACGTCCCAAACATTAAATAGAAAATAATAAAAAAAATCGGCTATCGAATGATGCAGTAAACCGAGTGCATAATTAGGTTTATATTTCTTTATTCTCATTAAAGCTTAAAGCTACTTACATGAGAAATATAACAAAATACTTAATTAAGAAACGAAAACATTAAACAGGCAGACAAAACTAACTAAAATTAAACAATATTTGTTCCTCATCTTTAACAATAACACAACAAAACATTTACACATTTGACATAAAGTGTTTAAGGTGGCGCTGGACGAGCGTGGGAACTCAGTAATAGGTATTTGGGAGAATTTGTTGTCTCAACTTACTATAATGCTAATAACCTAAGACGGAATGCGAAGCAACACATTCGCGCACTTATTCAACTAGCGAAACCTACGCCAGCAATTCCAATATTTTAGAAAAACCTTTATAGATAGTAACTATTGACATCCCAATTTTTAATGTACACTATAGCTAGGATGTTTTCATTGGAAAACATTATTGGCTTTCAGTCAAAAATTACGAGATCTCAACCAGAGAAAATGTGACAAATTCTGCACATTTTAGAAATTAATTATACTAGATATAAAATAAATTTCAGTTTTTTGTTTCGATGTAAACCTTCATATTATGTCTCAGAAAAGTCATATTTTTTCATGTATTACTACGACCAATACCTAATGAGTAATCATGGAATTACGTAGTATGGAATTGGTACGCCGCTCGAGTTGGAAAGTGGCCTCTTAAACAGCCTGGATCTGTATTCTCTAAAAAATTTTGCTTGTTTTATATTCAAAGGTAATCTGTTAAAAAGCTGTGCTCCCTCAAAAGTAACCATTTTTTTACCATATGTTGTTCGTACCTTTGGTAAGACAAGATGGCTTGCTCGCCTTGTTATGCAGTTGGAAATATCTTTTTGTTTAAGCAATATAATATCGGAATGAACTGATTTATCTAATATCTTTCGAACGAGTACACATGTATGAAATTTATATAATTGATTTAAATTCATTAATTTTGTTTCTTTATAAATTTTGTTAGTAGGTTAAATAGGGGTAATGATATAGCATTTTAATAATTTTGTTTTGCGTAATTTGTAATTTAGCTAGATTTGATTTATAGGCACTACCCCAGATTTCAATAAGGTATAATAAATGTGGTTTTACCAATGAATTATAAATGGTTTGGCGTACTTGACGAGGAAGAGACCGTACAACCCCTCTAAGAGAGCCCAGCAATCGTGTTAGCTTGGACTTAACATGTTCTATATGAGAGTTCCATGTTAGGAAAGAATCTAATCGTAAGCCAAGATATTTCTCTTCTTGTTTTTCTTGAATGGGAATATTATTTAATACCAAAGGTTTATGGGGTGGAATCTTTTTGTTTTTGGGTTTAAAGACAATATAACAGGTTTTGTTTGTGTTAATCGTTAGCAAGTTACACTGAAACCATCTATGGAGAGTACTAAGGTCATCCTGAGCCCGCGAGATGATTTCGTGGATAGAGGATCCATAATAAAACAACGAAGTGTCATCTGCGTACAAATTAATTTGGCCATGTAGCCCTATCTGGTTAATGTTATTTATATATATTAAGAACAGCAACGGTCCCAATATAGATCCTTGCGGAACTCAAAAAGATATCAAAGCAGGTTTACTTTGATAACCATCAATTTTTACAATTTGAGAACGATTTGACAAATAGGATTCGAAAATACTAAAAGCCTTACCAGTGACACCTAAAGCTCTAAGTTTTTTTAAAATTCAATAAAACAATAAATTATTTTTAAAAGTAACTAATCAACACATTACTTGTAGTTTTTGAAAGAGGCCCTTACTTTAATAAAAAAATAATTATAAATAACAATATTTGATATTAATATTGGGTTCAGACTGCTTCTGACGGGTTCTATTGGAGTTATAGTCCGGGAGGCTCATGTCCGGCAGTCCTGCGGCTGAAATGATAATAATGAATAATAATGAATGAGTGGAAAGTTTATAGTCCGGGAGGCCCATGTCTGGCAGTGGACGTCCTGCAACTAAGATGATAATAATGAAGGACTTTGGGTGTGATTATTAGATCGGCGGAATGCGAGAAGGTGACTTCATAATAACAATCGGCGATAAAGACGTTAAGTGGAGTTCACACGTCGAAGTGGTGCGGCTGATACAGCAGTCTGGAGACACCCTTACAATGAGACTAGCCACTCCTATGGACAGAAGTTGTGTAAAGGTATTATTTTCACATATTTACTATCGCGGTCAATTGAGCGGACCCACTTTTCATACAAATTTGTCTAACGTTGAATTGAGCTTGTCATAGTAACGTCATAGAAACGTAACAAAATGTGCACACGAAATTGTTCCTTACGGTAAGACTGCTCCCTTTGACCGCGATAGTACATCCTATTGTTTAATTTTTTTATTCATAAAATTGATGTCTTTTTTTTTAATGTTTTATGATACACACCTTTCATCGGTGACAACCTTTTAAATTACATATATACTATTGCATATGCATCTCTTTATAACACCTTTCAATGCCAAAAGTGAATACAGTATGAACTTGTGTAACTTTGTTGATATTTTAGAAGAGAATCTATGCTTTAGTTATTTATCTATAAGTAAATTTCGCACTAGGCACGACGACACGTTTGGTCTAGTGGCTAGTAACCCTAGCTGTTAACCAAACGGTCGCGGGTTCGAATCCCGCTAGGGGCAAATGTTTTATGTGTTAACCTTTGTACCTGATTCATGGATGTTTTGTATTTATAATATGTATGTATTTACAAAAAAAAAGTAATCTATGTATTATATCAACTGTCTGTGGTATCCATAATACAAGCATTACTTGCTTACTTTGGAACTAGATGGTGCTGTGTGGAATGTGTGAAGATATTATTAAGATATATTAGATATTAATTGATAACACAGGTTTCTCTACAGGTTCTGCAAGTGCGTTGCTGACCATAAAAGGATTAAGGATAAGGGGTGGGGCAATGGGTTCTGGCATCCCTTACTCACTTACCGAAAGACCAACAGCATAAATGCTGTTACTTCATAGGTGTCTTCTGTAAGGGGTAGTTACTACCTAAATGATTGCGAAACGCAGTGTCTACTATTATTGTATATAATGAATACTCGCATATTTTAACAATCTTGTGTTTCTCTCATTTGATGTATACTTCTGTAACTACTAATACGAGTATAATATCAATACTAATAATAAATCTGTAAGGGTTGGTCTTGGAGTAAGTTAAAAGGTGTCTTAGCACCTTTTAACTTACTCCGCGACAACGCAGATGAAGTCGCGGGCGCCACCTAGTTATAAATAAATAAAAAGATTTGTATTTTTTTTTGTAATGAATAAACTCAAAAACTTTAATGGACCGATTTTAAAATTTCTTTCACCTATACAAAGCAATACATTATTACCTACTAATATTATATAAAGGGTGAAGATTTGTATTTATGTGCATCGGCCGCCGGCATTCAGTCTGATATAAATCGTGACGTTAAAAGACATACGCCTTTTCATTTTCCGCAATCAAACCAGGCAATATCAACCCTAAGTGCATAGCAGTAAATCACACCAATAATATAACACATTTCAGTCGTCTCCAGACGCCGGCCGTCAACCGAGCTCCAACCAGGGCTCGGTTTCAGCGGCTTCAACGGCCTCTAGCGGTTCGACCGCCGCGACCGCGCGATCGTCCGCTCGCCGCGCGCCGTCTTGGAACCCCTTTAAGCGGCATTCCTCCCGCGAACACAACCACAGCGTGCACAGAGGTTCGCACGCGGCCAACGTCATATTCAGATAGTCACTCGAAAGGTATTATTATACTTGGGTCTGGGGTCATTAAAACCGTGTATTAGACCATAGCTGGGCACCGTTAATAGAAAAGTTAACTTCGTTAACCGCTAATACGTTACTAAAAACAGTTACTCCGATAACACGGACTTTTTTCCTGTTGCTCCGATTATAGAATCAGACTATAATGATAAAGTAACTATTGTCAACAAAACCGAATTTACTCGTAGTCATTTGAGTCAAAAGTAAGTAATTTTTACGTAAACTAAGATACGTTAAATATTAACAAAAAATTATATAGAAAAAATAATTTAAAAAAAATAAGATATTTACTTATTTGCTACTAAACTACTATTACTTATTGCACGTTAAAAGTTAGATTTCGGAATATTTAACGGCCCGAACGTATTTGTCAGAACTTGTTTTTCACATCTTTTCAGTAAATAATAGGCACTAGATTAACGATTAACGGTCTTAAGAAAAGTTAACGGGAGTTAACGAGACCGTTAACGGTTAACGTTTAAAGTTATTAACGGTTAACGGGTTAACAGACCTTGCCCAGCTATGATATTAGATCATAATATAATCAATAATAAATGTAGAAATTGTTATCTAAAGGTTGCTTGTTAATTTTGCGATATGCGCGCCACCTATCGGGTATACTGTGAACTATGATAGTCGTTTAAAATAATTCCTAGTGTATGATTATTTTCATTTTCATAAAGGATCTTAAACATTTTATGTATTAATTACATTAATAATTTCTTTTATGGTAAATTTTATTCCTTGTATTTAGAAAATCATTTTATTTATATTCAAGCAAAGATTTCAACATCTTTGTTTATTTAGTTTGGTTCATTGTTTCTAGATGCAAATTGCTTTTTTGGTCATTTGTAATTTTTGGTCAAGTTAATAATTGTTATAAAAAATATTTTTGCAATTAAAAAAAACGTTTTTGTCACAGCTCAAACGACTATAATAGAAAAAAAGTGTGGTTACAAAATCGATTTCTTTATAAAAGAAAAAGTTTAAAATTTAAAGAAATTACGTCATTTTAATTATTCAAAAGTTTTTGAATAGTGATTTTTGAATAATACTATCTAATCAAAATGTTATGAACAATAAAATGCACATGAAGTACCTTTATAAAAATTTCAATCAATTGGCTGTTTACTGTCATAGATAATATATTTGAAATATAGTTCTTAGATTTTCGGGACCTATTTCGGCTATGATATTTCCAAAGGTATACTTTCTTATTCTTAATTTAAATTAAGGCTTTCTGCCATCTTTGTCACACAACATCTATCTGTCAAAAAGTGTAGAAATTAAAAAGTGGCAATACTATAGTGTTGTCTCTTTCCTATCAACTACAATCTACATGGTTAGAGCGGGACAACACTACAGTATTGCCACTTTTTAATTTCTACACTTTTTTAACAGACTGTATTATATTTTAGCCATAAATAAGTTGTAAAAAAAATATCACTTAAAAGGAATACGTGTACTTACATAAGATTTTATAACAGTATCTACTTATTTTTAGAGCAATAAACATACAGATAGATGTTTTATATATTAATATTTATGCTTACCAACATAATATATGAATACTTATACATTTATTTATTAAACTCGAAATTTAAATAGACAAAATTTAAAATAATTTTACCTACATATATTTAAAGAGAATGTATTTTTATTATTATTTAGGTGCAACCAAAAATGGTCAAAAATATACAGTTGGCTATCTCAATAAATAACTAACGTAAAATTAGTATATAGGTAATATACCCACATATGTTTTTCTTTTGAAATGTTGTTTTGAAAGCAAATAACTTATCTAAAAAGAAACGTCTTGTGTATTTGATTTCTCTTAAAAATATATGTTTGTATAAACAAGTAACATTGGTCCTTCGAGCCGGATCTGAGACTAATAAATGTACATTAAATTCTTTTTTCAAATATACCATCAGAATTATGTGCTTTTTATACACTTATATGGTTATAATGTAACGTTTTTTTTTTCATATATTTAATTATTAAATGAAAATATCATGTTATATTGCTGTAAGAATCTCCAATCCCACCCTCCCTGTAAACATGTTCATATATTTCATAAACTCGAAGGAGATAAAAAAAAACTGTCACATCTTTATTTCGTTGTCAAAGATATGTACAGTTTTCTAATATTTATGTATAAGTACTTAAAAAGTCTCCATGTATAAATTTTGTAAATTTAATTTTAATATTAATGTCACAAATCGTAGACTTTTAATTAAGTTCTATATATAAGTGTAACAAAAATTTTGGATATGATTGACCTGAATAGTGATTTTTGATCATGTCCAAAAAGAAACATAATATTTGAGTGTTTATCGTTAAGGGTTATTAGTGTTATGAATAAACAATGTATTATACTTGATGAAAAACATTATTAATATATTGAAATGTATAAATTGTTATTGGAAAGAAAATCCTTCGAACTTTGTCGAAATGTTTTATTTATCCCTACTACAACTATATAGTTGCACTCGCCTTCGTCCGCGTAACTATAAAAATAGCCTATGTTACTGGCTGATAATATAGCCACAGTTTTACAATCCATAGCTTCCCAACAGTGAAAGAATTTTTCAAATCTATCCAGTAATCTTGGAGCCATTCAATTCAAACAAACAAATAAATCTTTCCTCTTTATAAATACTACTAGACTAGCTGGTGCCCGCGACTTCGTCCGCGTTCTGGATGAAAGGTACCCTATGTCCTTTCTGGTGTCTCAGACAACATGTAAGTATTCAAAATTTCATGGTCTTTTCAGCCACGAAACTACGATTTTTTACTATAATAGAAAAATATTTTACAGGCAAATAATAGAAAAATAACTTAGAAAATTACTTTTATTAAAATATAAAAAAAACAATCAATTACACTCTAACAAGACAAATTAAATTTATTTCTCATAATTATTATGTGGTTCGATTGCAATCATCTTGAGGCAGGACATATTATTATCTGAAACAACATTACAAAAATCTATTAAGGTTTAATCTATTTAAATAAAAATGCCTTACATAATTGGAGCTCAGTTATATCATACAACGACTCAATATCAAACATGGTTTTATGATCGGTGGATTCAGTAATGGAAATGGTTTGTAATCATTTATAGAAATAAAATGTTTATAAAACAATTATGATAAAAATTATGCTATAATTATCTTGTCACGATACAATATCATCTAAATTAAAAAGTAGTTTAACTTACCATTTCAGCCTTATTTGCTGATTAAACTTGAGCTTGGCTAGTTATTAAACAAGCCTAATCTGAAACAATATTACAAAAATCTATTAAGGTTTAATGTATTTAAATGAAAATGCCTTACATAATTGGAGCTCAGTTATATCATACAACGACTCAATATCAAACATGGTTTTATGATCGGTGGATTCAGTAATGGAAATGGTTTGTAATCATTTATAGAAATAAAATGTTTATAAAACAATTATGATAATAATTATGCTATAATTATCTTGTCACGATACAATATCATCTAAATTAAAAAGTAGTTTCTTACCATTTCAGCCTTATTTGCTGATTAAACTTGAGCTTGGCTAGTTATTAAACAAGCCTAATCTGAAACAATATTACAAAAATCTATTAAGGTTTAATGTATTTAAATGAAAATGCCTTACATAATTGGAGCTCAGTTATATCATACAACGACTCAATATCAAACATGGTTTTATGATCGGTGGATTCAGTAATGGAAATGGTTTGTAATCATTTATAGAAATAAAATGTTTATAAAACAATTATAATATGCTATAATATCTTGTCACGATACAATATTATCTAAATTAAAAAGTAGTTTAACTCACCATTTCAGCCTTATTTGCTGATTAAACTTGAGCTTGGCTAGTTATTAAACAAGCCTAATCTGAAACAATATTACAAAAATCTATTAAGGTTTAATCTATTTAAAGAAGATGCCTTACATAATTGGAGCTCAGTTATATCATACAACGACTCAATATCAAACATGGTTTTATGATCGGTGGATTCAGTAATGGAAATGGTTTGTAATCATTTATAGAAATAAAATGTTTATAAAACAATTATGATAAAAATTATGCTATAATTATCTTGTCACGATACAATATCATCTAAATTAAAAAGTAGTTTAACTTACCATTTCAGCCTTATTTGCTGATTAAACTTGAGCTTGGCTAGTTATTAAACAAGCCTAATCTGAAACAATATTACAAAAATCTATTAAGGTTTAATGTATTTAAATGAAAATGCCTTACATAATTGGAGCTCAGTTATATCATACAACGACTCAATATCAAACATGGTTTTATGATCGGTGGATTCAGTAATGGAAATGGTTTGTAATCATTTATAGAAATAAAATGTTTATAAAACAATTATGATAATAATTATGCTATAATTATCTTGTCACGATACAATATCATCTAAATTAAAAAGTAGTTTAACTTACCATTTCAGCCTTATTTGCTGATTAAACTTGAGCTTGGCTAGTTATTAAACAAGCCTAATCTGAAACAATATTACAAAAATCTATTAAGGTTTAATGTATTTAAATGAAAATGCCTTACATAATTGGAGCTCAGTTATATCATACAACGACTCAATATCAAACATGGTTTTATGATCGGTGGATTCAGTAATGGAAATGGTTTGTAATCATTTATAGAAATAAAATGTTTATAAAACAATTATGATAATAATTATGCTATAATTATCTTGTCACGATACAATATCATCTAAATTAAAAAGTAGTTTCTTACCATTTCAGCCTTATTTGCTGATTAAACTTGAGCTTGGCTAGTTATTAAACAAGCCTAATCTGAAACAATATTACAAAAATCTATTAAGGTTTAATGTATTTAAATGAAAATGCCTTACATAATTGGAGCTCAGTTATATCATACAACGACTCAATATCAAACATGGTTTTATGATCGGTGGATTCAGTAATGGAAATGGTTTGTAATCATTTATAGAAATAAAATGTTTATAAAACAATTATAATATGCTATAATATCTTGTCACGATACAATATTATCTAAATTAAAAAGTAGTTTAACTCACCATTTCAGCCTTATTTGCTGATTAAACTTGAGCTTGGCTAGTTATTAAACAAGCCTAATCTGAAACAATATTACAAAAATCTATTAAGGTTTAATCTATTTAAAGAAGATGCCTTACATAATTGGAGCTCAGTTATATCATACAACGACTCAATATCAAACATGGTTTTATGATCGGTGGATTCAGTAATGGAAATGGTTTGTAATCATTTATAGAAATAAAATGCTTATAAAACAATTATGATAATTATGCTATAATATCTGTTAACGATACAATATCACCTAAATTAAAAAGTGGTTTAATATTTAATCATTTATTTATAGAAATAAAAAGCTTATAAAACAATTATAATATGCTATAATATCTTGTCCCGTTACAATATCATTTAAATTAAAAGGTGATTTAATATTTAACTTACCATTTCAGCCTTATTTGCTGATTAAACTTGAGTTTGGCTATGTATTAGACAAGCCTAATCTGGAACAATATTACAAAAAATCTATTAAGGTTTACTATATTTAAATGAAAATGCCTTACATAATTGGAGCTCAGTTATATCATACAACGACTCAATATCAAACATGGTTTTATGATCGGTGGATTCAGTAATGGAAATGGTTTGTAATCATTTATAGAAACAAGATTCTTTAAAACAATTATGATAATTATGCTATGATATCTTGTCACGATAATTAAAAAGTGGTTTAATATTAGGCTTACCATTTCAGCCATTGCTGATTAAGCTTGAGCTTGGCTATGTAATAGACAAGACTTATCTGAAACAATATTACAAAAATCTATTAAGGTTTAATCTATTTAAATGAAAATGCCTTACATAATTGGAGCTCAGTTATATCATACAACGACTCAATATCAAACATGGTTTTATGATCGGTGGATTCAGTAATGGAAATGGTTTGTAATCATTTATAGAAATAAAATGCTTATAAAACAATTATGATAATTATGCTATAATTATCTTGTCACGATAATTAAGAAGTGGTTTAATATTAGGCTTACCATTTCAGCCATTGCTGATTAAGCTTGAGCTTGGCTATGTAATAGACAAGACTTATCTGAAACAATATTACAAAAATCTATTAAGGTTTAATCTATTTAAATTAAAATGCCTTACATAATTGGAGCTCAGTTATATCATACAACGACTCAATATCAAACATGGTTTTATGATCGGTGGATTCAGTAATGGAAATGGTTTGTAATCATTTATAGAAATAAAATGCTTATAAAACAATTATAATATGCTATAATATCTTTTCACGATACAATATCTAAATTAAAAAGTAGTTTAACTTACCATTTCAGCCTTATTTGCTGATTAAACTTGAGCTTGGCTAGTTATTAAACAAGCCTAATCTGAAACAATATTACAAAAATCTATTAAGGTTTAATCTATTTAAATGAAAATGCCTTACATAATTGGAGCTCAGTTATATCATACAACGACTCAATATCAAACATGGTTTTATGAACGGTGGATTCAGTAATGGAAATGGTTTGTAATCATTTATAGAAATAAAATGTTTATAAAACAATTATAATATGCTATAATATCTTGTCACGATACAATATTATCTAAATTAAAAAGTAGTTTAACTTACCATTTCAGCCTTATTTGCTGATTAAACTTGAGCTTGGCTAGTTATTAAACAAGCCTAATCTGAAACAATATTACAAAAATCTATTAAGGTTTAATCTATTTAAAGAAGATGCCTTACATAATTGGAGCTCAGTTATATCATACAACGACTCAATATCAAACATGGTTTTATGATCGGTGGATTCAGTAATGGAAATGGTTTGTAATCATTTATAGAAATAAAATGCTTATAAAACAATTATGATAATTATGCTATAATATCTGTTAACGATACAATATCACCTAAATTAAAAAGTGGTTTAATATTTAATCATTTATTTATAGAAATAAAAAGCTTATAAAACAATTATAATATGCTATAATATCTTGTCCCGTTACAATATCATTTAAATTAAAAGGTGATTTAATATTTAACTTACCATTTCAGCCTTATTTGCTGATTAAACTTGAGTTTGGCTATGTATTAGACAAGCCTAATCTGAAACAATATTACAAAAAATCTATTAAGGTTTACTATATTTAAATGAAAATGCCTTACATAATTGGAGCTCAGTTATATCATACAACGACTCAATATCAAACATGGTTTTATGATCGGTGGATTCAGTAATGGAAATGGTTTGTAATCATTTATAGAAACAAGATTCTTTAAAACAATTATGATAATTATGCTATGATATCTTGTCACGATAATTAAAAAGTGGTTTAATATTAGGCTTACCATTTCAGCCATTGCTGATTAAGCTTGAGCTTGGCTATGTAATAGACAAGACTTATCTGAAACAATATTACAAAAATCTATTAAGGTTTAATCTATTTAAATGAAAATGCCTTACATAATTGGAGCTCAGTTATATCATACAACGACTCAATATCAAACATGGTTTTATGATCGGTGGATTCAGTAATGGAAATGGTTTGTAATCATTTATAGAAATAAAATGCTTATAAAACAATTATGATAATTATGCTATAATTATCTTGTCACGATAATTAAGAAGTGGTTTAATATTAGGCTTACCATTTCAGCCATTGCTGATTAAGCTTGAGCTTGGCTATGTAATAGACAAGACTTATCTGAAACAATATTACAAAAATCTATTAAGGTTTAATCTATTTAAATTAAAATGCCTTACATAATGGAGCTCAGTTATATCATACAACGACTCAATATCAAACATGGTTTTATGATCGGTGGATTCAGTAATGGAAATGGTTTGTAATCATTTATAGAAATAAAATGCTTATAAAACAATTATAATATGCTATAATATCTTGTCACGATACAATATCATCTAAATTAAAAAGTAGTTTAACTTACCATTTCAGCCTTATTTGCTGATTAAACTTGAGCTTGGCTAGTTATTAAACAAGCCTAATCTGAAACAATATTACAAAAATCTATTAAGGTTTAATCTATTTAAATGAAAATGCCTTACATAATTGGAGCTCAGTTATATCATACAACGACTCAATATCAAACATGGTTTTATGATCGGTGGATTCAGTAATGGAAATGGTTTGTAATCATTTATAGAAATAAAATGCTTATAAAACAATTATAATATGCTATAATATCTTGTCACGATACAATATCATCTAAATTAAAAAGTAGTTTAACTTACCATTTCAGCCTTATTTGCTGATTAAACTTGAGCTTGGCTAGTTATTAAACAAGCCTAATCTGAAACAATATTACAAAAATCTATTAAGGTTTAATCTATTTAAATGAAAATGCCTTACATAATGGAGAACACCAGCACATCCAAATATTACTATAAAAATTACTGGATTTGATGCGCCTACTCGTGCAAATAATAATAGTTTTTGTTTCATCGAAATCGGGCCAGGATTTCCAAAGTTATAGCGTTGTAAAGTTTCACCGCTTTTAAAATTTTCGTTCATACGCGCGCTACTGCTATGACGTCACAACGCAACAGTCTCTGTCCGATTGCGAGTAATGCGGAGTGTTTACCTTCATAAAATTTGATTGTTGTGGTTTGCAGTTATTATTTTAAGTATTTGTGTTAGCGATTACTTTAAATATTATTGTTATTAAATAAACATAGCGATGGAAGAGAGTTTTGTAAAAGGACAGTCGGATAACCTACCAAAAGTCGACATTTTTATGGTTGCGCGATATCTTAGAATGGTGATTTTGTAGCCGCAGAATAGAGAGAAATAAAACTGAATAAGTAAATAACATAAAGTAAGTAAGATTTTCGATCAAGTTTTATTAAGGGTTTTTTAAAAACCTTTTTTCAATAAAAAATAATAAAAAGGATTTTTTAAGTTTTTTGTTTTATAAAGGTTTATTTTTGTCGAGTTTTAAATGGCAGGGGTGACAAATATTTTCTTAATTTCATTTTTAAATATGTACCTATTGATTTTTTTATTTGGTACAAAACAAAAAGTTCATTTCATTCTTCATAACAAATAAACTGAGTGATATGACTTGATCGTCATAAAACATCACTCAGATAAAAAGGGATGTATGCTCTGTAAAATTTCATATTACTCCGACGCATCTGGAACGAACGAACGAATGAACAAACGAACGAATGAACGAACGAACGAATGAATGAATGAATGAATCAATGTACCAACGATAAAATGGATGAATGAACGAACGAATGAATGATAGAGTGAATGAAATGAATGAATAAAGAAATAAATAAATGAATGAATGGATAATAAATATCTTCACACATTCCACACAACACCATCCAGTTCCACATTAAGCAACTAATGCTTGTATTATGGATATCAGACAGTTGATATACTATGATTACTTTTTTTTACGAACATATTATTATTATTATTATTATAACTACAAAACGTCCATGACTCAGGTACAAAGGTAAATGTTAACACATAAACATATGCCCCTAGCGGGATTCGAACCCGAGCGAGATCATTAGGTTAACAGCTAGATGCTAGATAGGATAGCTAGCTAGCTATATGTAAGTATGTAACAAAGAAAAAAAATAGTATTTTTGAAGTATTCAACAAATTTCAGATTTATGAAATTATTTACTGTGATGAGCTATTTTCAAAGATACAAAGATTTTGGGAGAGGTGCATAAACAAAAGAAATTATCAATCCTGAGACACAATAAAACTCGATCCGTTCTTTACTATTTTATTATTATGTACCTACTAATAGACTAATTTTAACATGTTATGTTTATAAATAAAAATAAATAGATATTACGTTATACTAACTTTTAACTTCATAAATTTTAACCACTTTTTCCAAATATTATTACCGCGTGGTACAGAAAAAAAACTATTTTTGGGTTGTTTTTTCACTGGAGTTGGTACACATAGGCACAATACAATATTTGTTAACAATGTTAGTGATGCACTATAAGAAAAACAATTAAATTTATAGCGAGACCGCGAGCGTAACGAGCGAAAGTATGTAGATACGCAAAACCGTGTTACGTTATGACGTCACACGTTAGCGCGATCACTCAAGATCACTAGTCGCGGAAGCCGTACTTTAACGTTTAATATCTCAGTCATTTTTGAAGATAGGAAAAAAATAAAAACAGATTATTTTTTCTCGAGTTACCTATTTTGCAGATTTGCTGAAAAAAAAATCATTTTGGTTCTCCATTGGAGCTCAGTTATATCATACAACGACTCAATATCAAACATGGTTTTATGATCGGTGGATTCAGTAATGGAAATGGTTTGTAATCATTTATAGAAATAAAATGCTTATAAAACAATTAAGTATAATAATTATGCTATAATTATCTTGTCACGATACAATATCACCTAAATCTAAAAGTGGTTTAATATTTAATCATTTATTTATAGAAATAAAAAGCTTATAAAACAATTATAATATGCTATAATATCTTGTCCCGTTACAATATCATTTAAATTAAAAAGTGATTTAATATTTAACTTACCATTTCAGCCTTATTTGCTGATTAAACTTGAGTTTGGCTATGTATTAGACAAGCCTAATCTGAAACAATATTACAAAAAATCTATTAAGGTTTACTATATTTAAATGAAAATGCCTTACATAATTGGAGCTCAGTTATATCATACAACGACTCAATATCAAACATGGTTTTATGTTCGGTGGATTCAGTAATGGAAATGGTTTGTAATCATTTATAGAAACAAGATTCTTTAAAACAATTATGATAATTATGCTATGATATCTTGTCACGATAATTAAAAAGTGGTTTAATATTAGGCTTACCATTTCAGCCATTGCTGATTAAGCTTGAGCTTGGCTATGTAATAGACAAGACTTATCTGAAACAATATTACAAAAATCTATTAAGGTTTAATCTATTTAAATGAAAATGCCTTACATAATTGGAGCTCAGTTATATCATACAACGACTCAATATCAAACATGGTTTTATGTTCGGTGGATTCAGTAATGGAAATGGTTTGTAATCATTTATAGAAACAAGATTCTTTAAAACAATTATGATAATTATGATAATTATGCTATGATATCTTGTCACGATAATTAAAAAGTGGTTTAATATTAGGCTTACCATTTCAGCCATTGCTGATTAAGCTTGAGCTTGGCTATGTAATAGACAAGACTTATCTGAAACAATATTACAAAAGTCTATTAAGGTTTAATGTATTTAAATGAAAATGCCTTAAATAATTGGAGCTCAGTTATATCATACAACGACTCAATATCAAACATGGTTTTATGATCGGTGGATTCAGTAATGGAAATGGTTTGTAATCATTTATAGAAATATTCCGCGACATGTGCAAATTTGGCTGATTGATCAAGCCAAATATTCCGCGACATGTGCAAATTTGGCTGATTGTCAAGCCAAATATTCCGCGACATGTGCAAATTTGGATGACTGATCAAGCCAAGTATTCCGCGACATGTGCAAATTTGGCTGATTGATCAAGCCAAATATTAAGCGACATGTGCAAATTTGGCTGATTGATCAAGCCAAGTATTCCGCGACATGTGCAAATTTGGCTGATTGATCAAGCCAAATATTCCGCGACATGTGCAAATTTGGCTGATTGATCAAGCCAAGTATTCCGCGACATGTGCAAATTTGGCTGATTGATCAAGCCAAGTATTCCGCGACATGTGCAAATTTGGCTGATTGATCAAGCCAAATATTCCGCGACATGTGCAAATTTGGCTGATTGATCAAGCCAAGTATTCCGCGACATGTGCAAATTTGGCTGATTGATCAAGCCAAATATTGCGCGACATGTGCAAATTTGGCTGATTGATCAAGCCAAATATTCCGCGACATGTGCAAATTTGGCTGATTGATCAAGCCAAGTATTCCGCGACATGTGCAAATTTGGCTGATTGATCAAGCCAAATATTGCGCGACATGTGCAAATTTGGCTGATTGATCAAGCCAAATATTTCGCCACACACGGTCAGTTTTACTTGATCAAGCCATTGGATCATGCCAACTGATGGTGAGTAGCGAGCATTAGGGAGATTTCTGTGTATTTGTGATCGGTTTATTGGACGGAATGTAATGAGAGCCGTACCTGTGTTTCACCTGTGATTAGTCCGACAGTCGATACTCTTTTTGTCTATTATTCGAAGCGACGAGTTGTCATTTTGACGACGAGTTGACAGCCGTTGATGACGAAATATAAATTTGCAGACGAAAAATTTATTTTCCAAAAAATATAAGTACTCTTCAACCGACTTCCAAAAAAGGAGATTCTCAATTCGACTGTATTTTTTTTAATGTTTGTTACCTAATAACTTTCGACTGGGTGAACCGATTTTGATGATTCTTTTTTATTTGAAAGCTGATGCTTCCCGTGTGGTCCTATTTCAATTTGGTTCAATTCTGACAATGGGATCTATGAGAAAACGGTTTGAAATCCTATTTTTTTTTATTTTTGTTAAAAACGGTCATTTTAGCAAAAAGGTTGAATCAAGGCACCACTCTGGGGCCACAAGTCACACAAAAGAAAAATATTGTTAACAAAATCGTTCCTCAAGTATGAAAATAATAAATGAGCGAGAAATTTTCGGTATTTAATCAACTTTTTTTTTAGTATGTGTTCGTTTCAAGCCTAAATGTACAACAGACAAGTGTTTGCGTAGATTGTGCGCGTATTTAAACGTCTTCTTGCAAATTTCACATTGACTTGGTGGCTTAAGGCCCAAATGTGCAACAATCATGTGATTGTATATATAAGACTTGTATTTAAATGTTTTCTTGCATATGTCGCACTCATAGTGCGTTGGCCTAGCGCCCGAATGAAAAGACATCATGTGTCTAGGTATATACTTGTTGTGTTTAAATGTTTTCTTGCATATGTTGCATTCGGCGGGCGTTTGATTAGAGCCCGAATGTACAGACCTCATATGTTTGCGTACACTATTAAAGTGTTTAAATGACTTGTTGCAAATTTCACATTGAACGAGTGGCCTGCCAGAATGTTGAGCCAACATGTGATTGTTTAAACTCTGTTTATATTTAAACTTCTTCTTGCAAATTTCACATTCAAATGGCGTTAAGCCAGAGCCAAAATGTACATCCGACATGTGTCTGCGTGCAGAAGTCTTGGATTTAAATATTTTCTTACATATGTTGCAATCTGCGGGCATTGGCTTGACGCCCAAATGTACACGCGACATGTGCTTTTTTACACTATCTTTGTAATGAAATGTCTTTTCGCAAATTTCGCATTTATAAGACCCTAACTCAGATCTCAAATGTATAGCCGACATGTGGAAGCGTATACGAGACTTGGATTTAAATGTTTTCTTGCATATGTCGCATTCAAAGCGCGTTAATTCAGAGGCAAAATGTACAAGCGACATGTGCTGGAGCATATTCTGCTTGAATTTAAATGTCTTTTTGCAAATTTCACATTGACTTGGTGGCTTAAGACCCAAATGTACAATCAACATGTGGTCTTGTATACTACGCTTGATTTTAAATGTCGCCTTACAAATGTCGCATTCAAATGGCTTTAAGTCAGAACTCAAATGTACAGCCATCATGTGCAGGCGTATGTTCTGTCTGGATGTAAATGTCTTCTTACATATGTCGCACTCAGCGGGCGTTTGCTTAAAGCCGAAATGTACAGCCCTCACGTGTTTGCGTAAATATCTCATGAATTTAAATGTTTTCTTACATATGTCGCACTTGGGGATCAGTCGCTTAAAGCTCAAATGTACAGATCTCATGTGTGTGCGTAAATTATTAAATGTTTTGTTGCAAATTTCACACTTAGTTGACTTAAGCCTCAAATGTAAGGCCGAAATGTGGCGGCTTAAATGGTGTTTGTGTTTAAATATTCTCTTGCAAATTTTGCACTGACTGAGTGGCTTTTGGCCCCAATGAACAGACTGCATGTGTCTAAGTATATATCTCTTGGATTTAAATGTCTTTTTGCAAATTTGGCACTGACTCGGTGGCTGACCCGAATGTACATCCGAAATGTGATTCATTAAAGTCTGTTTACGTTTATATGTCTTTTTACAAATTTCACATTCATTTATCTCAGCGTGCTTCGACATTTGTTTATTGAAATTTTCACTTCTTTTTAAACTATTTTCACGCTTTGAATTGTGAGACTCACGTTTCACGTGCACTTTTTTATGACTTATCAAAGCATCTTTGCTTTTAAACGATTTATTGCATTTTTCACACTCATACTCAGGTTTTACACTAGTGTGCATTTTTTGACGATGCCTCAATAAGATTTTTTTTACTTTGGGTGTTCCGTCCTTGTGCGTTTTCATGTGAGCCTTCAAACTTCTGCTCAATGTAAAACCATTATTACATATTGAGCATTTAAACTTTTTCTCATCATTGTGCACCATTTTGTGCCTACGCAATTCACTTTTGCTCTGATAATCTCTATTGCACACTTCACAGCGGTGTTTAGAGTGCGTCTTCGTGTGACTTTCTAGGTACTTTTTTAACCTAAAAGTTCTATTGCATATATTGCATTTATTCTCGTGTGTGTCGTTCTCTGAAAAAATAAAATTTATTTTTATTATTAAGTATTTGTGTACTCCGCAACTAGTGAATAAATCAAGAAACAGTCATGCATACCAGATTCACTTATGTTTTCATCTGATACGTTTCCGCTCTCTTCAATTCTACCATCTCGATTGGATACTTCATCTACAACCACATTTGTATCTAGCCTTTCAACTTTTACGTAGACTCTAAAAAACCGTTCGTCTGTGAAGATAATAAATGACGCAATGTATTAAATTTACGCCGGAGCGACACCGTGCGACATTGTGGCATGATACATGTGTCATCTTGTGGTATGCTACACTTTCGGCTTAAGTAGCATGCGGCAGCTTATTTTACACCGAGCCAACAGCGTGTTGCATGCTACAATGTCGCACGGTGTTACTCCGGCGTAAATGGGGCTTTACACCGAGGCAACAGCGTGTTGCATGCTACAATGTCGCACGGTGTTACTCCGGCGTAAATGGGGCTTTACACCGAGGCAACAGCGTGTTGCATGCTACAATGTCGCACGGTGTTGCTCCGGTCTAAATGGGGCTTTACACCGAGGCAATAGCGTGTTGCATGCTACAATGTCGCACGGTGTTGCTCCGGCGTAAATGGGGCTTTACACCGAGGCAACAGCGTGTTGCATGCTACAATGTCGCACGATGTTGCTCCGGCCTAAATGGGGCTTTACATCGAGGCAACAGCGTGTTGCATGCTACAATTTCGCACGGTATTGTTCTGGCGTAAAGGGGTACCTACTTATTAAGTATACAAAAAGTAAGAAGACAAGGTGTCCGCATACTGGGTATAGTCTCGCAGTTGAGTTATATTACAGGTCAGTGCGACCGAGGGACGCCACCGCTGTGGCTGCGCGGTTGACACTGTGCAGCACACTTTGGCTTAATGCCCCGAATGGGTAGAGCAGCGCGCCGCTCTTATGTAGTTGCGCGACATAAGAGCGGCGTCGAACATAATAAAGAATGGAGGGTCTGCGGGGATCTTCTCCCTGCTGACCCTCCATCTGCCGCCATACTGCCCTTTGTGAGGTCCCCCGAGATGGCCGGCGTACCTCCACTTTCGGGTACGTGTGGGTGTGGGGTGACGTTAATTGTGTCTCGAAAACTTTAAAGAAGTAAACATGTTATTGTATTGGTTCTAGCATACAATTTCTGTTAATGGAATATGAACCCTATGTCGTAAACGTAAGGACTGATTTCATTTGGCACTTGTTTAAAGGAACGTGCCCACCATCCATCTTTTCTTTCGGGAAGGTTTTATGGCCAGTCATGATATTACTATTTTTTTTAATGTTAATGTCTAAATACAGGTTGACTATTGGCAATAAACTAAGAACAGTCATACATACCAGATTCATATTTTTCCGTTTTGGTCTCTTCAATTGTGACATCTTCATCTAATATGCCTACGTCTCTGTGTTCCTCATTGGCATCCTCTTCTTTTTGAACTTTGACGTCGACTGTAAAGAAAATTCAACAATCGTCAACAACAAAATGTATAAATTCTATTGCATATATTGCATTTATTCTCGTGTGTGTCGTTCTCTGAAAAAATAAAATTTATTTTTATTATTAAGTATTTGTGTACTCCGCACCTAGTGAATAAATCAAGAAACAGTCATGCATACCAGATTCACTTATGTTTTCATCTGATACGTTTCCGCTCTCTTCAATTCTACCATCTCGATTGGATACTTCATCTACAACCACATTTGTATCTGAGCGATTGCCTTCATCTATGGGAGTGGGAGTCTTTAGCCTTTCAACTTTTACGTAGACTCTAAAAAACCTTTCGTCTGTGAAGATAATAAATGACGCAATGTATTAAATTTACGCCGGAGCAACACCCTGCGACATTGTGGCATGATACATGTGTCACCTTGTGGTATGCTACACTTTTGGCTTAAGTAGCATGCGGCAGCTTATTTTACACCGAGGCAACAGCGTGTTGCATGCTACAATGTCGCACGGTGTTGCTGCGGCTTAAATAGGGCTTTACACCGAGGCAACAGCGTGTTGCATGCTACAATGTCGCACGGTATTGCTCCAGCGTAAATGGGGTTTTACACCGAGGCAACAGCGTGTTGCATGCTACAATGTCGCACGATGTTGCTCCGGCCTAAATGGGGCTTTACACCGAGGCAACAGCGTGTTGCATGCTACAATGTCGCACGATGTTGCTCCGGCCTAAATGGGGCTTTACACCGAGGCAACAGCGTGTTGCATGCTACAATTTCGCACGGTATTGCTCTGGCGTAAAGGGGTACCTACTTATTAAGTATACAAAAAATAAGAAGACAAGGTGCATACTGGGTATAGTCTCGCAGTTGAGTTATATTACAGGTCAGTGCGACCGAGGGACGCCACCGCTGTGGCTGCGCGGTTGACACTGTGCAGCACACTTTGGCTTAATGCCCCGAATGGGTAGAGCAGCGCGCCGCTCTTATGTAGTTGCGCGACATAAGAGCGGCGTCGAACATAATAAAGAATGGAGGGTCAGCGGGGAGAAGATCCCCGCTGACCCTCTATCTGCCGCCATACTGCCCGTCGTGAGGTCCCCCGAGATGGCCGGCGTACCTCCACTTTCGAGTACGTGTGGGTGTAGTTCAGTCCTTGGGGGCCTTTTGAAACCGTCACCAGACGTTAACTGTGTCTCAGAAACTTTAAAGAAGTAAACATGTTCTAGCATACAACTTCTGTTAATGGAATATGAACCCTATGTCGTATACGTAAGGACCGATTTCGGTTAGAACTTGTTTAAAGGAACGTGGCCACCATCTATCTTGTCTTCTTACTAATATTACTATTTTTTTTATGTTAATGTCTAAAGACAGGTTCTTAGTTATTGGCAATAAACTAAGAACAGTCATACATACCAGATTCATATTTTTCCTTTTTGGTCTCTTCAATTGTGACATCTTCATCTAATATGCCTACGTCTCTGTGTTCCTCGTTGGCATCCTCTTCTTTTTGAACTTTGACATCGACTGTAAAGAAAATTCAACAATTGTCAACAACAAAATGTATAATAATATGTGTAAACAACATATTATACATAGTTAGATGCGTATTTTTAAGTAGCATTAAATGTTTTAAGTACTTTTATAATAAACCGAATACTAAGATGAGATATAAGCATATAAGTTACTTTTGAATATATTAAAAAAATATCAAAATATACTAAATATTGAATAAAACAAGCATAAGTCTTTTTGCAACATAGAAAATGAAGGATTGCGATTGTATTTTTGCAAAAAAACATTTTTGGATTTTTTTTTGTTTTATGGCCCTTTAGTTTTTAAGCAGCGATATTATAAATAAAAAACATCTATGACTCAGGTACAATACAAAGGTAAAATGTTAACACACACATACATTTGCCCCTAGCGGGATTCGAACCCGCGACAGTTTGGTTAACAGCTAACCACTACTAACCACTATCACTAGACCAAACGTGTCGTCAAATGATTACTTGATGGATTAGAGATCTTATTACAAACTTAGGGCCTCTTTCACCATTTCTGAGTAAGGTGTCAAGTAAGCTAACCGCCATTTAAAGTCACCGGTAAGAAAGCGTACGAGTTTCACCATCTTCGAGTAGCATTACTCGAGGGTAACTTCAATGAAATTGACACAAGATACTCGTAACATTTACTCGCCTATTAGCGTTACTTGAAAAGTAACTACTTCAACACTTTACTTGTAGTTGGTGAAAGAGGCCCTTAGATTACCTAACTATTTCTTACCTTTTACTTGAAAAGTAACTACTTCAACACTTTAGTTGTAGTTGGTGAAAGAGGCCCTTAGATTACCTAACTATTTCTTACCTTTACTTTCACTCCAACATTTAACTATTTTAATTGAGACATCGTTTTCATTTAATGGCTCCTCTGAAAATGAAATATTTCAATATAGAATTTGTTGTTTAATAATAACTTCAGTTTGATAATGAATAATGACATACTTTTAATAATTTTCTCAAAGGCAATCTTCAAATCCGTTGAAATACGTAGTTTTTCAATACACTCATCGCATATTGTATATATTTTGTCACGTTCCGACGGTTCAATCTGAAAACGATAATATTTATTACTAGCTGGCGCCCGCGACTTCGTCCGCGTTGAAAAAGAAAAAAATAGCCTATCCCGTGTCCCGTACGTCCAAATGTTTATCTACCAAGTTTCATGAAAATCAGTTGATTCGTTTAAGAGTTATGGAGGAACATACATACATATATACAGAAAAAAATTCTAAAAATGGTCAATTTAGTTTCAGTATCATGTATAGAGCCTATAAACACGATATCTCTGAAAACAAAGTAACTTACTCCATGACCAACCCTTACATATTTATTATTAGTATTGATTTCTTCAACGGTTGCATTGCATTTCATAAAAATGCTTACAACACCCTGTAAAGGGTGTTTTATACATTTTTTGTATTAAGTAATTAACTTTTCATAATTTTTTTAATTGGTGCAGTAGTTTTTGAGTTTATCGCGAACAGACAGACAGACAATCACGATGGAGGACTTTGTTTTATAATATGTAATGATTCAATTATGCATTCAGTTTACTGCATGTTTTATCGAAACATGCAATTTTTTTTTAATTATTTTCTTTTTGTTTGGTACTTTTACTGTACAAACAAAGGCATATCAGCACCGTCATCACCGGTGACTTTAAATGAAGGATAGCCTACTTGACAGATGGTGAAAGAGGCCCTAAGGGTAACAAAGTAAGAAAATATTTTGAAGGAGAGGTTTCTAAACACACGAATGAATTATTTTTTGTATCATTAGGAGTATAAAAGAGAACTTACTGAGATTCCGAATGTAGCGTGCAACATCTGGGAATAATTTTCAACCTCGTTCTCTTTATAGATATAGTCGGAAAATAGGCTCTT
This sequence comes from Synanthedon formicaeformis, assembly GCA_945859745.1. NCBI lineage: Eukaryota > Metazoa > Arthropoda > Insecta > Lepidoptera > Sesiidae > Synanthedon > Synanthedon formicaeformis. Next base: position 7,213,481 of record OX243976.1, read on the forward strand.
GAATACACCATTTTTGTGACAATATCTGCATAACGGTGTTTCGTTTAATGTTGCAGCCATTTTTTACTGTCACTATTTTACTAGATGTTAAGCAGCTATACTGTCAAAAATCTGCAACCCAGGAAATGTCAAATTACAGTCTTATATCATACAAAAACGACCAAAGCCCGTCACAAACGTAGCTATAAAATATGCTTAGGTACCTACTAATATTATGTGTGAATGTGAGTTTGTTTGTTACGCTTTCACGCAAAAACTAGTGAACCGATCACCATGAAATTTTGCATACACGTTGTCTGGGACACCAGAAAGGACATAGGGTACCTTTCATCCAGAACGCGGACGAAGTCGCGGGCCTACTATCCTTATTTAATGTATGGATTTTATATAATAAATAGTGTATTAATACACATAATTCAAGTTGTTACTCTTTCACACAAAAACTTCAGAATGGATTTCATTGAAACTTTACAATAATAAAGCTTGTAGATCAGAATAAGACATAGGCTATATTGTAAAACATAAAAAAGATATTTCGTCGTCACAGTGATAACGATGTCCGGCATTACCACTCACATATATTTCTCTTTCAACACCGACGAAGTCGCGGGCACCAGCTAGTAATATATATTACACATGGAGACAAATCTATAATTTATATTTTGCCTTCATTTCATTGATGGTCGTAATATGTCTTGCTATACCATAATATGCAATATTATAAATTACGGTATACTTTGGTGACGGTATACTAGCTGGCTAGACATTAAATACTTGCGACTACTCTGAAATATCCTGGCAATATAGCTGGGCTACACTGCAAGATTGCAGCAATTATTACACTGTGTTGAGCGATATAAACGGCATCTTGGCGGCTATACAATTGCAGCAAGAAATTGTCGAAAAACTAGCCCGTTTACAGGCCCCCTTTAGAAAATATATCGTAATATTGCTATGTATTTTATGTTAATACATATATATGAAGTATAACTACGTGTGTGACGGGCTTAAAATCTAATCATAGTTTTATGATCCGTGGATTCAGTAATAGAAATGGTTTTTAATCATTTATAGAAACAAAATGCTTGAAGTAGACAATTATTGTCCACGGACCACGCCTCTCTTATAACCTTAACTATCAATGAAATTTAAAGGAAAATAAATACCTAGTGAAGTATAATGTAAGGTAATTTATGTCTATTCTTATGTGTTTATTACATAAACATAATATACAATTAAATAAATTTTAAATTATATTTTTTCAATGCGTGACCGCATAGGTTCCTTTATAACCAAATTATTTTTAGGACGAAAACTTTACAATTAAAACACTTACCTGCCAATGAAAGGATAACATGCAATCTACTCAATCTGGATATTATTGTCTTTTAATAAGCTTCACATATTCGCTTCATTTTATAAAAAATATAATGAAGATTGCATTGCATAAAATGCATTGCATTGCATTGCATTGAGTGAGTGAGTGAGTGAGAGAGAATTTATAATCTGTGGTGATTGAACTTGTTAGCGAGGAGCTTGTGAGTGAGTGAGTAGAAATCAGTCAGCTGCCGCTGTGCCGCTGCCACCTGCAGTAGAACGCAGTGATTATATTCTCTTTGACCTGCAGAGCGGAAAAGATTTGTAGTAAGGAGGGTTTAATTTGTAGAATAGAAAGAAAATAGAATAGAATAATTATAATTGATAGTAATCAAACAGGAAAAACTACTTCCATCCACCGTAAAAACGACCTCCGTAACCCTGGCCGGATGAAGTTACCAATAATGCAAAAACAAATCGATGTTAAATTAATTGCTCCATCTAATGAGTCTGACCATCGATTTTAGTTAATGATATCCCCCAAATATAGCTCACTAGACAAATACGGCAGTGTTTTTATTTTTTTGATATCTTAAAAAATGACCGAGTTATAAGCGTTCAAAGTACGCGCGCCACCCAAATTTTTTAATACTACTCGCGAACGTTGATGACGTCACAAGGGCCTATTCTAGATGCAAGAAAGAGAGATTTGTATGTTTAACTCAAAAACTACTGGACCGATTTTAAAAATTCTTTCACCTATAAAAAGCTACGTTATTAGCGAATAACATTGGGTATATTTTATAAAGTTACGCGGGCGAAGTCGCGTGCAACAGCTGGTAATATCATAAAGAGAGTAGATTTCTATTTTTGTTTGTAATTTATTAACTCAAAAACTACTGGACCTATTTTAAAAATTCTTTCACCTATAAAAAGCTACGTTATCAGCAAATAACATAGGCTATATTTTATAAAGTTACGCGGGCAAAGTCGCGTGCAACAGTTGGTAATATCATAAAGAGAGTAGATTTCTATTTTTGTTTGTAATTTATTAACTCAAAAACTACTGGACCGATTTTAAAAATTCTTTCACCTATAAAAAGCTACGTTATCAGCGAATAACATAGGCTATATTTTATAAAGTTACGCGAGCGAAGTCGCGTGCAACAGTTGGTAATATCATAAAGAGAGTAGATTTCTATTTTTGTTTGTAATGAATAAACTTAAAAACTACTAGACTGATTTTAAAAATTCTTTCACCCATAGAAAACTACATTATCAGCGAGTAACATAGGCTATTAACATAGACTATAAAATTACGGGGACGAAGTCGCGTGAAAACAGCAAGTTGATTATAAATTATAAAAATATTCTTAAAATAATTCTTGAGCGGGACTTACGACAAAGATTTCCTCAATACTTTCTGAAGTTATCAGGTTCGGAATAAAAATACGTCAAAATTTTAAAAAAATTCAAATCGGTACAAAAAGTACAAAAAGTCCAGTGCTTATTATAGGTCAGTGGCGCCGGAGCATTTGAAAATTTAAATAATGACCGTTACTTTTGCCATATAATAAATACTAATAATAATAATAATAAAAGATACTAATAATTTGTACATAATATATAGTGCCTATATATTATGTACAAATTCAACCATCCACACACCTTCTAAATTATTTTTCCAAGTGCCAATGGATACGAAAAGACATAAAAAGTGGATGACCATGAAGCCCGTCACACACGTATTTTATTTTAGTGTGTGTAAGACATCGTCACTTTTCTCCCTATAAAAATATACTTACCTACCTAGTATACTAACAAAAATACCTATTACACTCTTTATGATATGAGGATGACTTACAACCAAGTATATGCTTGCAAAGCAAAGTTGCAAGTAAAGTTGCAAACCGCAACCTAGCTGATACAACAAAACGTACATTTACATTTTGTGTCGAGAGACAGTTAAAACAAATGAATGATCTGTAGTACAGAAACGTAGACAAAAAGAACTGACCCGCAAGATACCTACTTCATTAAGATATTCTGAACCCGATAACTTCAGAAAGTATTGAGGAAATCTTTGTCGTAAGTCCCGCTCAAGAATCATTTTAAGAATATTTTTATTATTTATAATCAACATGCTGTTTTCATGCGACTTCGTCTGCGCAACTTTATAAAATATGGCTTGAGTTACTCGCTGATAACGTAGCTTTCTATAGGAGAAATAATTTTTAAAATCGGTCTAGTAGTTTTTAAGTTTAATCATTATACTCGTAAACAAAAATAGAAATCGTACCAGCTGTTGCACGCGACTTCGCCCGCGTAACTTTATAAAATATGGCCTATATTATTCGCTGATAACGTAGCTTTCTATAGGTGAAAGAATTTTTAAAATCGGTCCAGTAGTTTTTGAGTTAATTAATTACAAAATACAAATCTATCTTTTTACTATGAACTTGCGTCTAGCATCGGCCCTTGTGACGTCAACCACTTAGCACGGGCGAACTTGAAAATTTGAATAGCGACCGAAGTTTCGGTGTCAATAACTTCGGAAATACTGCATCGATTTTGATGAAACAAAAACTTTTCACATGTACATAACCATAGCTCTGATATTATGTGTGTTTTATAGTCATTTTCAAACCCATCGGTCAGACCCATTATGATTTTATGAAAATGGCTCCAGCTTATAAATAATGATTAATGATACTCGCAAAAAAAAAAAACAAATGCAACGCACATATTTTAAGAAAATACGTATTATCCTTGTCTAGATTGCACGAAAAAAACTGCTCCACACCTGGATAAAATTGCTCCATCATTACCATTAAAAAACAATAATTGATTCATTAATAAATTAAAATTATTAATGAAGTTCATCAGTTCATCAGCTTGCCTTTGCTTGTATAGAGGGTGTCCACTGTCCACACAATTATTGGACCGCGCCATTGTGACTATTTGTTGATGTCTTTGAGACTGTTTTAAGTTTATTTGTGTCCGCTTGGGGTTTTGAAACATGAATAAATGTGTATTCTGTAAATGTCCCAACATGCGGACATCACTAGTTTTAGTTCCATGTACTTACACTCCATAGCCTACAGCGCCAAAATGACGATTTTCAAATAGACATAAAAATAATTTGATAGCAGCTGATCCAAGGTATATAAAGCAGTGCAGTGAGATTTGCACTCCAAAGGCGTGCCTTGGGCGTGCCCAGCAGTGTTTCCTCTTTTAGGGATTTCGCCCTGTTTTAGGGCGAAATCATACATTTCAAGCGTGACTTAGGGCTGTTTCATATTTTTAAGGATATCACTATTTTAATATAAATTTCAACGTTTGTCTGCATATCTGCTGTCTGCATGTCTGATAAATTCAGCTAAAAAAATTAAAATCCAGTGCTTCATCTTCACCATCAGCATTATATTCTTCACCCTTTACTTCTGCTGCTTGCTGCAAGTGATACTGTAATATTGTCCCGTTGTAACTATTATGTAGATATGAAAGGGATGACACTAAAGTATTGCCACTTTTCAATTTTTCAACTATTTTGCCAAGCTATACTATCTGATTTTACTATAAAACACCATTTTCTATGACATTAAGTATCATTTTATTAAAATAAATAACAAAAGATAAAGTTTCTGCTTTATTTCTAATTCCTTAAATTTTTCGCCCTAAATCAAGGATTTTTCGGAGACTGATTATTATTTATGGTATTTAGGGCAATTTTCGAAAAAATCTAGGGCAAAACCAGAAGGTGTAGTGGTAGCACTGTTTCAAAATGTCAATGTCACAATTGCATTCAAAGAGTATAATAAATAATAATAGGATTGCATGCATTGCATTGCATGCATTCCGCGACAGCATAGCGTTATAGGTTATAGCTAAGAATGAAATATTTTAACTCGATCAGTTTTCGAACTTTTCGACATGTGAGTTACTAAAACTTAATATTTGTATGTACTTCAGCTATAATAGTGTACAATACAATTAGGTTGAAGATATAACGGAAATAATATATCCTTTGTTTGGAGTTACAAGTTTGAAGAAAGGATGAGTGAACAAGGTAAGTCAGCCATATTGTAATTTAATTACGAAAATAATAGTCTAAAATTATTACAACATAGTAAATCGGATCGGCATTTCATTTGGCACTTGTGGAAACAAAAGTTATGATATTCGGTTCATTTCGGTTTTGTATAGTGTTGAAAGATTTGATTTGTTTGTTTGAAATGAATAGGCTCCGAAACTACAGGACCGATTTGAAAAAATCTTTCACTGTTGGAAATCTATATTATGAGCGAGTAACATAGGCTCTATTTTATAAAGTTACGCAGACTAAGGGCCTCTTTCACCAACTACAAGTAAAGTGTTGATTAGTTACTTTTAGAAATCATTTTATGTTTTATTGAATTATGCACTCGGTTTACTGCATCATTCGATAGGCGAATTTTTATTATTATTTTCTATTTAATGTTTGGGACGTTTACCGTACAAACAAAGGTATATCAGCTAAATTATTCCCGGTGACAGGTGACTAAGTGACGGTTTAGCCTACTTGACGTTGGTGAAAGAGGCGCTAAGTCGCATGCAACAGCTAGTCATAAGATAAATAAAATAAAATTTTATCAAACTTGTACACTTTAGCAACTGGTAACCTTTTTTTGTTTTGTTTTAGATAATGAAGAAGCACAATGCAGCCTATTTTAAATGATGATTAAGAAAAAGTCAATAACTAATTTCATAAAAATAAATTCATGATTTATAAGAATAAATGCATTACAAAAGCAGCATGTTTTAATGTGCATCCCACGATGGGTACACAAAGAAAACGGAAAAATTACTATGATACTTCGTTGATTTGTGATTCAACTGATTTTGACAAAAAAGAAACAAAAAGGAACTAAGAACTTGGTCTGAAGCCAAAAAGTATTTTAGATAGTTGTTTCTTAAGGATGATAGCATGTGTGTCATGGCCGATTGGCGAAGGCGAGTCTTCGGCGCCATAACCGAATTTCTAGTTAGGGTAGACAACCCTGAAACAAAATAATAAAAAACAGCATGGAAGCAAGATTTAAAGAGTTATTACCCCAGGAGAGTACCGGCGAAGCGGGAGAATCCCTTCCTGGGCAAAATTTTGCCACACCAAGCGGAACCTACAATAAAGCCTAAAGTATTAACCCAACAGCTTTTCCATCCTGGGTTAATCAATAGAGAATGTTCATTGTCACTAAGTGACATCCCTCAAGTTCAGCACCAACATCATAGAATGGCACACAATAGCCAAGTATACAACAGAAGATAACAGTTCAAATGTAACCCGGCAAAGAATACCAGAAACTAAACAAAAGAGAATGTGTTCACCTAATGAAAAAGAACAGAATAAGACCTCAAAGCTACCAAAAAATAAACATAACACCACGAGAAAAAGCTATAAATAAATCTCGTGGTATAAATTTAGAGCAAACTTATATTGAAGATATTACCTCTCCAAACAGTTTCTCTCTTCTGGGTTTTGATTGTGATACTGAGACAGTAACAAAAAAAAAGAATGTATCTAGACCACGACTAATATTGAAGATCTTACAGAACCAGCTGGTAATCACTTAAAAGAGCATTGAAAAGTACAAGGTACTTTTCATTGAAGTACTCTTCACTTAATTGAACTCTTCATTGAAGTGCTCTATGTTTAGAGCACATTCATAAAAAAAGGATTAATTGGGCATACATTTACTTACAAAGAAGAAACATGCCCAAGAATTAGAAATAATAAAGAAGAATAAATAAAAATGGCATCCTTACACATTACCTGGAATATTAATGGCCTAATTCCAAATCAACATGAATTAGAAGTAGTACTGAAAGAAAACAAAATAGACGCGTTAATATCTGAAACACACTTAAATGATCAAAAATGTGTACACAACAAATTATCCAGGCAATACGTCTCATGGAGGATCAGCTGTAATTATAAAAAAGAATACTTACATGGTACATGGTACTTACATGGTGTGCCATGCTAAATAAAAAATGAAGATTCAGATCAAGTTAAAACCATCAAGGAGGAGATTCGCAACTTGGCGACTAAGTACAAAGACCAAGTGATTCACCATCCGAATGAATTAGCTCGCCCATTTTTTTTTTGTGTTACAATAACATCTGCAATCAGTCCTTGACTATAATCAGATTGGTTCATTTGTCGGGTATCACGTGTTGAGTGCTTCCTCCAACGAGGATAGCTGCTCATCTCCTCCGTTCAGCTACAATCTGCTATGCAGCCTCAACATGTCACGCCTTTTGAGACGGTTCAAATATTTTTGTTAATCAACTGGACTGCCAGCCCATTTGGATGATGCGACAGTCGCTCTTTGTAGTTTTTGGCAGTTGAGCGAATTTCCTCTTTCCCCGTGTTCACGCTCGCCAACTGATCACAGAAAAGAATATCAAAAAATTGAAGCGTAAAAGAATGGGTCGATGCTTTCAATGGAAAGTTGCTCTACTAAACCAAACCTCACTCAAAAAATTTGCTCAGTCTTAATTTTTTTTGTTGATGTTGTTGATTTGCCATCAGTCGCTAGACCCAAATGAGATGAAAGAAAATTGGCGTTTGCATAGGATAAGGCCAGTGCCCCATTCTATATGAAGTTAAGTTTATATATAGAATCTGCCCTTTTCAGTCTTCTGACTTTTCCGGTCTGCAACAACTCTTTGGCTAGTGGATTCGGGTGTGTTGTAAATTGGTTGTAATGTGAAAATATTATCTCAACTTCAAAATGAAATAGATTTGTGAAAAACATTTAAATATATTATTTCAACTGAAAGCATTTTGACATAAGTACAATTTTCATTCATAAAAGAAAAATCAATATTGTAATAATATGCATACAGCACGACAGTATGTTATTAACTATTTTAAGGTTGTTTATCTTCAACACGATCCCTTAAACTTAAATAGTTAATCACAGGTATGCATTAATTCATTACTTAATTTAACATGTCTTACAGAGCTCAAAGATTTCGTTAATATATCCGCTATCATATTTTCGGTCGGACAATACATTATGTTAACAATTTCTTTTTATTGTTAACAACCATGTCGCGAATAAAATGATGGCGAATGTCAATATGTTTAGACCTAGCCATGAAATATAGAATTTTTACATAACTTTTGGGCCGACTGATTATCATTAAATATTATGTCCTAATATATATGACAGTCCTTGTAACTTTTTCTATAGCGTACTATTTCTTCAGGAATGATTGGAATCTCAAGATATGAGTGGATCTCACTGTCTGTTCCGAGTATACCAAGGCGCCCCAACAATCACTCTTAAGATGTTATTTTGCTCAGTCTTTATGACTGATTGCAAATAAGTCAACAAAAAAAAAATTGTTTCCACTAAAACGCCGATCGAAAAACATATTTGTACTGTTTGTACTGGCATGCCAAATGTGAATGTATAGACCTGGAAGTCTTTAAATATGCTATGAAGAGCTAACAAGAGTTGTAAGAAGACACCAAAAATCGTTATGAAGAATGGAAATTTTATCTAAGATCAGAAGATTTTAGATCTCGATGTTGACGATCACCCTCGAAAACCTCGCTCGCCACTCGGAACAGCTTTCCTACTCCCGTAATTTTGCCAAAATCTTCCACCATTGAAAAAGGTTGAAAATCTGTCGCTAACATCAAAACCAGTGCTTCGTCCATTTTTTTTAAATTTGGACTAGAAGACTGCTCCATAGCACATACACATTTGTATCAACAGATAATAAAGAAAATATAGAAAACATCTGAATGAATGAAAATGAAATTACTGGCTCTTGGCGCCACCTGTTTAGTCTGTAAAGGCATAATTAATTATTTATTAATAAATTAAGATTGAGGCTTAATTAAATTATGCAAATTTTAGACTGTAGGTATAACAAATATCCTGTGGATGGTTTTTAATTTCTGAATATCTTTATTTATTATTATTATAATACTAAAACGAGGAATTCTTGTTAGTCACGACGATCTCGCAAAGGGCTCCAAAGATTTAGACGAAAATCTAGGTTTAGGGGTTTTCTAGGTCTAGAAATCGATCTGTCAGGGTCTTACCTCCGAGAAAATTGATAGCCAGCAATGGTATATTTACATTTTTTTTAAATATTATATAAGGTGGCCAGTAAGGCCTTTCAGTTTGATTTGCACTTAAAGGTGATGGATCATATATAAAAAAATAATTGAAGTATTAGTTTCTACATTCTACTTACATACTGCCATTGTTTGCTTCGGTTGAAAGGGGAATATCGTGCTATCCATGAATTTGGATTCATTACTGTGTAGTCACCGTATGCCTTTTTGAGCACTTTTTGATCCTGTGGTGCTTTTGAATAAAGGATAACACCACATTTTACTATTTACATTTATATAACGTTATATAGATAATTACAATATACGTTATGTACAAAGAGCGAGTGCACGTATTTACAAATTATGACATGTGGCGAGAAAGCGCGTGCTTTCTATAGCTGCATCAGATGTGCACTGTTTTCGTATTCGCGTTTCTTCTTTCAAAGAAGTAAAACAAAAACTAAAACGAAAAGCAACCAAAAAGTTTGTTAAAGGAGGTCGCCACATCAGCCGCCTTTTTGGATTTAAAAATTGGCATTCTGTCAAAATCTTCATCCACAGCCGATTCATACTCGGAAAATACCTTTTCAAAGATTTGCTGCACAGGTTTAAAACTTCGGCAAAACTTTTATTTACATCTTTCTATCAGAAACTGCACTTCATTTTTGGCCAAATTTCTTTCACAGGCGTGCCGGTTGGTGCCACTTTCCAACACTGCATCTCTGGCGTTATTCAGCTTGATCGTAGCTCTGCACTCTTTTCTGTTAGAACACCTCTCCAAAGGCTGCTGCAATCTTCATTTTTTTTATTCAGGGTGTAGCGATAACCCGAGAACAGTAGGGTCGTTCCTCCTTTAAGGCAGATTTACACATGGTCAGTAGCTGTCGTCAGTGCTAGCGCCGAAAACTGACTCATACTATTTACACGCAGTCAGTAGTGGACTATATTTCTTTTGGTGTACACACGTTCGTAAAGTCAGTGCGGAAAAATGAATTCTCGAAAACAGCAAAAAATCAGTTAATAATTTGTTGAGAAAATTTACCTTTGTGATGATGCAAGAACTAACTGGTATGTTAGTTCCACTCCTTAGCTGACTATAATAGGTGGTTACTTAGCTGACTATAATAGGTTAGGTGGAACTATAACGCTTCGTGCGTGACCGGGGAACAAAAACCACGAAGGGATGAAACACCGGCCCGCGCCTCGTGTTCCGCAAGTGGAACGGCTCTGGCTGGATCAGATCCCACAGGATGGACGCACATTCTCCATGGTGTAGACGATAGAAAATCGATAGGTTTCTAGGTACTCGATAGGATATAGGTTCTATGCTACTTTTCGGATGCTGCAGGCTTTGAAGCTGAGACTCCACAAGGGTGTCGTTGCCAATGAGTTTTTTAGCTCGCCTTTCAATCGAGTCCAGTGCAGCCAATTGATAACGGGCAGAACCATCCCAGAGGTGGCAGCAATACTCCACAACTAGTATAACTTTTCTTCTGGCCATTGACCATTCTTCTGACTTGAGAGATTAGAATTATTATTTGCATTTGTTTTAAAGTTGTTGTTTCTGTCATAGTCATTTAGCCTGAAATGTATAATATACATTAATCAACTACAACTCACTAACACACAAATAACTGCAATTTAGTAGGTAGTTAAAGAACGAAATCAAATTGTGTAAACAAAATCTAGTTCATTATGTTACCTACCTTTGAATGAGCTTCTCCTTAGTACCAGTGACTTGCGCACCTTTTTTTGAGCTCAATCTTCAGTTCGGCGCCCTTTTTCAGGCCGTAATCCATAATAAAATAACACTTCCAAACACAATAGAATTTCAATAATTTATGTTTAGTACCTACGACTCTGTGCTATCTGACAGCTGTTTAGACCTGACGCCTACGAAGCGCCGCCTGGTGGCAAAAAAAGTATCCAAAACCCTGAGTGGCCGTTATGCATAACGCATTATATAAAGGCGTTATGGAAAATAGATGTCTGCCGCTTGAAAACGAGTGAGGGCTATGGAACTCAATAGATAGTTACGTAACGATCTATATATGTTTAAATTAATACCGACCACCACTACCTGTGTCCTGTACGTCTAAATGTTTATGTACCAAGTATCATGAAAATTCGTTTGAGTTATGGAGGAACATACATACATACAGAAAGAAATTGTAAAAATGGTCAATTTAGTTTCAGGATCATGTATAGAGCCTATAAACACGGTATCTCTGAAAACAAAGTCCGTGAACTTACTGCATGGCCAACCCTTACAGATTTATTATTAGTATTGATAATTAAAAATGTAATTTATGTTTTAGCATACTTACATAAAGTAAATACTTAGTAAAAGCAGTAAATACCAGTAGTTTCAGTATGTTTATTTAAAAAAAAATGTAAAGCAATTGTTTGCAATGCAACAATTGCTTAACACCCCGTGGTCCCGTGGCTTGCTTTCTGCCATAAAACATTGAAATAAAATAAATTTGCAAGTATTGTGTCATATTAGAGGAGTTTTTCCAAAGCCTCTCCTACAGTAATTTTTCCGGATACTAGTGCATCTGAATACCAGTAATGTAGTCATCATTTTCGATGTCTATTTTCGTCTTTTTGAACTTAGTTTATTTATTTCGAACAGGACATTTGATAGCCTGAGCAGAACTTATAAATGAGGAAGACCCGTGGGATATTGGTCGGTAATTATCAACTGGTGATGATGTACTTGTATGGTGAATGAATTTCTGGTGATAGTGTGCTGCGTCAGCACCGCTACAGCATTCCCCCTCTTATAAAAATTTTTGACATGGAAGTTTGATATGAAACTTTTACATTACAATTGTACCTAACAATTTACATACCAAATATTATACTAATATATTATACAAGTCATTATACACGTTCAATTAAAAATACAAAGAAAAGAAAATGTTACGTTAAGCTTCTTAATACTATGTTAGTACGTACTTACAATTAAAACAAAGATTATTTACTGTGGTCGTTGTGCAAATGCAACTTGCGGTTGTGGCTGAAGTTGCGGCTGCTGGGTCGTGATCCTTGGAATCTCCGCGTTTACCGTTTGCACTTGTCGCTGCATCCAACGTGCACTTCTTGTTTTACATTTGTTATATATGAAGTACAAGAATCCTATGCTTATCATAACAAGGACTGTCAACATGATGGATCCGTGCAATTTCACATGCGTTTCTATATCACTTGTGCTCCCGCCGTTTGCACCGTTTTGCGCAATAATTATCCCTTCTGGTTTGCTGTAACTTTTGCCCATTTCTTCTAGTATATTATCGAATCTTTGGTGTGGATCTTTAATGATCATACCCTCGCGATAAAAATATTTTAAATGATGAATTTAATTTGTGATACTTAATTTATTTAACGATTTTTGATTACCTAAGCGCAAACCTCACTGTTGGTTTTTAAATAATTTTTCCGCGGCATAAATCTACTCTATGATAATATTCGGTTAAAGATTCATTATGATTTTGAAACATAGATTGTAGTTTTCCATTTATCTTCTTCTTCCGCTTCAGACATTATGGTAAAGATTTTCCTTTTAACGTCCCTTTGCAACCACTCCGGAAACTTCATGGCTGTTTCGCTCATACTGTCAAAAAACAGTTTTACAGGATGTCTTCTTGATTCCCTTTCAGCTCTCTCTTTCTCCTTTATCTCACGCCGGCGCTGTTCATAATCTGCATCAATGTCTTTCAGTAAATCAGCTAAAGATTCATCGTTAGTCTTTCTCTGTGAGATGTAGATGGTATAGATTCAGTGTTAGAAACATGTTCAGTATCTTCAAGTGTCTCAGTATGTGAAACTCCTACAGTCATTTTACTCGTAATATCCTGGCTTTCACTTGTATTACCAGCTTCCATTGAGCTGTTTGTTGTATTATTCTGGCTTTCATTTATGTTGCCACTTCTTGGGCGGTTTTTCATATAAGGCAATAAAAATTCAAGTAGACTGGCATATTTCCAAGTGTTTGTTGGTAGTGCAGCTTGGCCACTTTTAGAGCTTTTAAATTCTTTTTATTGATTCTCGATGCCCATCTCGTAATTTCTTCTATTCGTTTTTTGCCGTTTTAACTGAAACAGTAATAAAAGGTTAGGGCTCACTTTCTTAACTTAAAGTTATAATCATACTAATATTATAAATGCGAAAGTTTGTGAGGATGTATGTTTGTTTGTTTATGACTCTTTCACGCAAAATTTACTGAACGAATTCAGATGAAACTTTACAATAATATAGCTTATACATCAGAATAAAACATAGGCTACTTTTTATCCCGGGAAAATGTCTAAATTGTACCTATCTAATGTCTAAATTTCATGGTGCAATCAAGTATATGCATTATAATCAAAAATGTCACCTTTTGCAGGTTTTTGGCAACAGTGGACTCCTACAGAACAATTCGATACAATTATAGAGTGGGTGACAGAACAGTTTCCAGGATTGTAGAAAACGTCTGCCAAGTAGTTTGGAATCATTTGCAACCAATTTATATGTGTATGCTGACTGAAAGAGAATAGAAAGAAATTGCAGAACATTTTATGCATAAATAGCAATCCCCAACTGTATTGGAGCAGTCGATGGCAAGCATATTTTAATAAAATGCCCACCTAATTCATGTGTTTAGGTTGTTGATGCGAACAAGAAGTTTATTATAATAGATTATAAAATAACGAATTAAATTTGCCTAGTGATCAGCCTTTACTAGAAGGTGGCACTGCAATACCTTACGTATTTATACGTTAGTTGGATCCAGTGAATCTAACAACTTGGCATACGCCTCCTGTAGCGTCTGCAGCTGACCGGACAATTCTGTATATCTTTGCAGAAACGCCCCCTTACGGTCGGGCCTATCCACCAAAGCAGCAATAGATGTCAACCACCGGAGTTCCGCTCGTATTACAGACATATTCAAGCTGATACAAATTACACAATCAATAATAAACAATTATAAGTCGAATGCCTAACAATGAGAATTAGCAACAAATAATTAAATACTCACTCGGAGAGAAATGAAGTTCGATTGAAATTCAACGATCAACCAATCTAATTAAACCTACGATTATTTGCAATTCAATTCCAATTAAACCCATTTACAAACCGTAACAAAATATACAAATATGAACCTATACGAATGAAAGTATAAATAACAAACAACCTATAATTAATTTTTAGAAATTAACAACCAAGAAGAATATTGAAATAATTACAACTATGGGGTGGCTTTATATTAGTATTGAGTAACCTGTTATTAATATCTAATATTCAACATTAACATTTCATTCCCTTGAATGTCCTCCAACAAGTAAACCAATTTACAGGTACTTTTCAAATTAAAATTTTTAATTCACCCCCTTATTTTTACAATTATATATTTCGGATCAGGAGTGGTACAATGGTAGTATGGTATGTATGGTATGACCAGACGGTGAAGGTGTGGGCGTTAAAGACGGTCATGATTGTCAGGATTGAGATTGGGCGTAGCCATTATTATTATTATGAGGAATAAGACTGTAAACTGTTAAATCTAAATTTATTTACACACACAAGATAATGCGCAATAAGCGAACAATTAAATTGGTAATACAATAATTTAAAGGATAATAAATAATAATTGGGCAGAGTAACGGCCCTTAGAGCGAAATGCCGATAGGCATAGTAACCACCATGACTTAAATCAGCCAATAGAGGCTGTAAGGAAGTAAACCGACTGGTTCGTCGGGAGCATGAGCTCACTGAGTCTAAGCCGAAACTAGTCCTTTTATAGGCGATCTCAGTGCACGCACACACCAACAACCCAATCCATTGCGTACACGCGTATACAAGCTAAATGTGGGTAATTTCGTATTTGCAATGACCCACTAGATAATAAGGTGCGCAAAGTGTTTACAAACTAGAACTTGCGAGGGCGTCGGCTTTGGCCGAGACCCCCGAAACGGCGATACGCCGCACTTATTCTTAATTAGTTGACGTACTCACCCCTGGCGTCCGGTATATAATAAGAGTGAGGCAGGATCAAGGAGACAAGGGTGCTTGCCTTCACTCTCTGTTCTAGGGTTCCCGGGTGAACTTTTCAAACTTTACTCTGGTCTGGATCTGGAAAGTAGTGGCCAGACATAATGCGTTTCGCAGTCATTTAGGCACCCCCTTACATAAGACCACCGTGAAAATCAGCACGTGTGCTGTTGTGTTTCGGCGAGTGAGTGAGGGATTCCACAGCTCACATACTTAACCCTACTGTAATGCAATCTGGCAATGCTTGTGTTAAAGGCGACCGTTCTGATCGTACATGATCGTACATGTATGTAGGTACGACTACTTACACTATTTACATATGCATGTGTGTTTAACAGAAACTGTTTGTTGAGACAGAAGATATTGTTTTCACTTGCCGTGTTGCCGTGCCGGCGCATGTGCGCCGCGCGTTCCCCCACTCTCCGGTAGGGCGTCTATAAATATAGCCGCGTATTTGCGGTCGGTCATTTGCTTTGCTGGACGTCGTGGAAGAAACAACTCGACGACGACACATTCAAGACTGAAGAAAGACGACTGTGACGACTGCTGCTGGCTTCAATATATCCTCTGTCGAGGATTCAGTGATACTCGTATGAATATATGAAGAACACGCGTTAATCGCTATTAACAACAGCTCTTCTCAGAGCTATCTATTCCCATATTTAAACGTTGATCGCTAATGACAACAGCTCTTGTGAGAGTTAAAAACCATTAGAGGTTATGTGTATTATTTACCTATGACTTTGGTATGGTAGCTACATACTTATTAAAAAAAGTATGTATGCTTTTTTTGTAATACGGAGTGAAATCGCGAGATCTGATAAGCTGTTATATACCGTTACTACAGAAGGTGTTTAGGGTCAGGCAATCCTATAGTGTGTGCGATCTTACGTGTGCCTGTAAACGATGATAGCGCTCGAGATGGTGGTGTGTGGTGTGAGGGACTCCTTGGAGTGGAACTTCTTCTTACAGAAGCTGCAACGATAGCGGCTGACAGAAACCCTTAAGTTTCCCGCTTTTCTTACAAATGGGCCCCTGAGGCGGTCGTCTGAGCTTAAATAGCGTGTAGGCTGCCTTCACGTCTTCGATGCTCATCGTTGTCAGATGTGGGATCGGTCCGCTCAAGTTCAGAAAAGCTTTTGCGGCGTCAAGGTGTTTCTCAGAACGCCTTAACCTTGCGCCACCTTGAGAAGCGGTGGAGTGGCTAACGGGGGCCGGGCTCTCCTCGCTCTCCGGAAGGTTCGCGGTTTCGTTGTGACCTGTCAAATACCAAAGTTGGTCAAACTCAACCCTGCTTTGTAAAATATTCTTTCACACGGCACTGATGTTTTACGATCTGTTAATATTGGTTCTTCTGATACGATCTGCTGCGGTATCGTTTCCTGGAATAAGGATAGAGCAATTTTCTGATAAAATTATTTACCTTACTCATTCCTTTTATTCAATAACGGCAATTATTGAATAAAAGAATTGTAACAATTCTTTTATTATTTTACTAATCTAATGCTACAAGGCTAGGGTTCATTTACAGTTTATTATCTTTATAGGTATTACAGCTGACGTAATTCGATTCAAACTAAATTATGAAGGTGGCTCCAGAAAACCATCAGCTAACTTCTCACGTGCACTCCTCAGGTGCATTCTACACTATTGCTGTAATTAGCAGCAATTAGTACTACACTAATTGCTGTCGCATCACGTAGGTGATATGCTTGTGAATATTTAGAAAATGAATCTATGATTGTGAGATATTTTTCGTTTTCGGCACTAAACAAGTCAAGGTGGACTACCTCAAAGTGCTTAGTTGAAGGTGGAACGATTTGAAATTGCTGTCTTATCGGTTTCCTGTCACATTTGGCTTGACCGCAGATAGTGCATTCATTGATGTACTTTGTGACGCTATCTTTCATTTTTGGCCAGAAATATTTTCGCGATAAGGACAAATAACATTCATTGATGCCACGATGATTTGTTCTTCCTTCCTGATACTTTTTTATAATATCTTGTTGTTTGAAATATTCTTTAATATTTTCCAATTCGGTTTTGGTCAAAATTAGATTCATAGATGAGTTTTTAAAATTATTTTGGATTATAGGAATGATAGTGTACATTTCTAAATAGGGGTGGATAATGATTCCAGTTTTGACTTTCGGGTTAACATATTCTTTTATCGCACTTATTACGTCTTCCTCTAGGTTGGACTTGGAGAGTTGTATGTTTGTCCTAGTGTGACTTTCAAATGGTTTTGATATAGTGGTTTTGCCTTTTACACCTTCTACTACTGTGAATACTATCTGCTTATTAAATTTATTTAAGGGGTCGTCTGAAATGGGGACTTCCAAAATGGGGTTCCACAATGGGACCCATTGAAGCGGTCTATGATCTGTTACAATTTCGAATTTACGCCCAAATAGATATGGTCGGAAGTATTTTGTTGCCCACACAATAGCTAACAATTCCTTTTCAATTGTACTGTAATTAATTTCACTGTCATTGAGGGTTCTTGATGCATAAGCTATAGGCAAGTCTGATCCTATCGGTCCTTGTGATAGAACTGCTCCTAGGGCTATGTTCGATGCATCAGTCGTAACAACAAACTCTTTATTAAAATCGGGGTACTTGAGTACAGGGTCATTAGTAAGACATTTGTGTCGTTCATTTTAAAAGTGAACTATCTCCTTGTAACTGAATTTTAGAATAACGAGCTTTTTGTGAATTATAGTGTAGGAAAAAAAATATAAGCATTCATTCATTGTTTTCATCTATGGGATTTTAATGCAACTATTGCAGTTACTTCACTTTTATATTGAAAGTTATGACTAAATGTGATACCATTAGGCAAGAAAAAATGGTTTTAAAATAGGGAGTTACACCACTTTTACAATGAACGACACATTTATCAAAGCAATTTTTGTAGTTTTCATTGAGGACAATTTTAGAACCCTTTTTTAAGCATTGAGTTAAAGGTTTCGTTACTTTAGCAAAATCTGAAATAAATTTTCTGTAATAACCTAATAAACCTAAAAATCTTTTTATCTCTGTAACGGTTTTAGGTAGGGGGTACTCTGTGATAGCTGATATTTTGTCTGGATTTGGCTTTACACCATCCTTACTGATAACGTGACCTAGATAGTTTGTTTCTAGTTGTAAAAATTCGGACTTATCCATTTGAATTTTGAAATTTGATTCCCGCAATGTGTGTTCCTCGCGACTTTTTAAATAATTGTTGGGGGGTGGATTTCCATATTTAGCCCAATTATGACCTAAGGGGGGCATTGCTCTATTTTCAAAATGTCTGACGCCACTCATCGGACGTGGACTTCTATTGTCTAATTGTTGGGGTTGAGGTCTGCGAGGAATTTTAAAAAGATTACTGGCTGGATTATAACTTGGAGGTAATGCGCGGAGAATTTGTTGTGTCCTACTTGGACCATAGTACTGTGGACGCGATTGCTGTGGATGCGGTTGTTGAGGCCTCCAAATTTGAGAAGGATGGTCTCTGAGGAAAGGTTGTCGTGAAGGCCCTGGCATATTAAAGAAATCTTGAACTGGTGGGGGTTTCCTAATTGCGTTATGAATATCGCTGCTATTTCTACTTTGCATGTACATGATGCTAATTTCTTCTTGTACGAATTGAAGAGCTTTTTCAATAGTTTCGGGACGCATACAGCGGATTCTGAATCCGAGAGGATCCTTTAGTCCTCTAAGATATGATTGTAATGTTAGTTTTTTATACAAATTTCGTTTTGACGCTATGGTGGTCGGGACAGTTTCGTGTAAAGTCACATATGTCATTATCGTACTAAAAAGATTTTGGCAGCTTTCGTAGAATTCTTGTGGTGTCTTATTGCCTTGTGTCAGAGCGGCAAGATCCATCTTGCCTAAAGAGCCATCTCGTCTCTTTGATCAGAAAAATTGTTCACTAAACATTCCCTAATTTTTGCCCATTCGTTGGTTATTCCGGTTGAATTTATTAGGCGGGCGGCGTTACCCGTTATTTTATTTAAGATACCATTGGTTAGTGCAACCTGGCTGAACGATGCCGTCATTGAACAAAATTGAACGACTAATTCGTCGCATAGTGCAACGAATCTAGTTAACACGTTTGGAGTACAATCGAACTCTGGCAAGAGCCGTAAGGCCTTGCAAATGTTATCGTAGTCGTTCATACTATCAACTGAAATGTCTTCTACACTATTTAGATTTCTATTGGAATCGAATACTTTAAATATCGATTGTCAAGATGGAGAATTGATACTATAATATTACTAATTGAAATATCGATTGTCAAGATGGACAATTGATGCTATACTAAAGGGTTTTTCAATAAGGGCGGGTAGATTTTGAAACGAAATTAAACAAGCTGCGTATGAGGTATCAACAAATTTTTTTATTTATTTAAAAGGCCCATATATGCCATTAAGTATGGAAGATGACATCATTCAAATGCCCGCCTCGGCTTCTCACAGTGGCACGGATCCGAGTGGTCCAATTTTCAATGACTCTTCCGCATAAATTTCCGCCTGAATTTGAGCGATGGCATGTGTTATGTTCGCCTTCAGGGCATCGGTGGATTGTGGTTTATTTGCATAGACCTGCGACTTCAAAAAACCCCACAAGAAAAAGTCTAGCGGGGTTAAATCGCATGACCTTGGTGGCCAATTCACATCACCCCTGCGAGAGATAACCTTAGTCTCAAATCGCTCATGCAGAATGTCAATCGTGGCGTCCGCTGTGTGGCACGTAGCGCCATCCTGCTGGAACCACATGTCATCTAGGTACATATGGTTTAATGTGGGCCATAAATAATTGGTTATCATCGTTCTGTAGCGCTCGCCGTTGACAGTGACCGCCTCACCAACGTCGTTTTCGAAAAAATACGGACCAATGACGCCGCCGGCCCAAAATCCACACCAAACCGTAACTTTTTGAGGATGCATTACCACCTGGTGAACCTCGTGTGGGTTTGTGTCGTCCCATATACGGCAATTTTGTTTGTTAACAAAGCCATTCATCCAAAAATGCGCCTCGTCGCTAAAGATGATTTTTCGCCCGAAATTGGGATCCTCTTCCAAACGATTCGATGCCCAGACAGCGAACAAACGACGTTGTCTATGGTCATGAACTTTGAGCTCCTGGGTCAGTTGAATCTTATACGGGTGTAACCCTAAGTCCCGTCGCAAAATTCGCCAAGTTGAAGTTTGCGAAAGGCCGAGTTCTTGTGCACGGCGAGGAATCGACTGCCTCGGGTTCTGCTGTACACTTTGACGGACCGCCGCGATGTTCTCGGCTGATCTTGCGTTTCTTGAACGTACAGGTGTGGGTTGATCGATTAACGAACCGGTTGTTTCAAATTTTGCCACCAAACGCTGAAGAGTCGACTGTGAAGGGCCACCACGTCTACCGTAAAATAGGCGCAATGCACGCAACGTTTGCACTAACGAACACTCAATTTGATAATAAAGTTTTATCATTTGTACGCGCTGTTTAATCGTGTAACCTGCCATGGTGATTTGGCATAAGTAACTGAATAATAAGCAAAAGATTTGACAATTGTCACCAAAACAAAATGGCCGCCACGGGCCGCCAAAATCTACCCGCGCCAATTGAAAAACCCTTTATTACTAATTGAAATATCGATTGTCAAGATGGAAAATCGACGGGAAAGGACTATAACTAGGTTTGGCAAACACACTAGAGCGATTCTAATGTACTTACAGAAACATAATCGGCCCTCTTTGCTGCATCGATAGCTGGATGCTCCAAGTGCTGCTACTCGTAACTTGTAGATTCGGGATACTCTTGACGGTGGTGGACCACCCGGCTGGCTCGCGAACGCGATTTTCTATTTCCGAAACTCTGCTCGCGACCTGGCCCGCGAGTCTCCTACCGACTGCGCCAGTTAAGTTCGGTGGCAGCAGAGGATGCAAAAAAAACCGATTTTACTTAAAATTACTTTAATAAAAAAAAGGAATACAATTTTAACAAACTACGTTGAACTGACACCGGTCAATGTTAGATCCAAATGTCAAAAGAATTTGCTTATCTACGTTGAAGTGGACACTGGTCGATATTAGATCCAAATGCCAAAGATTGTGTTTCGACCGGAGTATTTAAGATGGCCCTCGATGCAGTTGTGCGGTTACTCAGATTAATTCACATGTGAAAATAAATTTCCCAGAGTTTGCAATGCTTCGGAGAATCGCCTGTAGATATGTTGCAATACCTCCCACATTGATGACGGTCATTTTGGTGGTACTTGGATGTTGTAATCTAAACACGCATGTAAGTGATTAAACACAAACAAAAGTGATTAGGTACTACCGCTCTCCAAAGAACGACAAAACGAACACAGTCACAAAACGAGCCTCAAAATGTTCGTGGCAGATGGGCGAATTCACTTTTTCTATTCTGTAAAGAATCATCAAGAATAGATTTGAGCCATTTTACGAAACTTTTTGCACATTGGATATATCCTGGTACACCGCACTTGTAATACATACTTAGTATGTATCCAAATATTTTTATTTATAAATGAGTATAAAAATGTGGAAATTAATCTATGCAACAATATAAACAACAATTATCTTACAAAACAAAATGGCTTCTCCCTTATTAGAAGAGAAGGGATGAGAGGGGAGGTCAAATGTCATGTTCTATCTTGCTATAAAATTTTAATTTTATAACCACAGGCTATAAAATTCCTATGTCTAGTGATTTTTCCTTGAACATTACCAGCCGTGGTACGACCGGTTTATGAGGCAAAAATTTGTAATGTTACAACATATTCGTTTTCTCATTGCAGGTTTTCACAAGTTTTTGATATTTTTCCTTTGCTCAGCATTTATAAGCACTAACTTGAAAAATTTTTCATTGGCATCAATTCTCAAACTTTTCTCCCATGACAAAACTATTCTGAAAAAAAAATCAAATACATTTTTGTATCCTTTCAACGCTATTTTAATCATTTCTCCTCTACTGCCACCAGACCACGAATCAGTTCGTATGCGCAAGTTATTCCATGTCCGACTGATGCATTGCATAAGATTGAGTATAACTGCATAAGTTTATGTTTTTCAATAGGATCTGATAATAAAAATTCAATTTCGTCGAATTCGGCAATACTATTTATGGGCTTTTATACAGCGTGGTCAAAAAGTCGTGGATCAAACGAAACAGGGCGATAAAGGAGGTAATTTTTTTCAATGAAACTACCGAGTCTTTTTACATTTTAATCAATAAAAAATTAAATTGATTAAAAACAATAAAACAAAAGGTGTTTTATTATGACTCGATAATGTATCAATAGAGTCATGTGGGGCAAGCGTGCGCACTTAAGGTTTGAAGCGTCATAAAAGCCAGAATGTTAGGTTCAATAAAACAAAAGGAGGTTAATTGGTTAGAGTATTTATTAATCAACAAATTAAACATAGAAACATTATTCAATGATATCACATATTCTTGAGAAATAAGCAAAACAAACATAGTCAAAATGCGTACACTTACCCTACACTAGGGGTAACTGTGCGCAGTATTGCGGGTAAGTGTACGCAACATAAAAAAGTCTGAATTTTAAGCTATCTCGATAATTAATGTGCGCTATCACACAGTCACTTTAAGGTACCCATACACCCAATCACGACCAGCTAGTTTTGTCGATGTATTGAAGCGGTGTGGAATATTATTCAACTCAGCATACTCATATATCAACTGTCGAAGGCTACTCATAGTGAGACCGTAATAAAGATCGTCGTTTTGTTTCACATACTCAAAAATTTCGTCTTCTTGTGCTTTCGTAAATGTAGTAAATCTTCCCATACTTTTTGCTGTGATTCCAACTTTTAAGCGTTTTCGAAGAGTACTGAAGAAGAGTGAGCGCACACTTGCCCCAAAGCATCCAAACGAGATTCAGTCAAAATTGTTCACAATTGCGTCATCATAATCATCCAAACATTACCACTAGTTGCACTAGATATTACTCAGTTATCGATGATTTATAGCAAATTTTCATAAATGATTTACGTCAATAAAAGATTACACGCTAAATTCTGTAAAATATCGTAATATTATGAGTAAAAAAACATTTCTTACCTGTGAAGACAAAATGGTGCGCCGGCGATCACTGACACTCGCACGCTTTGGACAACGCTGCGTGCGGCACTGAAGAGGGGGGGTGCCGATTCTTAGTCATAAACTGTTTTCGAGATACTTAGCATGCGTACACTTACCCGCTGCGCATACTTGCCCCACGTGACTATACTACAAAAATTGTATTGCAGCTCTTGGTAGCAAATTTAATGATCAATGAATTTTTTTCCGTAAATTTTGAAGCGTTACAAAAAATTACTTCTCACTTTAAGAGCACCATGTGAAAAAAAAATGTATTACGGAAAAGTGACCCTGTATTAAAAACTTGCTGATTCAAATGAGGTACAACACTTTACTGTTTGACCTTTAGTTTTGGTTTTGTGGTCGTTTTTTCATATCAAGGTGCAAATTTAAAATGGTAAATTTAAAGGAAAATTTAGATTTTTGCTCATACATACTATGTAATAATTTCAGAAGTCATCATGAAATAAAAAGAACAATTATGACTTAGTAATTTTATCAAAATTCAAATTTTACAATAAATGTTCAAAGTTCCTACCTCTGACCATAATGCACAACCTGCACCGCCTAATAAAATTCGCACGTAATCGGCGGAATGCACCTCTGTTATTAAGAATTTGTAACCTAGCGAACTCGACCTTTTCTCGTAGTTCTTGCTCGGTGTTATTCTCTCCTTGATACACTATTTCTTTGAAATAGTCCCAAACAAAAAAGTCGATTGGATTAAGGTCGGGCGACCGGGGTGGCCATGCAATAGGTCCGCCTCGACCAATCCACCGGTTAGGGAAGCGCTCGTTCAAATGTCCTCGAACTGCTCGAGCGTAATGAGGCGGGGCGCCGTCTTGTTGCAGCCACATTTCTGCCACTCTATCTTCAGGAATCTCAGCTTCGTTGAGTATTTGGTTCAAATTATTTTGTAAAAAATTCAAATACAAAGCACCATTCCGCCTTGGTGGCATTTCATGTAGCACAAGCTGCTGGTCAATTATTCCAGCCCACATGTTTATACCAAACAGATGCTGGAATCGATCATTTCTGATGATATGTGGGTTCACTCTGGAGTAGAAGTGTAAATTGTGAATGTTAAAAATTCCCATTCTTCTAAAATTTGACTCATCAGTCCATAATACTTTGTTGAAGAACTGCGGATCCTCTCTGTGTCGTCTAAGCATCTCTCTGCAAAATCTCACTCTAGATTCATAGTCAGCGGGCAGTAAAGCTTGCACCCTTTGCACGTGGTAAGCGTGATATTTATTTCTTTTAATGATAAGCTGCACCGTCGATCGTGGAATCCCGAGATTTCGTGATATTTGGCGTTGGCTAATACCAGGGTCCAATCTTAACTGTCTCAGTATTTGCTCTTCATTGTCAAATCGTACCAATGGTCTACCTGTACTTGCAGCATGCTCACCGGGTAAGGTTCCCTCCATGTACGCATTATGCACGCGCATAAAGACCCTGTAGTCCGGGAAACGGTCTCGGTTAGGGTAGCGTTGTCGATATTCTCTGGCAGCAGCCCGAGCATTGCCGTCGCAAAAGCCATGGAGGTAATGCATTTCTGCATACTCCCGTTGGGTGTATGGTCTCGCAGCAGCCATCTTCCGCTTATCTAGCCAATCCAAAAATCTAGCCAAAAATTATATATTATATTACGAGGGCTGTTCAAAAAGTTTTTAGTAAAATGAATAATAGTTAGAATATCAAAAAAGTTTATTTACAGTTTTCAAAATATTCCCCTCCAACCCCCTATGCATTTATGCATTCGAGTAAACCAGTATTCAAAACGTTTAAAAAAAGCATCTTGCTGGAGGCCGAAAAATAACCGACGAAATTCTACGACGGGGTTGTTTGCGATGTTAAAATTTCGTCCCCGAAGCATTTTGTTTTACTGTGGGAAATAAAAAAGAATAGCACGGAGCTAAATCTGGGCTGTACGGAGGATGGGGTAACATTTGTACCCCCGAAGTTGACAAATAGTCGATGATTCTAGCAGCTATGTGAGCGGGAGCGTTATCTCGGTGAAAAAGAATGCCACGGACGCCGCTCCTTGGGCGCTCACCCCAAAAGCCTAAGGTAGACAAACTTCGGAATACCATTCAATAGTAACTGTTCTACGGTCTTCTAGCGGGATTACTACTACTGGTCCACTACGTCGAAAAAAAAACGGCAATCATTTTTTTATTAATGCTCCGACCGCAAACAAGTTTTGTGGGCAACTGGTCCTCTTCAAACACCCATTGCGTAGATAGCTGCTTTGTAAGGGGATCGTAGCTATAGATCCAAGATCCATGAGTTTTCATGATGTAGGATACGTTTTGTGAAGTTCCTCCTTCGAACTTTTTCAGCACAAAGCACTAGTCAACACGACGGTATTTTTGGTCTTCTCTGAGAGAATGAGGTATCCACCGCGAAGAAACCTTCCTGACTTAAAGGTGTTCATGTAGGATAGTGGAAACTGCCTGTGTTGCAATATTTAATTCAAAGGTAAAAAAAGTATGTATTTTAATTGCACTGAACTTTTATTTAAACATCAACGTTTACGGACGCGGCATATCATTTCGGTATATGTGAACGGCTTAGCTATACAGGAAAACATCTGATTGTACCTTATGTAATGTTTTAAAGTATACAGTAAAGCCATGTTCATTTATAGAACCTTGTCCCTCTACTGCCAAGGGATCTATTATTGATAAGATTCTTTCTTCTGCAGCTGACAGGTTCACAGTTTTGGCTGGACCACCTCCAGTCCCACTTGCATGACGATGCAAGGTCAATGCTTTCTTTTTTGGTTTTGACTTCCAATCCGCAGCTTTAATAAACAGACAGGTTCACAGTTTTGGCTGGACCACCTCCAGTCCCACTTGCATAACGACGCAAGGTCAATGCTTTCTTTTTTGGTTTTGGACTTCCAATCCGCAGCTTTAATAAACAGACTTCACTAAATAAACATTTCGGTTTCACCCGAAATATGACAAAGTATATTTTCAAGTGTTGACATTTACTTTTGTTACAGATGTTAATAGAGATTTACATGTATAAACCTTACTTTCTTCCACTTGTCTGTAGTTTTGGTGACGCCACCACCAAGCGAATTCAAAGAATTCGACAGTTTACCCCACAACCTGTCAGATTTAATCATGCCTTGGGCCTCAGGGACAGGCCTGGCCAGGTCACCATGACTGTAATGTAAAAAAAAAAACAAAGAGTGAATACTACTGTTACTATTGCATCGTTGTTTACATTATGCAACAATCCGTTCCCTAGGCAGGGTCCCAAGAATTCCGGCTGCATTACTTACGGCTGTTGCCCGAGCTAATACAGCTCTATAATCGCAGGTTAGGTCGCAGGTAATAATTTTTAAACGAGTTCGTTTGTGTTTGACACTGACAGCTTGTAACATTTGATTTCGCAACCATAGCCAATTTTCGTAATTTAGCGAATAAACCCATTCGTCACAATGATCGTTATCATAGTGTTACATTGGCTATGAAATTGTTTTCGTAATCTTAGAAACGACTGACGAACGACGTAGCGAATCGCTACAGAGCGAATGCCATTTGTCTAGAGCCCCAGCCGTGCAGTTGCTGTTTAGTGAGGTGCGATATTGATCCCAAAAATTTCAAATCGGTCTATTTTTTGTACTGGGCGTTTAAGAGGTCTCTAACAGTCTCTAAGACTTCAGTTGTAAGGTTTTAATTAAAAGTATCTGCATTCATAAAGGCCGTCTGACTATGGAATTGGGAGCTGGTACTGTTGGAAGGTCGTGATGCTGTCCATGTTTTCTATGTCATTTTATTTTTTATTGTTTTAAATACTTTTAAGAATATTCGAACTGATTGATGTACAGTGTGAAATAAATATTATATAATTTTCTCATGTAAATATAAATAACCATTGATTACATTCTTACGTTTTATTTAATGTAAAGTATACTGTAATGTAAAGAAATTAGGTCATGTAAACGAAAGAGACTTAAAGGAAATGGGTAAAAATAAAATGGTACGAGGACTCGACTTTAAAGAAAAAAATATTGGGTACCTGTGAGACTTGTATTAAGGGTAAATTTACCACTCTACCATTCCAAAGCCATGAACAAATAATCTCTACCGAAGTACTGCAGATAATTCACAGTGATGTATGTGGCCCTTTTGAGCATAAATCAATGGCCGGATCAAAGTATTTCGTTACATTTATTGACGACTATACAAGATACTGCTATGTTAAAGAAAGAGCGAAGTAATTGAAAAATTCAAGGAGTATAAAAACTATGTTGAACTGTTTCATAAGAAAAAAATTCAAAACCTTCAATCTGACAATGGAGCCGAATATAGGTCGAAAGAGTGAAAAATTCCTGAGATAACGGTATAAGCCGAAGACTATCTGCACCCTATACGCCACAGCAAAATGGCATGAGTGAAAGGAAAAATCGGTCGCTGATGGATAAAGCAAGATGTCTGATGATAGATTCTAACATTCCTGCAAATCTATGGGCAGAAGCGGTGAACACTGCAAACTATTTGATTAACAGAAGTCCAGCAAAAGCTCTCAAAGGAAACTCCCCATATGAGAAGTGGGTAGGAAGAACCTTCACGTTTCGGAAACAAAGCATTTGTAATGAACAAGAATCGAAAAGGAAAATTCTCGGCCAAAGCTACGGAAGGAGTATTTTTGGGATATGCAGATAAAGCCAAAGGTTTTAGAATCTACATACCGGAAAAGAATGATGTTATCAGCAGAGACGTAAAAGTAATCGAAAAGATGTATTATGGTGATACTCCTGCTGAGAAAAACAAAGATTTTACTCTAGAACCAGAAACAGAATTAATTGAGATTGAAATACCTGAAATTAAAAACAAAATTAATAATAACTTACCTTTTGAGGAAACAACTAATCTTCCTTCTTCCAGCTCCAGTCAAGATCCAGTTGACCCACCGTACTCAAGTGAAAGACCACAAAGAGAAGTGAGGCCACCAGCATGGACCAAAGATTACGAGCTAAGTCGTTGCGTGACTATGTTTACATCAGATAGTAATGATGACTATGACTGTTCATTTCTTACATATAAAGATGCAGTGATGGGCACCGACAGACAAAATTGGGAGAAGGCGATACAGTGTGAAATGGATTCACTACAGAAAAATAACACCTGGGTACTAGTTGACAGGTCAGAAGCCAAAGGACACAAAATTTTGTCTAACAAATGGGTGTTTCGGATTAAAGATGACGGTACGTACAAGGCCAGATTAGTCGTACGTGGCTGCGAGCAGAAAGGAAACTTGGATTTTGAAGACGTATATAGCCCAGTCGTAAGTCAATCTGCCTTAAAAACTTTATTAGCTATTGCCGCATCCAAATCTTACTACTTCATGACATTTGACGTCAAGACAGCATTCTTGTACGGAGAGTTGACAGATGAAGTTTATATGAAACTACCTGTTGGCTATAAAACTGACTGCAATACTACTGAAGTAGTTTGTCGGCTAAAAAAGTCGTATGGCTTAAAACAAAACTTTTACTCAAGCGATGTTTGATTTGGGTTTCAAGACGATAAAAACCGATCGATACGTTTTCATAAATGAAGATAAGTCAATAATAATCGGATTATTTGTATGACGGACTTGTCACAGGAAAAGACAAGGAAAGGATCGAAAATATTATGAAAAAATGTTGTGGTGACTGGATTGCTTGTTGTGGTGATTGAATTATGTGTTGTGGCGACTGGATTGTGTGTTGTGGTAACTGAATTGTCTGTTGTGGCGATTGGATTGCTTATTGTGACGACTGGAATGCTTGTTGTGACGACTGGACTGCTTGTTGTAGAAACTGAATTGCGTGTTGTGGCGATTGGACTAGTTGGCTTTGGTAACGAGGTGTGTTGAAGTAAGGCGATGGATGATACTGTGCTGTGGCGTGCACAGAGATTTCAGACAGGGGTATGCACGGCTAAAACTTACCAACTTCAGCATTATTTAGATGGCCTGCCGGCAGTAGGTGGATACTTAACTGCCTCCTACTTACCGCACGGCGACTGGCGGCGACATTGGCTCTTCACTCTTAAAGCAATTCGCTGATATTTGTTTAGGGGCCACCATGAATAACTAAATAAGTGCCAAGGTGGCCTTTAAAAAGGCCGTAAGTAAAATGTTAAGTTTGTTTTCTTTGCGCAAATTAATTAAAATTCAAAAAGTTAAAAATTAAAAAAATTAATGTTTATAAATCAAATCAACACGCGTATCTTTTTTCAAAAATTTTGCAAAACGTGTGAAAATTATTTAAATCTGTGTATCCGTTACCAGCCCAAACCTTTTTTATCTTGCTTCGAAAATAAAATGCAAGGAAAACAATATAGGTAATTTGTTTGTATAGGTAATTGTACACAACTTGTTAGCCAGTTATAATAATTATATAACTTTTTATGAAAAGAACGAGTATGTAATACTACCTTTTTTTTTAGTTAAATTCAATTCGGGTACACATCTTCCCTTTGCAATCAATTTAACTTTATCCTCAAAAGATAACGTCGAAAAAGCGGCAGATTTTTTAAGCACACTTCGCCAGCACAGGTCTCATAGGTATATTTTTCCATGTTTTATAGTAAATTAACGAAGTAATTAATTAAACTTAAATTAAATTAAATAATTAAATTAAGTACTCTTACACTTGCGCCAAGAAAATCAATCAAAACACAATTACAAAAGCAAAAACCAAACGATTTGTAATAAGCGAAATTGTCTCGTCTACATACTTATTCATTTCATTCCGACCATATTTCGACTAAAACAAGTCGACCGCCTACAATCAACAATTAAGCTATGCTTTCTCTGTTATTCAATTCGGACGGGTTACATCCATAAGCTGTGCCTCTAAAATTCGTCAAAAGTCAAACACGCGCATACATTTTCACGCACACACGCATACATTTACTGTGTACTACACGAGATGTATTGTATGAAAAATAAGCTTGGCGTAGTACTGCTTATGCCTGGAGAATGTATGGAGCGCTGCGGCTGCGGCATCGATAGGCGCTCAACAAGTTCCACAAGCATACAAGAGATGGCGCGTATAACGTAAATCGCGTAATGAACACGAGAGGCCAAAGCGCTGTGCGGTGAAATGGCTAAGAAGTTAGATTTAATTGTTATTACTATGATTTTTAATTAGTTATCATTTAGGGGAGGGGAGGGGCATGTATGTGTGGGACTCCAGGGTATGCAGAGCTTATTTGCATATATGGAACGCACGCCCCTGATACTGTGTAGTTGATGATGATGGAGGACTGCTCGGTGTGGGTGATGGATAATTGCGTGATGATGGACGTTTGTGTGGCAACTTAGGGGACTGTCGGTTGAATGGTGACGGGGAAGAATAGCTTGATGCTGGTGATTGGATGAACGGCATCTGATAGTTGTATCTGCTCACTGTAGGTCTTATTTCCGATGGCGCGACGAGTAGACGAGAATCTTCAGAAAGTCGACCAAGTTTAGCATTATAAATTATATCGGATATAATTTTTCGAGTAAATATCAGTTGCGTTCCATTTATATCCTTTAATTGCACGCCTACAAACTCCAAATAATTCCCAGTCTTCTTCTTTATTTGATAACATTACTTCAGCATATATAAGATTTAAGAAATTTTCGCAAGATCTTTTTCGGAGTGTATGATAAGTAAAGGAGAGGTATCCGATTTCCGCGCCATAATTTTCGAGTGTTTCACCCATACATATTGAAAATTTCTTTCTTTGGCAATAGATTTAGCCTTACTCAATAGAGCTTTACTTCGTTGTGTGAGGTGGTCATTTACGTAGATAACGCCTTCGAGCGAAAAGCCCAGATTAGATAAATTTAGATTCTGGCTCTTACGCGACGATGCAACAAATTCTTCCTTGGTATAACGATTATTAAATGATATTATCACAGGTTTCACAGCATCGGGAAGACGTGTGGGAATGCGAGCTATGTAATTAATATCGTCCTTTTTAATGCTGAGCCCCCCCAAACTGCCAATACTCTGGGCAAGGTCATAAAGGTTCTCGCTCCCCTTCTGTGGTAATCCTCGTGTCTCCACATTGTTGGCTCTGGCCCATTGATCTCGCTTGTCAAGTTCTCTTTGCAACCTCGATACCTCGTCCTTAAGTTCAGGAACGGCGTCCATCACTTTTTCCACCTTAGCTGTCCTAACTTCCAAAGATTTAGTGGTTACATTTACATTTAGATTTGTTAATGAGGTCATGTGCGAAGTCGAAAGAGTCCTTCATGTTTGACAATTCCGATTTGATAGACTTCACATCCTGCACCAAGTCAGCCAAAGGAGTTAGCTGAGCTGAAATGCCATGTAGCTGTTCTTGGAGTTTGTCCAATCTGGTCCAATCAGGTGGTAGGGGAGATGTAGGAGCCGATGAAACTGTTGTAGATGTTTTGCACCACAAGCAGCGCCAGGTTAATTTCCTGTCGCCCAGCTTCCTGTATCCCTGTTCGGTAATGTTTGCACAGCCATAGTCAAACTGCTTCTTACAGGAGCTGCACACTGGACCGTCAGAGTGTGACGATTCACAGCGTGGACAGATAAACATTTTCGGGAAAAGTTTGAGCACCTCAGTAAATTTCACGCTTCACTTCACACTACTGCGTACATAATAATATTGAAAAAGAAAATGCAATGCGTCTGTTTCTGACGACGGTTGAAACTGAACTGTTCAACCGTTCAATTTTAAATGAGAATTGACTAAGTCGCATGCTCCATCGAGCCAAACGTCCTGTGGGATTCTTAAGTTTGTAAAACTATTGTAGGGACGCATGATCGGTCACCACAGTACATTCCTGGCCTTCTACATATGATCTGAACTGCTCTAAGGCATAGAGGACAGCAAGGAGCTCCCTCTCAGTATTGACTTTTGACTGTCAAGCTAGCCGATTTGAATTTATGAAAAACCCTTTCCAGAAGTTCCAGGTGTTCCTCAAAGTTGTTAGAAATGATGATTAAATCATCCTGGAACGCAAAAACTCTACCATCAAACTCAGCACCAAACAGTTTGTCCATCAGCCTCTGCATATAAGCTAAAGCACCTACGAATCCGAAGCACATGACATTAAATTGAAACAATCTTCTACGAGGAACAGTAAAGGCAGTCTTCTCTGCAGAAGAAAGTTATATCTACTCGTGGAGCATGTGTTGCCGTTAAAATGGACATAATTTTTTTAGAAATATTACCAAATGTTTTTGGAATGTTTTTCATAGTATGAAGTAAATAAAACCCATCAAAAATAACAGCATCGAACGGTTTTGGTATTTCGTCATCAGGGGTATTTGCTTGTAAAGCCTCAATCATTGCTGACTTTGCAGTTTTATGGATAGTTCCATCTTCATGACAAAGTGTCATCGGAACTATTGTAATGGGGTATGATAATGTTTTTTCCACATCGATATGATATTGCATTGATAGAGCTAATAGGCGACCAAATAAATCACGTTGGACACGGATTTCATGAACTTTATTACCAACTTTGATTCTTTTCTTTTTTTTTCGGAAGCAAAATTAATTATTTTTACCTGAGTTAGGTCAGCTACAACGAGGAGTGACTTTTAAACTAAACGTTAAGACGTATGAAGAGAGACTAACTCCAAGTTTTATTTTAATACATAATGAAAACTCACTAACTAATACATTTGGTTCCGTCAAAGGAACAATAGGAATCTTATTTATTTATTTATTTTATTTATTTATTTAATGGCTAACCTAACAGCATTTAATATTTAACAAATACATATAATAGATTAATTAAATTTTTATATAGCCTATAACAAGGTTAGGCATCTTAAAGTTTATATGTAAAATGATAACAATATACGAGTACATACCTACATGTATCTATAAATTATATAAACATATTATACGAGTGAATATCAAAAAAATTGTACGTAACACAAAAGAAACACAATGGAATATTAACATTTCTGTAACACAAAGGAATATAAAGGTGCATTATACCAACAGTGTATTTGCTTACGGACATTATTTTATCTTTTACATTTTGTATTTTAATTGACTTGAATAAATGTATTTTATACTAATCAACATTTTACATGACGCAAAACTATAAAGTTTAACACATTACGTAGAATAGTTAAGGTAGTTAGGTATTTAAAAAATAAACAAAAATAAAATAGTTTAAAAATCTTATTTATGTTATCAGTAATTAAAAATCTTAAAGAAAACAATCTAAAATGCAACATTTTGCAAGTAAAAACAATAGCAGTTTCTCCGGATTTTCTTGACTCAACTTTTGTCGATATCGTCATTGTCTCTCTGCTCCAGAAAGCACAAATTGTAACTATGGTTCTATCACGTAAATACACCAATAGAGATAATTATATAATTTTTCACATTAAAAACGGAAAAGAAAATGCCAAAATAGATTTTTTAAACATAAATGAAAAAGTATATATTAAGTTAGGTAATGTAAACTGGTCTAAGTCTATTGATGTTTTTATATTTTTCGTTTTAGTTCGGTAAGTTTTTGAAGTTCATATTTATTATATAAAAAAATTCTTTTTCTTTTTTATATTTAAGGCTTTTTAGTGCAGAGTCTATACATGGGCAATTTCGTACTGTGCTCCTCACGGTGTTTTTCTTTACAGTAAGTAAGAGCTATAAGTTAACGAAAAAATATGCAATCGAATGGCGAAAACAGCTTTCAAATCGGATCAGTAGTTCTTTATAAAATCGCGAAGATACATATAAACGAGAACCAACTTTTTTTTAGTCGGTTTAAAATAAAAAAAACATTACAAAATTATCATGAATTAATGGTTTACAATGAATTTTTATTCATATAAATTTAATATTTTGAATGTAGAAATATACAACGTAAATATATTCAGACTACAACGAACATTTTAAAACGAAAAAATGTGTCACACGAAAGAAACATAATGGAATATAAAAATTGCCAATGTGTATGCACCCTTTTTTTGTGTGGCGTCACCCAATGGAAGCAAAATATAACCTATCAAAACAAGAAACCACGCGCTACAAACAAAGTAAAAAGATTTTCACATTTCTTGTCTATCACACGATTTACTTATTACAAATAGTATCATAAGATAATATATCTGTAGTAAAATCATTAAACTTACCTGAGATATTGCGTAACACAAGTAAATATTTTACAATGCAACAAAACGGTAACCTCACAAATCAAAGCAATACAGCAAAAGTAAGGTGGCTGACGTTTTGTTTTGTGAGGTTGAGTGGTAAATCGAGTGTTTCCGGATGTAAAAAAATACGGATGCGTTCCGAAAGTGTATAACAGGACACATAATATCGTCACACAACGGTCGTCACACAAGGTAATGAAATATGGAGACATCAGTTTTACTTCAGTTTTCTTATTTATTACAACGTTTCTAAAGAAATAAAAAGGTTTCTTATGCACAGTGATCGTTTTCCAAGTACACTTTATAAAAAAAAACTGTGTTCGATGGATTATGAAAAAGTTATTATTTTTTTCTTTTAAAAGTACCACGGGAGGCACTACTTTTTTGTATGACAAAAAAAAAACTTCACTTCATTAGATTTGGTTTTTATTGTATTCCTTTGGACTAATTCAGTTGATCTGGTATTTATATACCAAAGAATGAATATTGAAGCGCCTTTTTAAAAAATACGGCTTATTTATTCACCATAGGATTTTTTTACACCCGTATTAATATGAGGACATTGAGCTTTTTCAAAATGTACAATTTTTTTGATATCGCCTCATACATTATATACGAATGTTTGTGTGTGTGTGTATGTGTATGCGTATGTGGGTGTGGTACTGCTCAGTGGAGGGGACCAGGTCATTTTGCAATATGTTGCAGACCATCTAACACTCGCCCGATAAATGTCCGTCTACTCAGAAAGTAAATGTCGAGATCTTCAAATTTGTTCTCGTATGTACGAGAATTTATGTTAACAATTTATGAGCTGATACGGTGCTCCGGGCAGTTAAGATATACTCTAAACAATAACGTATACTATTCTTACAAGTAAACACTTATCGCTAGAAGGGTGGCTTCAGAGCTAATGTAACTCCTGTGAAATTTTTTCTTCGAATCTGCCTCCGTTTGTTGAACATTCAAAAAAAACTTTTCTTTTAAAATTAAATGGTTATCAAAAGGCTTGAAACTATGTAGTAAGAAGAAAAGAAAATTGTTAGAAGTTTATCGAAGAAGCCCGAATGAGACAAATAAAAATAATTATACAACTTATTCATCATTATTTAAGAAGATCATTAGATTAACTAAAAAGTCACAAAACAATTATGCTATCATAAACGCTCAAAATAAAAATAAAACAGCCTGGGAAATTATTAACAGAATAAAACTAGATCGATCAAGGGAAACTATTAAAGGAATTAGTCAGAAAAACAAAATAATATCTGATCCTGTAATTATGACTAATATTTTCAATGATTATTTTATAGATAAAATTAAACCATTTACAAGTACAAAACCACCAACATCTAACTCAACCTTAAGAAATAACTCTATGTTTATAAATCCTTGTACGCCAATAGATATAAACAATATAGTCAAGACACTAAAAAACACAAATAGTGTTGGTTGTGATGGCATTGTTACAAAAGTTGTAAAATACACAGTAAACAACATTGCGGATCATCTTAGCCATATTATAAATATTTGTATTAGTGAAGGGATTTATCCCGAAAATTTAAAGAAAGCAGTTATAACGCCAATATATAAAAATAAAGGAAACAGAAACCTTTTAATAAATTATAGACCTATAGCGCGGCTGTCGGTTTTCTCAAAAATATTTGAAAAATACATATATAAAGAAATAAGTAACTATATGGAAAAATATAATATTTTAACCAGTGAACAATACGGATACAGGAAAAATAAAACAATAAATGGGGCGCTCTTTCAATTCTTAGATTTAATTATGACAAATGTAGACACAAAATCTTCTATATGTGCTGTGTACATGGATATGACACAAGCATTCGACCATGTAGATCATAAAATTCTTCTTAAAAAACTCGAAGGCTATGGAATAAGAGGTAACATACTAAATCTAATGAAATCCTACCTATGCAACAGGAAACAAATTACAGAGATTACTCGAGTAAACAAAGACAATAAAACACAAGAAATATTCTTGTCTAGAGAACGTACTCTGATTTATGGTGTCCCACAAGGCAGTGTTTTAGGACCATTATTGTTTATAGCTTACATTAATGATCTACCAAGAGCAGTTGAACATCCCATGTGTCTTTTTGCCGATGATAGCACCATGGTAATAAAATGCAAAGACAAAGATACTTATAGTAATGACATTAGTACTGCTTTGACAAGGATTATTAATTGGTTAAATAATAATAATTTGAGAATTAATTTGTCATGCACTTCAGTCAAAGGGTACCTGCAATACCATACCAGGATATACATTATGAAGACCAAACTATAAAAGAAATTTACACAACGAAATTTTTAGGGTTAGAAATCGATAATAGATTAAATTGGAAATGTCATATCGAAAGTGTCAGAAAACGTTTATGCAAACAAGCATATGCCCTCCATGAATTAAGTAACACTTTAAGCATTGATGCACTCTTATTAGCATATTACGGACTTGTTGAATCTGTGTTAAGGTATGGGCTTCTATTCTGGGGCAACTCGACAGACAGAAATTTGGTTTTTAAGGCACAAAAGAGATGTATTAGATCCATGTTTAAATTAAAAATTATAGATAGTTGTATGCCCTTCTTTAAAAAGTATAAAATTCTAACACTTCCATCACTCTTTATATATGAGGTCGTTGTATATGTTAAAGCCAACCCCAACCTATTTAAACGAGTCTCTGATAATAGTAAAAGAGCACAAAGAGATCCCGATAGATTATGCATTCGAAAAACACACACAACCCTGATGCACAAAAGTGTTTTTGGTCAAGCGCCAGTTATATATAATAAAATTCCAAACACTATTAGAGAACTTAATATTAACTTATTCAAGAAGAAAATGAAGAAATTACTCGTCGATAAGTGTTATTATAGTATAAAAGATTATTTGTATGATAATTCATTGTAATAAGTAGTAATATTAATTAGCTTACTCTTTTATGTAGTATATTTAAAATATTTGCACACCCTCGAAGGGTAGAATGTAGCGAGAAATATCTATTGTAAAACTATTGTTACCTATATTCAGCAAATAAATGATTATTATTATTTAAATTTTCACCGTTTTTTTTTAAAATATAATAAGTACTCTTGTACTGCGCTCGAAGCTACTGTACCATTACCAATATTATAAAGACAATTATCATCTAAATTTAATTGAAACGGATTTAAAAATTTCTCAAAAGTATTAATAAATTTCCATAATTGTGCAGAATTTCTTTTTATAGCATATTCTTCTAGGTCCGCTGACACATCATTTCACAGTCGATTGCTTTGAACAACTGAAAAATAGACGACGGATATTTACTATTCATTTCACAGTCTTGATTGGCCTATTTTGGTGTCTATATTTATTTCATTTTGAGTTTAGTGTATTGAGTTTTTAACATATATTATATATTTTTCAGACATCAGCGGGAGATACTAATGTCATTGTAGAGCAAGCTACTACTTCACAAAATATTCCACCGCCTGCCTTCAATCGTCCTGAATCTTCCGATAACTTGGTAAATATTAATATTTAACATGTTAAATGACATGGATGTTAACATCCATGTTATTAACATCCTCTTAATGTTTTAACTTTTAAGCTTATATATTTTACATAATTTACAGAAACTTTCACCAGACATGACACCTAGGAAACGGAAAATGAGAAGGCACATTAATCACCTTATATTCAGTTTGCAAGGAAAGAAGAAACAAATAAAAAGACTGCAAGATAAATCAAGAGCTCTTACAAAAAAAGTGGCAAAGCTTGAAGAAATTCTGGACACTTTGTCAAATAAATCTTTAATTATTAAAGAAAACGAAGATATTTTCAAAAGTATCGGAGTTGAAAATCGTGAGCTCATTAAAAGACAGCATCAAAAGTATATGACAGGACATTTACCAAAAATCAAATACTCTCCAGAACTTCGAGCTATTGCACTAACATTGCACTTTTGTTCGCCCAAGGCTTATGATTATGTTAGGAAATCGTTTAGTACTGTTAAAATACAGGACGCATATATTTGAGCCTGTGGCAGACAACTGTCACCGTACATTTTTATTCTATGTATAGAAGCAGCGAGCTCTCTCATCCTGTGTGTGCGTAACATGTTTTGTCATACCGTTTGTTAAATACATATATTTCTAAATTAATAAATTTCTATCCTCAAGTGCCGTGCTTTATTTCATCAGGTTATGGGCCGCCCCATACCTGTTAATAAATGTTATTTTTCAAGTTTTGCAAAGTTTTAAACAAGTAAAAAGTAAAAGTAAAATTTCGTAGGTAACCTCAATATTGGGGAAAGGTTTTGAATTAAGTGTGGTAGATTTTTAAGGTGTTTTTAGGCTAAATTAGTTAGGAATTGTCATAGTTTTATAAAAATATAGTTTTTATATCTACGAAATAAATTTACAATTTTATAATTATTTTAAAATATAAAGATAAAACATTACGACATACTAACCACAGAGTAACACATTTTGTAAACGGGTGAGCTCGCTCCGCTCGCATTTATTTTCATAACATTCCAGAACCTAACCTACCCTATTTGTTTTCTGTACAAATAAGTCTTGTAACACATTTTGTAATAAACGCAGAGAATACTAATATTAAGTGAACAAATACTAATTTTATAAAATTAACTTCTAAACAGTAAAAATTTAAAGTGTTGTAATGAAAACGTGTGTTGTAGTGATGTTTTTAAGTGACACTGATGCTGATAGTTCAAACAAACGTGGTATATAAATACTTATTTGTATTGTAAAGAAATATTAGGTTATGTTTTAAAATAATTATAAAATTAGTTGTAAATTGATTTCCTAGACATAAAAACTATATTTTTATAAAACTATGACAATTCCTAACTAATTTAGCCTAAAAACACCTTAAAAAACTACCACACTTAATTCAAAACCCAACCCAAACAAAATAAAATGTCAAGTAATAACACAATGATGTCTATTGAGAAGCTCACGGGTCGTGACAATTGGGCAAGTTGGAGTTTTGCAGTCAAAGCATACCTACAACACGAAGATCTATTCCATTGCATTTTAAATAAAAAAGACATCAAAGCAAAGTCGAAATTGATACTACTTGTGGATCCGATATTATATGTTCACATACAAGAAGCTCAAAATGCAAAACAGGTGTGGGACAATTTAGCAAAAGCGTTCGAGGATAGCGGATTAACTCGGAAAGTGGGTTTATTGAAAGAACTACGTGAACAAAATAATGACAGCCGCACACAAATTAAGAAATATAAAATTCAATGTGGACGATGAGTGGTTGGGCACTTTAATGCTGGCAGGGCTGCCAGAGATGTACAGGCCGATGATTATGGGATTGGAAAGTTCCGGTATGAAGATTAGTGCTGACTTAGTAAAAAATAAATTGTTACAAGAAGTAAATACATCAGACACTACCGCTCTTTATACAAACACAAAAAAATATCTACCCCCAAATGATCAGCAAAAATATAAAAAAGGCCCAAGGTGTTTTACATGTAATAAACATGGCCATCTCAGTAAAAATTGTTGGCATAAAAAATCAAATAATAAAAAAACAGGTTATATAGCAGCATTTTCAGCGTCTACGACAAAAGACTCGCAGAACTGGTATATAGACTCCGGAGCGTCCATGCATATGACTATGCACCGGGATTGGCTCACAAATGTCTCTCCGTCACCCGTACCGTGCATTACAATCGCAGACAATAAAGTATTGAAAGTTGAATGTTGTGGTAATGCAAGTATTAAGGTAAATTCAAGATGGCACCACTGAAACAATACAGGTGAGGAATGTTTTATATGTACCAGAACTTAAAACGAATTTGCTCTGTTAGTAAAATAATTAAAAATGGATGCAAAGTATCATTTAACGAGAAGGGCTGTAATATTTACAATTCATGTAATAAATTAGTTGCAAATGCAAATCTGTTTAATGAAACTTATCAATTAAATACTTACCGAGATAAAGAAATGCAACTTATGCTGGCAGCTATCTCTGATAATGATAACACATACCTGTGGCATCAAAGAATGGGTCACTTAAATTTTAAGAGTGTTAGTAAAATACCTGACTGTTCAGAAGGTGTAAAATTATCACCGAAAAAGGAAAATCTTACCTGCATAACCTGTCTCGAGGGCAAGCAAACGAGACAACCGTTTCCGACTGAAGGCTCCCGTGCAACTGATTTGCTAGAACTTATCCACAGTGATCCACAGTATGTGGACCGATGAAACATGTTTCAATAGGAGGAGCAAGGTTTTTTGTCACCTTTATTGATGATTACTCTAGACGAGTTCATGTCTACCTTATCAAAAATAAAAGTGAAGTTTTTGAAAAATTTCTAGAATTTAAAAACCGAGTAGAGAACGAGCTTGATAAAAAAATTAAAATTTTAAGAAGCGATAATGGAACTGAATATAAAAACAACAACTTTAAAGCTTTCCTAAAAAAACATGGAATATTGCACCAAACATCTAATCCATACACTCCCGAGCAAAATGGTCTCAGTGAAAGGATGAATAGGACGTTGATAGAACGTGCTAAGTGCATGATTTTAAATGCTGAGTTACAGGTCACGTTCTGGGGAGAGGCGGTAGCCACAGCTGCATACATTGTGAACCGCTCACCTACCTGTGCTTTATCCGATGCGACGCCCTATGAAGTATGGACTGGAAGAAAACCAAATTGAGCCATATGAGAATTTTTGGATGTCCTGCTATGGTGCATATACCTAAAGAAAACAGGAACAAGCTTGTAGATCCTGTAACAAAAAAGGCAATTATTAGTAGAGATGTTGTATTTCTTGAAGCTTCAATAAAGAAAAATAAAATTGAAAATTCACGTGAAAATTTAGAAAATGTATGTACAAAAGAAATTACAAAGCAAAATGAATATAAAAAAGGAAATTGTACTCAATTAAAAGAAAAGAAAATTATCGACTTACCTTTGTTTGAAGAACACGTTGAACCAAAAAAAGGAAGCATCGAAGAAATAAGAGAAACACAAATTGTATCTCAAAATAATTCTATGTCAGATGATTCCGTTCATTTTGAAGACATTCATGCTGAAACATACTCACCCGATGAAACATTCTATTCCCCACCAGTAAATAAGGTAAATTTGAGGCCACTTCAGCATCGTGTAAAACGGCATGCGACTGATGATCAACAAGGACCCTCATCATTCATGTGTTTGAATGGCGAATCAGCCATGAGTATTTTAAACAAGGGCCCACAAAGCCTTTCTGAAGCACTGGAAAGCAATAAGGCAGACCTATGGATACAAGCAATGGAAGAAGAGCATAAATCTTTACTGCTTAATAACACTTGGACATTAGTCGACTTGCCGAAGGATAAAAAAACAATTCCATGTAAATGGGTATATAAATCAAAAACAGACGAAAAGGGTAATGTGTTGACTAAAGGCAAGACTTGTTGTCAAAGGTTACCAACAGAAAAAGGGCATTGATTATCACGAAATATATGCACCTGTGGTTCGCTACACTTCTATAAGATATGTAATTGGCTTGGCTGTAAAATATAATTTGAAAATTCACCAGATGGATGCAGTAACAGCGTTTTTGCAAGGTGACATCGAAGAGAATATATATATGTCACAGCCACCATATTTTGAAGAAGGCGACAAAGTATGCTTATTCAACAAATCCATTTATGGTCTCAAACAGGCAAGCAGGCAATGGAACAGGAAACTTAACTCAGTTCTATTTGAAATAGGAATGAAACGATCTAAAGTAGATCCATATATATACCATCGTATAGTTAATGAACAGGATACACTTATTCTTACAGTCTATGTCGATGATATTTTATATTTCTTTAATAACGAAGAAACTGCCTCAGCGATAATGAAGAAGCTAAGTACAAAGTTCCACATGAAGGATTTGGGTGAAGCCAAATATTGCATTGGCTTTAGAATATGTCATACTGCCCAGAGCGAAATATATTTGGATCAGTCGCTGTACATTGCAAAGGTACTCACTCGCTTCAATATGAGTGATTGCAAGCCAGTGCGTACACCATGTGAACCTAACTTGCAATTGAAAAGGGCTGAAAACAACGAAGATGTCTTGAAGGATATACCATATCAAGAATTAATAGGGTGT
The DNA here is from genome assembly GCA_945859745.1 of Synanthedon formicaeformis. Taxonomy (NCBI): domain Eukaryota; kingdom Metazoa; phylum Arthropoda; class Insecta; order Lepidoptera; family Sesiidae; genus Synanthedon; species Synanthedon formicaeformis. The sequence goes on from OX243976.1 coordinate 7,256,369, forward strand.
CTTTTATACTTGTCACAAGGTACCAGACCGGACATAGCCTATATTGTTAATCAGCTCAGCCGATTTAATAATAAACCTACAATACAACATTGGACAGCAGCAAAAAGGGTTTTAAGGTATCTAAGAGGAACACAAAACTTAAAACTTACCTTTAAGAAAAATGATGCAAATATTACAGATTTTTGTGACGCTGATTGGGCAACAGATACCGAAGATCGAAGATCATGTTCTGGGTACATTTTTACATTTCAAGGCGCCGCCATTAGTTGGTGTTCCAAAAGGCAACCTACGATAGCTTTGTCCACCACCGAGGCAGAGTACATGTCACTATCTACGGCAACACAGGAGGGCATTTGGCTCTAACAATTGGAAGAAGACTTCTGGCCAACCATGTCTAGCATACCAATTGTTACGTTCTGTGATAATCAGAGTGCTATCAGCATTTCAGGTGACGACATCTACCATGCAAGAAGCAAGCACATTGATATACGCTATCACTTTGTGAGGGAGCGTATTTCTAACAAGCAAATCTCAGTTCACTATAGAAGCACCGAAGACATGTTGGCTGATGTTCTCACGAAAGGGCTACACCGACCGAAGCACCAGACTCTTACAATGGCAATGGGTTTGCGTCCAGGGGAGGATGTTAAAATATAGGACGCATATATTTGAGCCTGTGGCAGACAACTGTCACCGTACATTTTTATTCTATGTATAGAAGCAGCGAGCTCTCTCATCCTGTGTGTGCGTAACATGTTTTGTCATACCGTTTGTTAAATACATATATTTCTAAATTAATAGATTTCTATCCTCAAGTGCCGTGCTTTATTTCATCAAGTACCTGTTTGCCACATCCTAGCACTCTAAGAAAATGGTAACAGTCTGTTGATGGACGACCGGGGTTCACTAAAGAAGCCATTGAAGCATTAAAACTTGTATCAAAAGACAAACAAGATGCTAAAACCTATGCCACTATTGTTTTTGATGAAATGGCGATTAAAAGTGGTATCGAGTATCATCCTCAAGGAAAGAAGTTCTACGGTCATGTAAATTATGGCATTGCTTTAGAGTCCGATTGTCAAGATGAGGCCAAAGAAGCTCTTGTTTTTCTTTTGGTACCAATTAATGCGTCCTATAAAGTTCCATTTGGTTACTTTTTAATAAATGGCATCAATGGTGATCAAAAAGCTTCACTTCTGACGCAGGCAATTCGCTTGGTAGAAGAAGCTGGTGTCAGAATTGTGGCCGTAACTTTTGACGGTTGCCCAGCAAATTTGACAATGGCCAAAAAATTGGGATGCTCTTTAAAACGTAGCGAATTACTTACTACTTTTAAAAATCCATGTAATGAATCGAAAGTTGCAATTTTCTTAGACCCGGCACATATGATAAAGCTAGTAAGAAATGCTTTTGAGTTTTATGGACAGCTTTACAATAAAAATGGCCAACAAATATCATGGGCGCACCTAGTTAGTTTACATAATTTACAAACGACTAAATTCTTTCACATGGCAAATAGACTAAGAGCAGCTCACATATTTTTAAGACCAAAATTATGAAGGTAAGTATAGCAACTCAGCTTTTCAGCAAAAGTGTAGCCGATTCCTTTCATTCTGTAAAAATGAAATAAATCTACCAGATTTTCAAGCTGTCTCCCCTACCATTAATTTTCTAATCATACTGAATGACTTATTTGAAATTTTGGACTCTCATACACAGATTACAAACGTGCGGTTAATGCAGATAATGTTACTGTCATACTAAATAAATTAGAAACCACGAAAAATGAAATTATGACTATGTCCATCAAAACAGAAAGAGGAAATAGTACAAAAGAGGTGAAGCTCGTCGAATCAAGACGTAGTACCGGATTTCTTGGCTGTTGTGTTTGTATAGAGAGCGCTAAAGTTTTAATTCATGAATTGGTGCTTAATACCGACTGCCCAATAAAATACAAACCCATCCATAAAATCAGTCAAGATCACCTAGAGCACTTTTTTGGTAGTGTCAGATGCCATGGTAGATCAAACAATAACCCTACTGCTCGACAATTTGAAAGCATATACAAGAAACTCATAACATATGCACAAATAAAAAATGCCGGTACGGGTAATTGTTCAGCTCTTCATCAAATATCGGTGTTGCAATGCACATCAGCTCTTGACCGTATAAATATTACCACTAGGTGTAATAATACCCAAGACAGCAATGTTGAACATGATGATGTCATTGATTGGGACATAGGACAAATAGTCCTCACAGAGTTTAGCGAAAAAATTATTGAATATATGGCTGGCTACGTAGTTCATGCCCTGACAAAAATATTAAGATGTCAGACTTGTATAGGAGGGTTAGTAGGTATTACGAATAAAAATAGTTTACAGTATCAAAAAGATACGAAGAATAAGCTTATGTATGGGTCAGCCACGGTTATAGAAATATGTCGCCGTAGTGAAATGTTTATTAAAAGAGCATTAGCGGAAAGTGGTGGCAAAACCTTATCATCTAAATATAATACTAATTATTTTGTAAGAGCTGTCTTGAAGTCATTGTTAGGATATAACTTATTCCCCGATATACATTTCCACCAGTTCGATGTTGAAACAACAAACAACAAAGAAATATGTTGACGCACGAGTAAATAAATTGACAGCCGAGATTTGGTTTTTAAAAAATTAAAATTTATTACAAGCTTAGAGTACAATGTTCTGCAGTTGAATGACAATAATGAATCAATGAGATAGGAGCTGCAGGCGCTTTTATACAATGTTTGTTAGTTTAATGATTACGTCTATCTTAATTACTAATTTGTTAATTATATGCTAACATGCTTAGTTATCTAAATTATAATTAGTTACTGTCTCCTTCGATAACAATGTTGTGATGTCGGACCAGTGGTGGTTTACTATGTTATTAGTTTATTGATTAGGTTTATCTTAATTAATAGTTTATTAATTATATGCTAACATACTTAGTTATCTAAATTATAATTAGTTAATGTCTCCTTCGATAACAATGTTGTGATGTCGGACCAGCGGTGGTTGACTCACGTGTTGCATTTATCATTAAAAATAATCACAATCCAAAAGATTACATAAGAAAGATTTACACAAAACTTATTCATTTTAAAAATCAATGATATAATAAATTAGTTTAAATAAAAATATTGGGTGGGTCTCAGACGGTCTAGAAAACAGTCACACAGCGCTCATACGACAATAATATAAGAATAAATACATATGTATACTTAAAACCTACTGCCAATAACGGACTTCATTATTTTCACCATAAGAAAACTATGAACACAATAAGAAATAAAATTAAAACTCAATAAAACAAACAAAAAAGAAACCAATTAAATAAGTAAAAACTTTGGCAAAACATACTTATTCCTAAAATATTTAAGTAGAATATAAGTAATAATGTAATTTATTTAGAAGTATTTTTTGTAATTTATATGTAAATACATTTTAATTTTATTATGTTACTTATTTCATAGATTTTAAGTTTTTATTGTAATTAAATTTTATTAGGTAGTTTTAAGTCATCACTGCATAGTATAAAACAAAGTCCTCCTCCGCGTTTGTCTGTCTGTTCGCGATAAACTCAAAAACTACTGCACCGATTTTCATGTTGTTTTCACCAATGGATAGTGTGGTCCTCGAAGGTTTTAGTATATAATTTACAATGCAATAGGGCAGCAGCTAGTATATAATTAAGGTCAACTAATATAAATATTAGTAATAATGTAATTTTTGTGTACTCCGTAGTTAAGTGATTTAAAATTTTGTGTTTGTTTTGGTTTACTGTTTTGTTTGTGTCTTTTGCCTTCAGCTGTGAAATGGCGTTGTGCGTTATGCAAGAAGGCAATATAACCATTAGGAATTATAAATATTTGTAAGACAATAAGAAAATAATTTTATTTCATTTTATCGATATCGATAAATTTTGTATATATTACAATCCCTGGCGGGAGCACTTGAGTTTTAGTTAACCAATAAGAGTGTCGCAGTGAATTTCTTAGTCCCCCGCAGTGAATGCGTGATCCGCGTCTCCTTCATTCTAGTGCCTATTCGCACTCAATTGGTTTAATTCTCTTTGGCGATGAGGCATTTCCACTAATGAACAATAAATATTTTTCTTATGTCAATGTTAACAAGGTGTATAAATAACAAAATTGTAAGAAATTTCACAGCATTTTAGCTACAATGCCAAACACTAAGATAACTTGACAGTTAACAAGACAAGACGTTCTTTATTTTGCTCCGCATTCAAAAACATTTTTTGGTAATTTAAAGTACATATAATTATGTGAATAAGTCATCTAAGTAAAGATTGTGAACGATAGTAGTGTTTATGCATTGAATTGTGAAGATTTAAATCAGCAAAAGTGTAAAAAAAAAAACAATAACAAAGTTCTGAAGTGCTGGAAGTTTAATAAATTATACTACCCTCATATCAAATTTCATAGAGATGGTTGATGTAAGGCTATGGATGTGCTGTGAACTACCAATAAACAGTTATGATACAAAAAACTATTTCAGTTTGTACATATTTCCCCTACACATGCGTCCGTTCCTGTTCGCTGTGGGTAGAAAGTGGCAGTTGGAGAATTTTGTTGGTGTGTTTATTTATTTCACACAACGGATGTCTACACCAAGGCTTAAAGAAATTTTAAAAGAAGATGTTACTAGTGTACAGGCTACTGCCTGAATAGTGGCAACTGTTTGTGACCAAGACTCTCCAAATTCCAGTTGCATTAATAATTTAATATCAGAAGCCACATCAAAATATTTTAGGTTGGGCAAAACATGGAGAGATGATGTAATTATTATAAACAAGAAATAACTCTCCTCCATGATGTCCCTCACCTAATAAAAGGTTTAAGAAACAATTTATTAAATAAAGAAATGATTTACAGCCATAAAGAAATGATTTACAGCATCTTCATAATCAGTGCAGGCTTATGACTTGTTGGGCCATCTCTTGACGTGCGGGTCCACGACTTGATGATTTGTGGAAGCGTATGCGGCAGGTCCATAATCTGATATTGTTGTAATTCTTTAGCTTTCTATTTCTTCATTAATTCATCTTGGAATATGGTGATTAATTTTCAATGTGCACATTTTTTTCTTTTTTCACTCTTTCTCTTAATCTAAAAAAGTTATATAATTATTCTATATGTATGTTAATTAGAAAAATAGAAACAAATTATATAAATTCTCAAATCACTTTTCAAAAAAGACGCAAATACAACACTAGAAATATAAATAATATTGAATTGCCTAAAATTAGAACACAATATGGTAAACAATATATATTGTACGAGGGAGCACAGATATACAATGCACTACCTGAGAGTGTAACAAATTGTAGTAACATGTCTAGCTTTAAACACCAATTGAAAGAATACATATGGACCAACGTTGGAAATTAGCTCAATTATCTCCGATGTATTAATTGTATAAATGTTGTTATTAAGTTCTCATATATTAAGTGAACAAATTATTCTTTTATGAGAATAAAATTCTTTAAACCGAATCATTATATATTATCAAACCAATTTAATATTAGGGTTGTAAAGAAAGTTATCTCGGTTTTTGATACTTATATTGTAAATTATACTTCGTCGCTTCATTCTTCACATATAATTAACCAGGTAGTCCTTTAAACCTACAAGGCAACTTCGCACGCTTTAGAGATTAAAAAATTAACTAATTTGAATCGATGAAAGAGACAGGTATACACCCGCCCCGCTCCCCGCCCACGTAGCGGCCTATCGTCATTCTTTTTTCGTGCGAGGTAACGAGAACACGCGCTCTTACAACATTAGTACGTTCCTTGTAATTATCATGGGGAAAAGAACGGCGCAAGAAAAGATTGAATATTATAAAATTAAATTAAAAAGATTGGAAGATAAACAGAAACGATTAGTGATTTCATCGTCTCCAGAAGGCGACAAAGACTACGGTAAGTGTACTTTATTATCTACCCACAAAAAAAAAGTGTGAATTATTGACTAATAGCCTAGAGTCGATTGCGAACGTGGCTAGCCTGGGGGTTAACCGTGAGTTAACACGAGGGCAATAATTCTCGTTAAACATGCGATTCTAATCGAACGTGTGTATGGAGAAATATAAATATAAATTTTGACAGAACAGTACGATCTGGTACTTAGTATATTTCCTTTCTGTTTAAGGAGACGACGTATCGCCGTATCCGCCAGCGATACCCGAGACCGAATCAGTGGCCACGATGCCTGAGGCTGCTGGGCCGGCGGATGAGCTGCCTGAGGCTGAAATAGCCCCAGTTATAGAGACGGAGGCACTCAAGGCAGCATCGCCAGCCTTGTCTACTACAGTTCAAGAACCAGAGTTAGATCCAGAACTTTTGTCGGCGCTTGGCGACGCTACGGAAGACAGTCCCAAATTCGGTGAGAATATTCACACCAACTTAGCCCAACGCTGGCTGCCGATACTTAGGAAAGGTTTAGCGAAAGAAACCAAAGAAAAGCTTTTTAAGGACTATCTCGTGCCTGAAAATTGCGCAGCACCAAAATTGAACGTGGAGATTGCCGCGGCGGTCGCGGATGGTGCGCGTATTCGTGATAAAAAAATAGAGATGGCACAGCAACAACTTGGAGTTGGTATTTCGGCCGTAAATAAAGCTATGACCTTATTACTCAGCAGCGATAATAAAGTACAGGCTATAAAATTCTTAAGTGACGGATGCAGAATACTGTCAGACCTCCATTTTACCGAAACTCAGGCCCGAATAAAACTGTTTTCACCTGGTTTAGCAAAGCCATTCCTTAACGTCATACAGGACAGTGAGCGAGACGAATTCTTATTCGGAAATAAGCTTTCTGACAAAATTAAAGCCTCTAAAGTGATTGAAAAACAGGGATTGCAAATTAAGAAAACGGTGACTAATGTTACAAAGACAGCTACCACCGCAGTCCAACCATCAACATTAGCCCCTCTCACTATCCAACGAGCAGGGAGGGGTGAGGAAGCAGTCACCGACACTCCGCAGGCCTCCGCCGGCGGGAGGCGTTTAACAAATGTTTAAATGTTTTGTCGTGTTATTGTTAAAGTTGAGGAACAAATATTGTTATATTTTAGTTAGTTTTATCTGCCTGTTTAATGTTTTCGTTTCTTAATTAAGTATTTTGTTATATTTCTCATGTAAGTAGCTTTAAGCTTTAATGAGAATAAAGAAATATAAACCTAAATAAACTCGGAAAAACAATATACGGACTACCCGAAAATTTGTCTGGTTCAGAATGGGCTCGAAACTTTTTAAAGCGCCATAAAGATGTGCTTTCGAACCGTATGGCTTCCAATATATCTACCGATAGAGCAAAGGTAACAGCATCGACGATAGACTCATTTTTTGAGTACTTTGGACCAATGGAGGAAATCGAAACAGCTACAACTTCAGCTGTCATAGAACATCTGAAAGAAATGCGGGGAATATCGGCTTCAATTGAGCCAAGAAGACGTAAAAAACGATGTAATGTTCCAGCAGGCAAAAGCATCACAGCACAGGACATTCAGCAAACAAAACCTAAAAAAACAATTAAAATGAGAGACAGTGAGTTTGTAAATCATGAAGTTGAATTTTCTTCATCCGATACATCTGATATAATAGACATTTCAACAATTGACATTCTAGAGCCAGGTCCATCCAAATCAATAATAAAAACAAATAGGTACTCAGAAAAATCTCGCTAAAATCTGTAAAAGAGAATCTAATACACATAAGAACACCAAGAAAGCTACTAGACGTAGCTGTCCAACCCGCTTTTTTTCCTGATAACGTCTACACTGAGTCCCGCGGAACTCGCGGCGGAGGTGGAAGCATGGCGCGTTATATGCGCGCTAAAAATGCGAGTGTCTATGCCGCTTTCCGACAACACCGCCTTAATCCAACGACTGATGGATTGAGCTGTAGCAACCTTATGTGGCCGTTTTATTGTTAGTAACAGGTTTCCTACATTCGAAGCTCTCAAACCTTTTGTGACAGAAATATAATCTTTGAGGACTGAAGCAGGGCAGATTTTTATGTTTTCCAAAAAATATGGTAAGAATAGCACCGGCTGTGATATTTTCTAGTTTTATTAGTGAAAGAGTTTGGACCCTATGTGCAGTGCACAGAGCTAGAAGTATCACAAGTTTCTTTGTGATATTTTCTATGTTTAATTCTAAATTTGGATACAAACCAGAAATGTGGTTGAGAACTATTTGTGGATCCCATGTTGAAGTATATTTGGGATAATTGGGCTTCATTTTATATGCACCTTTGAGGAGGCGCCTTATGCGATCATCCGAGCCGATTATGTCTCCCAATAGAAGCGATAGGGCTGACCTATGGCTGTTTAAGTTTCCATAAGAGCAGCCTTTGTTAAATTGATCTGTCAGAAAAGATAGTACTGATGATATTGAATCATTATGACCGTTCGTCTTATTAAACTCGCAAAACTACCACCAAAGGTTGAACGTAACGTTGTATTGTTTGAGGGTGTTGTCGGATAGTGACGCCAGCATTAGGTCGAGTGCGGCCGGCGGGACGCCGCGTCGCGTGAATGCTGTCCGCAGAGTTTCGCGGCACCCAGGGTAAGACTGGCGTGCAGGGGGTGATGGTTCCTGAAATGAGACCGAAGTAAACACTTACTAGGGTTGAAGAAATGTATTCTAGTTACTAGTAAATTTTGTAACAGAGGATACCATGGCTGTGACGGCCAGTATGGGAAAACTAATATGCCAGTGGCTTTATCGTCAATAATTTTTCGTAAACACTTTAAGATTAAAGAAAATGGAGGGAATGCATAAAAGTATTTCTGCTTCCAATTTACGGTAAAAGCATCGACGGAGAGGGCGTCTGGATCCTGTTTCCAGGAGATGAAAGAATTACATTTAGCATTGCTGCGAGAGGCAAATACATCAATTTCAGGACGTCCGAAGAGGTTTATTATGTCCTGAAAGGCATTATCAGATAGCTCCAATTCGGTATCTGGATTTATCTTTCTAGATTCTGCATCGGCACGATTGTGTTTGGTATTAACGTAAGAGGCAAAAAGTCTAATATTTCGGCTCTCGCACCATTGCCAAATTTCTCTAGCCAGTTTAGACAAGTGGGGAAATTGAATGCCACCCATTCTGTTAATATAACTTATCGCAGTAGTGTTATCAACACGCAACAATATTGCACAGTTAGATTCTTTGTGAATTAAGCTTTTAATACCGAGAAATACTGCTAATAATTCGAGATAATTAATATGGTATTGTTTTTCTACTTCCTTCCACCTACCATTCACTTTATTATCACCGCAGACAGCTCCCCATCCTGTCAGGATAGCATCTGTGTATATTTCATATCTGTATTCCATTTCCTTTAAGGTATGGAATGTTGTGAAGATGTTATCTCTCCACCAATTCAAGTCTTCTAAGACAACATTTGGAATTTTGATTTTTGCGTCATAATCATTATTTTCTTGTAAAAAGAGAAATTTTGTATATAAAAATCCATACTTTGTTGCGGGGCAGGCCGCTATGAGGTCACCAATTAATTTGGCAAATTCACGAATTGTGCATCTCGGTAAATAAGAGAATTTCTGGACTATGTTGTTGCGTTTTTCTAATGGTAAGGACATGGTAAACTCCTGGGAGTTATATATGAAACCTAGAAACTTCATGGTTTGCTATATTTATTTTATAACACAAAACGACATTTTTCTTTTTATATTTATATATTATATCAGTGTCATAAGACAAGTATAGATGAATAATAAATGTAATAGGTACCATAGAGGTCGACTTACACAAAACCTCAACACTTCCCCCTCAAGATTAACTTACGAGGATCCTTATTAATCTTGTATTTCTATACTATTTTTTTTTTTTAGGTAATAAGGCCTTTATTGTATAATATTTACAATGAAACAAAATTATCATAAACATACATAAGCAAACAGATAAAATTATAACGTACTAAAATACCAGTTATAAAAATTTTAACATTACAAATATAACACTGTATGTAGTTGAAGTTTGAACAGACGACTTAGCTAATAATTCCTGCACCATCTTCACAACCAAAAGGTCTGATGTGTCTTCTCGAGCCTCTCATTCTTATTGAGACGGCTCTTATAATCGAAATTTGTACTTTTACTTTCAGCCAATACATTACTTGTGAATACGCATTTCCCCATTTCATATTTAATTTTGATGCTGTTTTTTTTAAGAAGTTGTTATATTCGGTCCCTATGGCTCCATCGCATGAGATGATAAGTGGTGTAAAGGAGGCTCTTAAGTCCTCTGCAGCTCGGTCATATTTAGAGTGTTTCTCTCGGCTATGTCTCTGTGCTGTTTGTTGCCATGTGAGGTTGCTGTAAGAAGAAGCGTCGGCATTTATAATGCGAACATCGAAGAACGCTTTCCTTGCAGGTTCCCATACACTGTTTAATGACAGGTCTCCTATGAGGGCCGATTGAGTACTATTTGCGTCACGCATTATGGGTTCTGTTGTACTTGTTCCCCAAGCTAGTTCGGCCCATTGTTTACAGTCATCTCTATGTTGGTCATGACCTTGTTTTATCAGGCCACCTTTTTTGCAATTTAGTGCGTGGTTTAAGTCGAAGTTATTCTCTCCGCAACCATCACAGATCTGAGGGAGGCTAGCGGGTTCATGAGCATAACGAATAGCCAAGGCATCATAAAACTGTGTAGCTGTGAGATCGGTATTATTGGCGGTAGTAGGGATGATTGTCAGCCATTGTGACGAGTTCGTTTCCACGACTCTTTGGACACATCTTTTCATTTTGTTTGGTAGTTTTGATATTATCTCTTTGCTTGTTTCGATGTCTCTTAATTGTCGTGTTAGTTTTTTTTTTTTCATGGTATCTGTAGCATGAATTTGATGTGCCAGTAGATCTAGGTTTTCAGCATTTTTGATGGCATGAATTAGTATCCTGTTTGATTCTAAGGAAGTCTTGTAGCATTCTTTATTTTTTGTTGGATCATTTATGCCGAGGCCGCCGTGTTTCACTGGTAAATTGAACAGTTCATGTTCAAGTGAGGTTATTTCTCTGTTTAATATAAATGGTGTCAATGTTGTCATGATGATTCGTTTTAAGAAATCAAATTCTTCATCGGTTTTATCCATTATTGTTTGTAGGTATCTCCACTCGCATTGGAGTGATTTTGTAAAGGCTGTATATACTAATTGTGGGTGCTTTTTGCTAGCTTTTGATAAGTGTTTGATACAATTTGTCCATTCATTGACTTTTTCTTTTATATATTCTTTTTGCCCATCTTCATCGCCAATCACACCACCCAGAAATTGGTGAGAGAGTACAGTCTTCACGCCTAGGTTCCCGAAAAGTCTCTCAGCTTCTTCGATTGATTTATCTTTAACTATAATATAGCTTTTTGAAGGCTCTGGGAAGTAACCGTATTTAGGCCCTTGTTCCATCAGTTTTTCTATCCAGTTTTTTATATTAGTTAGTTTACCAAAGCAAGCGGAATCATCGGCGTACCAATTTTGTACATATTTGACAGGATCTTTGCAACTTCGAATTAGTGGTAAAATCCCAACTGCATACATTAACATCGCTAATGGGTCGCCTTGGGTGGTTCCTTCCTTGCTTAAAATGAAATCATTTGAACCCGATAGGCAAATGACTGCATATCCTCTGTAGGTGTTGAAGAGAAATATTGCGCAACGTGGCCAGTAGATTCTTGCATTCCACAGAGCGATAGGACGATTCAATGCATTGAAGGCGTTTGCTGCATCTATTAAAAGGATTTCTATACTATACTATACAATTTACATAAACACATTATAACATACTATTATATCATCATTATATTACATTATACTAGGTAGAAGATAAAACAAAACATGAACTATATCTAATCTTGTTATATTACAATAAAATCTTAAGTTTGCTAAGAAAATAATTGTGTTTAATAACACCTAAAGATTTCGTAAAAATATCTGCAATGTTTTCATTGGTAGACACATATGAAATTGAAAATATTTTCTTTGTAAAATAGTCTTTAATGAAGTGATATTTAATGTCGATGTGTTTGGTTCTTTTACTATTTTCATTACACTCAATCATCTTGATAGCACTTTGATTGTCTACAAGTAAATACGATTTTATATTACTACATCTAAAATTACAAAGTATACCGTTTAAATATATAAGCTCTGAAGTAGACATAGCTGCTGCCATATACTCCGCCTCTGCTGAAGATAAAGCAACGGTCTGCTGCTTCTTTGTAAACCATGATAATAAATTACCATTATGAAAAATACAACAACCACTCACGCTGTTCCTGTTCTCCTTATCGCTTGCCCAGTCTGCGTCTGTGTAGCACAATAACTGTTTTTCCTAAGATTTTGTGTATGTTAAACACTTATTAGAAGTAATTTTCAGATATCTTAGTACTCGTTTAGCTTACGTCCACAATGTCTTTGTTGGTTTGTCTAAATACCTGCTTAAGTAAGATATCACAAATGTTATGTCTGGTCGCGATATTGTTGCAATATATATAAGACATCCAATTAACTCTCGATAAGGTACATCATCTATTATTTCTTCTTCCGTTACTGGTGTTGCTTGTTCCATAGGTGTCTGTGCTCCATTACAATTCTCCATACCAAATTTCTCTAAAACTTTCTCCCTTTCTTTTTTGTATCCTTTTCTTCTACCGTGTTGGCCATTTCTACTTCGTCAAATTTCATGTAGTACAAATCATTCCCTCTTTTTGCTTTGATTATCGTTTTGCCATTGCTGTTCTTTACTAATACTTGATTCTTCTGGAATACAACTGTATAACCATAATCGGTGATTTTTCCGACTGACATCAGGTTCATTGACAGTTCAGGTACATACAAAACATTATTTATATTGTAGTGTTCATCCTTAACTCTGATTTTTCCTTTCCCTTGCACTTGAGTGACATGCTGATCAAAAGCTAGCTTTAATGTTCCAGACTTGTGTCTATATTGTCAAATTTCTTTTGGTTACTGCACATATGGGATGTGCATCCGCTATCAAGGCACCAATTATTATTGTTTAGCTTCTTTGCAGATGTTAGACATACTGGTTGTACATATTAATTTTTTTATAGTTATTCTCTTGTCTTTTATTTCTGCTGTAAAACGAACCTTCAGAATTTTCCCAAACGTTACCATTCTTTCTGGCTAAATGAAGCCAGAAAGAATGGTCTTCGATAATTTTAACTTTTAGGTTTTCTGGGGATGCCAGAATATCTCTTGTTTCGATGGCAAAGTTTTCAAAATTTTGTGGCAAACTATACATCATAATACTTAATAGTTCTGGATGGATGTCCACACTTATAGTTGCGAGTTTATCTTCTCTAAAACCCATAGATTATGCTTCGTGATGTAGACTCCAACAAATATTAACCACCATTAGCCTATATAAATTACGTACATATTATAATGTATATATTTGCTGTGGTTTTGAATATAGTTTGCCTCACTAAAGCGTTTAACTCACTAAAGCGGTTATCACACTATTCAATTTAAAGGAAATCAATTTAGGAATAGGACGCGGTCCTAGTGCGCTCGAGTCGGACGAAATCGTAAGAGTGAGCTCGTTCCGAGTGCACTCTGACCGTGTCAATGTGGCTTAAGATATTCATCATAATCTCAGCTGGAGGACGTCCACTGCTGTATATATGCCCAATTTTCCAATAGGGCCAATCTAAAGCAGCCCGGATCCACATTTATTAGATTGATACAGATAGATATTACTAATAATTAAAATAATATCAATCAATCAATCAATCAATCAAAAACATTTATTTGTAACAGTAACATAACAAAGAAACAGAAAAAAAAAACAGTAAAAAAGGAAAATATGTGTTACAAGTTACAAATAGGTCCCTACTCAGTATTTTGCTGGTATAGGCCAGCACTGATCTTCCGCAGGAACCCTGGGTTAAACACACACACAGCCATACACCATGCATATGCCCCTTAAAATCAAATAAGTAGTAATTAAAATTTAAACAAAATTATAATAAGAATTAATTTATTGTCAAAAACACTACTGCTTAATATATACCAGTCCGTGAAGTGAGGCGTTGCCTACGACTTGTTTGTGTTTTCGCTTGATTTGGTGCGGTGTGTGCTCCAGCAGTGATGGTGGGAGTGGTGTGGATAATACAGACATGACGAAATCTGTAGGTAGTACTTGAGTAACTGTAGGCACCGTTACTGATGATACTGATGGATGATCTGGAGTATCTGTAGGCACCGTTACTACTGATGGAGAAATGGGTTACAACAAAAATACACAAGTAATTTTATTTAATTATACTGAATACATTTCGATACTAAGACAATTATAATATTTGGCCAAGATTTATAGTTTAAAAATAAAGGTGAAAGCAATAATGTTGTCCTTATTGCTTTACCCTTAATCATTTATTTATACTGTTCATTTATTTAAACCGCTGCTTAGATGCACGCGTTGCAGCAAGGTTGGCCACGCAGTGGAGAATTGTTTTGTTGAACCAAACAAAGGACCAGTAAACACTAAAGGCACGGGGGGTAGTACCAAAAGGCGCAAGGTGGCAGGTGTGCAGACTAAATCACGACGATATTGGACACTTTGGGGTCGAGAAAACCTTGGAGAGGATTAGGGACAACTATTGGTTCCCAAAGATGTCCAGATTTGTAAGGAAATATGTGGGCTCTTGTATCGAATGTGCCTACGCGAAGAACAATTTAGGGCCTCTGCATCCTATCACAAGAGCAGAAATTCCATTCCACACTCTCCACTTAGACCACCTGGGACCCTTCGTGAAGTCCGTTAGGGGGTTTACACACCTGCTGGTGATAATTGACGGCTTTACTAAATTTTATTTTCTCAGTCCTGTCAGGAACACAAGTACCCAAAATGCGATAAGGGCTCTCGATGACATTTTTAGTACATTTCGAAATCCAGATCGGCGTATAAGCGACCGTGGCAGCTGTTTTACCTCGCATAAGTTTAAACGTTTCAGCAGGCCTATTCTCTAAATGTGGTTTTTAAAACGTGTCGACTCCAATGTCGACATTAAAACGTTCTACATTAAAACCACATGTAAAACTTTCGTATTCTCTATGTTCATTTGACAAGCGCGTTAAGATTGTCTACCATTCGGTCAGTCAGTCAGCTAATCAATCACTCAGTTATGTCAACAGTGTCAACTTAGGTTTTGTTATTGTTAAATATTATTATTGATTATTGTTTTAAAATAACATAAAGTAGTAAATTAATATACGTAACTGTACAAAATGAGTATCTTATTTGATATCAGAAAGTTAAGAAGAATTAGTCAACGTAGGATGACGATAGAAAGACGGCGTATGCGAGATCTCTCAGATCCTTTAGATATCCCTGAAGATCAATTTATAAGAAGATATCGATTAAATCACAGGCTGTTTCTGGATTTTTGTGATTTACTCCATCCTCTCATGCGCATGGCACAACGATCCACAGCAATACCATTTGAAATGAAAGTAAGTAAGAATATTATGTATAGTTTTATCTTAGTATATAGTGTAAAATAAATAATATACATTACATACATACAAATTATCACGCCTACCTCATATTCAATCATAATTATAAGTATATTATGATAAAAGTATACACCTATTAGTGTCCTCACTGTGTCTAAAAAACTATGTAACATATTGAGATTTTCTGGACTATACTATAGTTAGTAACTAATTAGTTACCTATTACCGATGGTGTTGTGGGTAACAAATACCTACTATTGCAAAGATAATAATATATCAATATTAATTTTTGATAAAAATGTCTTATAATTACATAGAAATACCTACCTATCTCTGTTTATATATGACTCACATTACCTATACTTACTTCATTTTTTATTGAATTTGTCCTCAGATATTAGCTACACTGTCTTTTTGTGGCACAGGATCATACCAATGTATAGTTGTAAATGACAGTGCATTTAGCATGAGCCAGCCTAGTGTCAGCAGATGTGTAAAAATGGTTGTAAATGCATTGAATATGGTATTAAATCAATACATCACCTTTCCATGCACACCACATGACAGGACACAAATAAAACAAGGGTATATAAGATTTTACTTTATTATTATTTAATTAAGTTGGTGGTTGCAGACTTGTCAAGCCGGTTGGACACTCTATAGCACGACTGGTGTTACCATTCTATTATTTCTGTTATTATATGTTATATATGTTATTATTTCTATTATTTTGTGCTTCTTGTGCTGCTACTGATCTGAAATAATAAATTATTAATTTTAGATTTTATAGAAAATTTAAAATGCCTGGAGTGATCGGATGCATAGATGGTACACACATAGCTATAATTGCACCAAAAAATCATGCAAGTGAGCCATCATTTTTTAACAGAAAGGGCTACCATTCTATAAACGCTATTATAGTATGTTATAATATCTTATATTATCCATCTATATATTATGTCACATTTTTGGCAATATTTTACAAACTAAACAACACAATTCTCAACTTTGCAGCTATGTGACAGTGACCTCATTATCAGGGGTATAAATGCAAGATTTGGTAGTGCATCACATGACACCTACATATGGAATGCAATGTCCTTAAACGCTTATATAAGGCAAATACATGAAAGTGGAGAACCTGGATGGCTTTTTTTAGGTAATATATTACAATGATAAATTAGTAAGCCTGTGACGGTAACAGTCTTGTTTTGTTACCATTATTATTAGAATTTTAATACACATACAATTTCAGGTGACAGTGGATTCCCCCAGCGATCCTAGTTAATGACACACATTTTAAATACTCAGGAAGGGTCACCCGAAGCATATTATACAAAAAAGCATATCCTTGTGAGGAACTGTGTTGAACGGTGCATTGAGGTACTAAAGAGCAGATGGCGGTGTCTTTTGCGTCATCGTACTTTAAACTATGACCCTGACATTTGTGGGAAGATTATGAACATGTACGCAGTTCTTCATAACATATGTGTAAAGGCTAACATTGAAGCACCACAAATAGAAGAAGAAGAAGAAGAAGTTCCTCTTCCGGAAGTCAACATGCTCCTTCAGAATGCAAACATACACAATGTACCCGAACTAAATTATCTTGTCAGAAGTTTGTGTTTTAGTCGCAATAATTAGTTCCTTTAAAAAAGCTACTGTAGTTTCCTTTTACCTTTTTAATAATTCCAATTTCTGAGACTTGTAACTTTTCAAGAAATCATTTTTTTTATTTTCAAGGGCCACTTGGAACTCGAATTTTTTTTTTAAGCTCCAATTTCTCTTCCTCTAGTTTCAAAGCCCTTTCTTCAATGGTGTCTAAAATTTAAAATGCATTTTAATAAAATTAGAATGGATGACTAATAATAGTTCTTTATTTACTAGCTTTTCATCCTTTGAAGTTAAGAACTCCAGTAATTTTTACAAACAAACAAATTCACGCTCTCTTAAAATAATATTGATACAAGAATAGATAAATTAAAAAGGCGATATTACTATAAAATATATACATTGAGAAATGTCCGCATGAGTCTTTACCGAGAGCTTTTCTTTTTTTCCGGCGTCGGTTCAGCTGTCTTTGCGACCAAGAAGTAGCAGTTACTTCTGCCTCTTCTGCAGCATCTGCTACTATAGAAGTAGCTGCAGGTACCTCTATAACCACTTCTTGCTGTGCAGCATTTGATGTAGTAGCTGCTACCTCTGCTACTGCTACCTCCATTGGAATGTCTGCAAGCAGCTACAAACAAATACACAATAAGTAATAGGTGATTCACTTACATTTTACTAAGTTTGTCACTAAGTACTATTAATATTAATACTTACTTCTACCTGCGTTTCCGTTACTTCTTCAATGCCTATAATGGCATCAAGGCCAATAATTGCCACCACCTGCAAGTAATAAAAAATTGTATCTATATCTATTACATATCATTCATGCTAAATATGTAACAATTATTAAAAGGATTCTAAATATGACATCTAACCTTTTCTTCCATTTCCGTGAGCTTGTCTTGCTTGGACACACCACCACCAGTCCTGTTCCTCTCCCTTTGGATGTTGGAAGCCTTTTTTTTAATATTTGATTTCAAGTCTCGCCATGTCTAAAATTATAGTAATTTTTTTAAAATAAATGAAGTGAAAATATTTACAAGTTTTTTGGTATATTTTTGAGTTTTCGCGAATAGTATTCAGTACTTTATACATACTTGCTTCCATTTTTCCACCGTCTTTGTTGCACCGCCTCCCATGGAATTAAGCTTTTCAGCAAGATCAGCCCATGCATTGTGGATGTCTAGCCGACCATGCGAAGAATTAAAACGGTTGGCGGCAGCGTCTCGGTGGTCCGCAAAAAAATTTATCAAAGTATTAATTTGGCAAGACGAAGCATATTTTCTTGTTCTTTCCGTCTAAAATAATTAAATATTGTAAATATATCAATATTACTTTCTTACAGTGATACTTCTATTAAAAACGAACAATTACTTACCATTCTCACCAAATAAATACTGATTTACTAAAAGATTTAAAATTGCAAATAATATTTCGTCCTTTCGAAGTTTCAAAAACCACTCAATAACGCGCCAATAACTTCATCGACATGATGTCAACGTCATAACCACGGTAAAACGTCATCGACATTTTGACAGGTGCTTAGTGAATACCAAAGTAGACAATTGTCGAGTCTATAACCACATCGAGTCGATAACCACAGCAAAACCACATTTAGAGAATAGGCCTGCTGTCTTGATAAGGGAATAAAACACATTCTAAACGCGGTAGCCAGCCCTAGGTCAAGCGGGCAGGTTGAACGATGCAACTGCACAATTCTCGACTCATTAAATGCGCTAAGCATAAAGCATGTCGAAACAAGCTGGGACAAACATCTAGGGCGCGTGCAATGGGGTTTGAACAACATGACACAAAAGATCATAGGGCGGACACCGTCGGAGGTGATGTTTGGAACCCCAATGGATAGTGAACATAATCCCGCTTATAATGTTTGGAACCTTCCAACATAATGTTTGGAACCTCAATGAAGTTAGAGCTAGCACGACTGCGGATGAAAGTGTGTCGGACATACGCCATAGTGTCAAGGCCAGGATAGATCGAGAACAATACCGACAAAAAGAAAGATAATACTTAGGTAGGAAACCTTCTCGAGGTTATAGCGAAGGAGACCTCGTGAAGATAACAAAGACTTGTTTCACTAATAAAGGGCAAAGTACGAAATTAATGCCTTCCTTTATAGGACCATACCGCGTGAGCAAAACCTTAGGCAACGACTGCTATGTCGTAGCGCTAATACCAGGGGGGCTAGTCAATACTGAAAATAAACGATCAACCACCGTCGCCGCAGACCGCATGAGACCTTGGATCCACGTAACTGCACTGGAAGTAGGGGAGAATAATGTCGATAAAAGTCTTATGTTTGACAACGATGATAACGATAGCAATTCATATTAGAAAGTATGATCATTTTGTGTATAGCTGCACCGAATAAACCCCTATGGAATAATAATGTTCTCAGAGGGAGCGCAAGCACGAATCGGTCGGCTCAAGTTTCGGCGCGGTTAAGTATCCAAGTGAGTGAGTCGTTCGGCCGACACAGCGAGCGCGAATCGAACGGCTCGCGGTGCAGCGCAACGATAACACTACGGCTGCCTACGCACTGGCGACCATGGTCGCCGCGACCTGGCCGCGGCGGCCAGTGAATTCTGGACTTGATATGGCCATCGCTATAGCCCCTACGCACTTAGCGGCCAGCGACCAGCGGCCACCGTTGGCCGCGGCGTCTTGATGCCACGCGACCAGCGACCAATCGTGGCCGTCGAGAACATCACTTCTGTATTAAAATTCATCAGTGCTACCGCATCGGCCGCGGCGACCAGACGTGTATAGCTACAGAGTGATTATTTTACAATGGCCAATAATTTCGACACGGAAAGGTTCATAATTGAAGTTGAAAATAGAAGAGGTTTATGGGTTTTATCATCAAATGATTACTCCAATAAAGATGTTAAGCGGCAGTTGTGGCTTGAACTGATCAATATATTTGGCGGTGAATCCATGGAAGATAAAGAAAAGGCAGAACTTGGTTAGTCTTTTATTTTATTATGCCTTAAATTAATAATGCGATGAACTACAATAAACGCAGCGATGACTACAATATGACGATCGAAATCGCTAGCGAGAGATGAGCGAGAACGTAAAATATTTGTATGAAAAATTGTACAGCGTCTCTAGCGGTCACGCAAAGAACTAAAACCGGTAACATGAGTTGCATAAGTAAAAAACCTATCGAATTTAGTCCATTAGCGACTAGCGACTAACGTTGGTAGTTAAATCATTAAGAAAATCATCAAACAAAGCCGGTAAATACCTATAAACGAATACATTACATGTAAATGTCAAAGGTATCAGACCACAGAACATTACAATTGTAACTGGCATGAGCACTATACCACAGAACAACGAAATGGTATACAGTTACTGTTAACGGCAGAATTAAATGTGTGATTAATGTATGTTAGCATAGTGTTAGTTATAAGTTATTTTGTAGGTAATTAGTCATAAGTAATGTATAAGTTTTAAATATTGTTAAATACAGTCCACTAAATCGACCCTTGGTGGCAAGCAAAAAGGACCGCAGGTAATCGAATGGGATGGGGTGCGGGCGGAAGTGCATACATACTTCCTTTCACAAAGATATTTTGAATAGGTTTTATGAGTTTGAGTTAGTGTTGGTCCGATCGCCCATAGTGAAGGTCGTGCACGGGCACCGTGCCTCCTTTGTGTTTGCCACGTCATGGTAAAATATACGTATACGATTCCATAGTGTTGTCATTTTTCCTTTACTGCACAAACCCCTAGGCCCTAACGTGACATCGTTCACAGTTACATCTGATTAAAGGATACCGTACGTACTTGTTAATAAAATACATAGTAAAATGAAATATTTGAAATTAAAAGTTATTTTAAAAGGGTTATTTTTAAGTTGTTTTAAAGCGGTTAGTATTGGTACTTATTTAATTAAGACCCAATAATGTCTGGAAATAAGTATTTGGCCTGGCATATGCTAGTGACGGCTGCATATGAAGATGAAAGACGCGAACAAGGATATTTTCAGGAACAGGATAAAGACAATTAGAGATCCAATTGAGCACATTAGTGCAAATAATTTTATAAAAGAATATAGGCTCAATAAGGAAGCTTTTGAGGATTTGTGCGAATTCCGATGGAATCAACGAGTCTCAATGGAATCAAAGGTAAATAGACTTTACAAATGATACATGTATGTAG
This sequence comes from Synanthedon formicaeformis, assembly GCA_945859745.1. Taxonomy (NCBI): domain Eukaryota; kingdom Metazoa; phylum Arthropoda; class Insecta; order Lepidoptera; family Sesiidae; genus Synanthedon; species Synanthedon formicaeformis. The sequence continues at coordinate 7,277,720 of OX243976.1, forward strand.
TTATGTATATACCTATATCACAAGTAGGCACCTATTATCAATCAATACTTATAATAAATCTGTAAGTGTAGGTATTATATGTATGTATGTTCCTCCATAACTCTTAAACGAATTAACTGATTTTCATGAAACTTGGTAGATAAACATTTGGACGTACAGGACACAGGATAGGCTACTTTTTTCTTTTTCAACGCGGACGAAGTCGCGGGCGCCAAAAAGTTAATTAAATATAATAAGCCATCTCATTGCAGGTTTTATTTATTTATTAAGATTACATACAACCACTACATATCTATTATATATGTAAATTAAATACAAATAGGCCTATAGAATCATTAAAATTATTTACATTTATTAGGTATTACTATTAGGTAATTTAAAAAACAAATTAATATAAAACCAAAAAAGAAAAAGAATATTCTATATGAAAAAAAATAATTATTTTTGTAAATGTAATTAGCCAATTTTCTTTTTGTAAGAATTCAAATTGTTTGAAAATATGTTAAAAACTTTATTGTAGTGATACTTGGAACGATGAGGGAAGGAATTTTTAGAATTAGTTCTACAGTAGGGAGTGTGAAATGTATCTTTTGATCTTGTCCTGAGTTTTGGCACGTTAAAGTGAACACATTCTAAAAGTGAAGAAGAATCGATGTGATTATTTATTATTTTATATAAAAAGAATGCGTCAATATAAGAAAATAAAAAATGCCTTTAAAGAATGCAGTTTGTGTGAAAAATTATCAAAGGTCTTCACTGTCTCAAGAAAAAATGAATTCTCTAGCTCTTCTCTATATAGAAGCAGAGATAATGAATACCATAAACTATGATGATATTATAGATGATTTTGCTATTAAAAAGTCCCGTAAAAAATTGTAAATCTGTTTTGCACTCCTTCTTAATGACTAATTCATTCGTTTATTTAACTTTAAGGCATTCTAAATGTAGTAAACTACAAATGGAAAATTATTATTTTAGAAAGGTATGTACATGGGGCGGCGGAAAAAAGTGGCCTACACTCATAAAAAATATAAATCCGGCACTGGGAAAATCTGACTTATGCTTTATTAAGTTGGCTTCACGACAAGCATATACCGTTAAAGAATTTCGTAGGCTTTGCGTCGGACACAACCAATAGTATGGTCGGTCAGCACAATTCAGTATTTTCACATTTAAAACAGCAAATTCCCCATATCACTTGCATCAAATGCAGCTGCCATATGATGCATCTTGTTGCATCCAAGGCATATTTAAAATTGCCAAGATCTGTTGAAGATTTTTTAAGAAGTGTTGGTGCTCACTTCAGTCGTAGTCCTGCACGCCAAGAAAAACTCAGGGAATTTCAACAGACACTCACTATTTTATCATACTCACATGTGCACTATAGTGAATAGTAAATTAATAGTTTCAATGACAAAAAATATAGACTAAGTACTTAAGGAAGCCCACCAGTTGGGTGTGCTTCCAAAACTCCTATAGCGCCTGTAAAACAGGGCGTCATAGGCGTGTATAATATATTTATAGGTGTTGCAGTAAGAGACAATTCAAGGCCAATCAATAATACTTATAATAAAGCGAAGCAGATTCTGGACAAATGAACGAAGGGTGTTGAGAGGCAAAATCATGAAGTAAATTAATTAGGTATGTAACGTGTACATACCTATATCGGACGTAGTTGTAGTATCCACAGAGTTACACAGTTCAACCGTGGTCGTAGTTTACCATAACTTATTAATGTCAATAATCTTTATACCCATTCCGACAAAACCAAAAGCCTTGTCTTGAACGTCAATAGTAATATTGCCGAAGTCTTTAACAGCATTATAGCTAAATTTATAGGCGGCAAAAGAATTAACTACTCGCTCAGGCAATCTTATGCAGGACGTTGTGCTGGCTCTGTAGTTTCATTTAATTCCAAACTTCCGACAACTTACCTCTATAAAAAAATATTACACAAAAGTCCGAATTGTTAGTAAGCGCCTGGAAATGAAACGTACCATAAAAAGATAAAATCAGCAACAGCAAGACGAACACTTTACACATCTCAAATAAGGAAACAATGCACCACCAATAAAGATGTGGATTCGGACTATGGTGAAAATTGTCAACGACCTGACATGACCGCAGATGATTTAGTGTTTGCGAACCATATGAATAAAATTACTCTTATAGAGCAACAAAGGGATCAGCTGGAAATGAAGACAATCTTACAGAGGGATTCTATTGAATGGCACCAGGAACGAAGATTACGTCTCACCGCATCTGTGTTCGGCAAAATTTGCAAAAGAGGTCTCGTGAAATGCGCACCTCGTGTGAAAAACTTTGTTAGTGATAGCGATAAATTAAACCACGTGAAATCGATACGTTACGGAATCGAACACGAACATATAGCTTTCACTAAATTAGAAGCACATTTGTAAAATATTAATCCAGAAACATTCAGTCCCATAATAAAATGTGGATTATTTATTGATCCGACGTTACCCTACTTAGGTGGGAGTCCAGATGGCCTGTTTCAGGAAGACAAAATTATTGAAATAAAATGTCCTTATTCTGCCGCTGGAATGAGTGTCGATGACGGAATAAAATTTAAAAAAAGTTACATTTTGGAAACAAAGTGAAAGCGAGTTGATAGTAAACAAACGACACGACTGGTACTATCAGGCGCAGGGACAACTGCATGTTACTAGAAGAAATGTCTGCATTTTCACTGTTTGGCCCGATGTTGATATGAAAATTGAGTACATACAGACGAAAATTTATGGAACACCGAAATGAGGGACAAGTTATCAAAATTTTATTTTGATTGTTTACTGCCTGAGTTAATTGACTAGAATAGAAAGAAAAATGGAAATAAAAGAACCGCATTATCTTTTAGAAGCCATACAAAAAAAAGGAAAAAAGAAAAATTACAGAAAAAAATATCACTTAATCAGGAAACAATAAACGCCAAAAGAAAAAAAAGTAATTTAAAAAAATCAGAATCGCCTTCAAAAGTGAAGACATGTGATGACATTTCTCAACCATTAATATGTCGCGACCCACGAAAAAGCCAAAAAGTTAAGTAAAATCTTGCGACCCCGTCACTATAAAATTATAATAATATGTATAGTCCGCGCGCGAGCTCCGAGGAATCGGAAGGAATGTTAACATAATGAGCTAGAGTTGCGATTTAGTCGGCGCACACCCGCCCGCTCCTCAGCCCCGATTCCTCGGAGCTCGCGCGCGGACTATACATAGCGCGCAATTTTTATCAGCTATATGTTATAAGCCCTCTCTCTACGCTTTATCCATCCGTGATGGACGTCCGTGCACGATGCACGACGCAAAACGGTAGTGCGTAGGCCTGCTGGACGACAATAATTATTATTATTACCGTGATGGACTCGCACGCCCAATTTTTTGTCCAACGAGCCCCCCACTACACGCACGACGTGCGGCTGGATAGTGTCTAGCCCTGACGTACGTCAGTTCAATCGGGCATCGTGCGTGCTTGGTTGTGCGTAAACTTGACGTCCGTCAAATAACCAGTGCGTGATAAATTTTTGAAGCGTAAACACGTAAACTAAAGCTTTCAAAATGGACCGAACGTCACTTATTGCTTTCATAGAGAAGTACAAAGCGCATTCTTGTTTATTCCCATAAATCTCTCTCATATCTCTCATGTCGACTATCGGCCGAAATTAATAATGTATCTACAATCCGATCTTGAAAACAATCTCCAGTTTGTTCCCATCGGCCGATCGATCTCCGATTTGTGTGCCAATATTAATTTGTGTGTATGCGATGGGATACTAAGGATAGATCGGTAGGCAATCCATTTCCTCCCACGCCGTTCCTTTTCATGCTAACTATTAAAATTTTACTTACCGAGACAATTTAAATTTCTAATTTTATGCATATTTAAAATGTGAAAATAATGAATTAGCTAAAATTACAAGATAAAGTAATTAAAGTTCAATTTATTTTTATTTATTTATAAGCGTATTACATCATTTTGTTTTTAATAATAATATACATACATTCGTTTTTCTGAATAGTAAAGGAACGAATGGCATGACACTTGACAGTTGACAATTCTATGTTTGTTGTGTTCAATTTTTATTATTGTTAATAAATAGTGGAATAATTTAATAGTTAAATAAAATGAATTCAGAAACAGTAAGTAAATTATATTTCTTTAATGCGTCACTGTTCTTTGGGGCGCTTGCATTTCTTGTTATTTTTGAGGTGTGATAAACATTTTATTGTTTTTATTTTAGATCAAGATGAAACCACTCACAAAAGACGAAACGAAAAATTTGTTATTCTTTATTGAGCATAGCAAAAATATAAACAATAAAACTAGCAATGCCTGTACCAACAAATTAAAAAATAGGAATGATGTCGAATCTACGACGCATTTAACGCCCAAAACTCAACATGTCGCCGTACTCCACAACAACTATACGATTGAAATGGGACAATTTAATAATTTTATTTATTATTAATACAATTAATAAAAATATTTTAAATTCTTGTTTGTTTATCTTATAATCTGTGATATCAATCCGTAAAATTAGTGGGGTTGCAAATCTAGATCGATTGCGCTATGTCAAAATGTACGGATTGAATATTGAGACACCCAAACTGTCAATTACGAACAGAGGTCGATCTTTAATCTAAGATCTGTCCTCCCAAAGATAGTTTCATGTTTTAGATTAAATATCAATCCGTGGATACGTTATTGACACACTTCACACACAAAAAAGATTGAATTTTCAATCCTAAATGGGTAAAAACGGATCAGGATAGGTTATTAATTTCGGCCGTATATGAATAAAAACAAAAGGATTAGTGCACTGGAAGATTTAATACCCCTACTGGGTGAAACAGCGACTATTGACACTGTACGAAAAAAAAATTATGTTTTGAGAAACTTATACCAGAGAATTAAAAAAGTAAAGGCATCTACAAGAACAGGATCATCATCACACGCCAACTTTATGGTATTTCGACGCATTATCGTTATTGTCAGAAAGGGAGGTTTCCAGGTCAGGTTTAGACAATATTAATGAACAAGTATATTAATCACTTATATTATTAATCATAATTCATCTTAATGATTATTAAAACAAACGACTTGAGTTCTTAATTAAAACGACATTTTAATTATACCATACATAATAATTAAATAATGTGTAACTAATATAATCGGTTGGGGAAAAAGTCTTTTCGCATTATAGTATGTATGAACTTGTAATAAAATCTCTTTGGCTATACTATTTGTTTCTGGCTGGTTTTGGTATCATTGAAAGTTTAAATTTTAAAGAACATAATTTTAAACTCAAATTAGGAAAATGTGTGATTTTCATTTGTTTTTCGTACTGTCAAGATGAGTGAATCTAATGAAGAAATTCGATACATTTTAAAATTTTACTACAAAAAAGGTAAAAATGCAACGCAAGCCGCGAAAAAAATTTGCGATGTTTATGGACCTAGTGCAGTGTCTGTGAGAGTAGCACAAATTTGATTTAAGCGTTTTCAGTCCGGAAATTTAGATGTCAAAGATGCACGTCGCTCTGGTCGCCCTATTACGGATAAAATGGGTACCTCACGAGCTCACTGAAAGAAACCTAATGAACCGTGTACTCATTTGCGATTCTTTATTACGACGTAATGAAACCGAACCATTTTTGAAGAAGCTGATAACTGGTGATGAAAAGTGGATCACGTACGACAAGAACGTGCGAAAAAGGTCGTGGTCAAAGGCCGGTCAGGCTTCACAGACTGTGGCGAAACCCGGGTTAACTCGCAACAAGGTGATGCTGTGTGTGTGGTGGGATTGGAAGGGCATTATTCATTATGAGCTGTTACCACCAGGCAGGACCATCGATTCTGAACTCTACTGCGAACAACTGATGAGATTAAAGCAAGAAGTTGAGAGAAAGCGGCCGAAATTAATCAACAGAAAGGGTGTGGTTTTTCATCATGATAACGCTAGACCTCACACATCTTTAGCCACTCAGCAAAAATTAAGAGAGTTTGGCTGGGAGGTGTTAATGCATCCGCCGTATAGTCCTGACCTTGCACCTTCAGATTTCCACCTGTTTCGGTCTCTTCAGAATTCTTTAGGCAGTGTCAGGTTAACATCACGAGAGGACTGCCAAAACCACTTGTCGCGGTATTTTGATCAGAAGTCCCAAAATTTCTATAGCAATGGGATCATGTCCCTACCTACAAGATGGCAAAAAGTTATCGAACAAAATGGTACCTACATACTTTAGTTAAATGTAAATAAACTATATTAAAAAATGTTTTGAATTTTCTTAAAAAATGCGAAGAAACTTTTTCCCCAACCTAATATGTTAAGAATTCATGCTATCCTGAAACCCCATTTCGGATTTCGGACCACACACATTTTTCGGATGAAGATGAATAGGTCAACCTATAGTTGAAAATTCGCACCTTTAATCCTTTTCGCCCTAACTCGAGAAATGGCTTCATTAAATTTTCTGAGTTTCAACCCGTGGCTTTACTTGCGTGATTTAAGTCAGTTCAAACAGTATTTCTTCTAAATTATACCCTGTTATTCTACTGTATGTTAAGTTTCATCAAATTCGGTTCAGCATTTTTTGGTGAAAATGAAACAAACATTGAAAAATTACCAACAACAATGGTACTAGGACTACTAGGCATGCCCTACAAGGTTGCTGGTATTTTTTCAATGAGTCTGACCATCGATTTTAGTTAATGATATCCCCCAAATATAGCTCACTAGACAAATACGGCAGTGTTTTTATTTTTTTGATATCTTAAAAAATGACCGAGTTATAAGCCTTCAAAGTACGCGCGCCAACCAAATTTTTTAATACTACTAGCGGACGTTGATGACGTCACAAGGGCCGATTCTAGATGCAAGTTCATAGTAAAAAGATAGATTTGCATGTATCTCAAAAACTACTGAACCGATTTTAAAAATTCTTTCACCTATAGAAAGCTACGTTATCAGCAAATAACATTGGGTATATTTTATAAAGTTACGCGGGCGAAGTCGCGTGCAACAGCTGGTAATATCATAAAGAGAGTAGATTTCTATTTTTGTTTGTAATTAATTAACTCAAAAACTACTGGACCGATTTTAAAAATTCTTTCACCTATAAAAAGCTACATTATCAGCTAGTAACATAGGCTACTAACATAGACTATAAAATTACGGGGACGAAGTCGCGTGAAAACAGCAAGTTGATTATCATCAATACTAATAATAAATCTGTAAGGGTTGGTCATGGAGTAAGTTACTTTGTTTTCAGAGATATCGTGTTTATAGGCTCTATACATGATACTGAAACTAAATTGACCATTTTTAGAATTTTTTTCTGTATGCATGTATGTATGTTCCTCCATAACTCTTAAACGAATCAACTGATTTTCATGAAACTTAGTAGATAAACATTTAGAAAAATGTTTTGAACATGTTTAGAAAATTTAGAAACATAGTAGAAAAAGTCCAGTGCTTATTATAGGTCAGTGGCGCCGGAGCATTTGAAAATTTAAATAATGACCATTACTATTGCCATATAATAAATACTGTGTAGTGCCTATATATTATGTACAAATTCAACCTCCTAAATTATTTTTCCAAGTGCCAATGGATACGAAAAGACGTAAAAAGGGGATGACCATGAAGCCCGTCACACACGTATTTTATTTTAGTGTGTGTACAGTGTAAGACATCGCCACTTTTCTCACTTTTAAAAATGTACTTACAGCTGCCTAGTATACTAACAAAAATATCTATTACACTCTTTATGATATGGGGATGACTTACAACCAAGTATATGCTTGCAAAGCAAAGTTGCAAGTAAAGTTGCAAACCGCAACCTAGCTGATACAACAAAACGTACATTTACATTTTGTGTCATCGAGAGTTAAAACAAATGAATGATCTGTAGTACAGAAACGTAGACAAAAAGAACTGACCCGCAAGATACCTACTTCATTAAGATATTCCGAACCCGATAACTTCAGAAAGTATTGAGGAAATCTTTGTCGTAAGTCCCGCTCAAGAATCATTTTAAGAATATTTTTATAATTTATAATCAACTTGCTATTTTCACGCGACTTCGTCCGCGTAACTTTATAAAATACGGCCTATGTTATTCGCTGATAACGTAGCTTTCTATAGGTGAAAGAATTTTTAAAATCGGTCCAGTAGTTTTTGAGTTAATTAATTACAAAATACAAATCTATCTTTTTACTATGAACTTGCATCTAGCATCGGCCCTTGTGACGTGATCCACTTAGCGCGGGCGAACTTGAAAATTTAAATAACGACCGAAGTTTCGGTGTCAATAACTTCGGAAATACTGCATCGATTTTGATGAAACAAAAACTATTCACATGTACATAACCATAGCTCTGATATTATGTGTGTTTTATAGTCATTTTCAAACCCATCGGTCAGACCCATTATCCTGTATACATCCTCACAAAATTTTAACTTTTTTAATATTATATTTAAAATATTTGTATATATTTTCTTTTAGATAAATTCATAAACATCTGAGTGGGGGATGGACAGTTCAGTTGATAGTGAAGGTACTCGTAAAAGGCGCCTCAAACCAAATGATGACGCTATAGAAAAAACCTTGGAGATGGTTGTTTCTTTAATTCGCAATAGAAAACATGTTGAGTATGCATTATTTGGAGAACAAATAGCATTTAAATTGAGGTCACTAAAAACGGACTACGCGCGGATTATCGTACAGCATCACATAAATAACCGATGTCGATCGTTGTCGTTTTGATAAAAGATGACAGGCTGCCCCCATCTAAATGGTTGTTAGGGAAAGTGGTTGGCACACATCCGGGTAAGGATGGCCTGACCAGAATAGTCGATATAAAATGTAAAAATACAGAAATTAAACGACCAATTCACAAATTATGCTTGTTACCTACTAATGCCATAGATCTTTAGTTAATGTTAAAGGACGATAGTCGCCCTTTAGAGGGACGGGATGTTTATGAAATAGTTGTCTGTGTAATAAATGTCACATCACTAATGTGTTGCTACAACACTACTGTCAAAAAAATTAAGATGTCTACCTAGTTTAAGTTAAATGGAAAATATAGTCGCTTCGTTCATAGTTTAATTCAAAGTCAAATAGTTTACAATAGTTAATAATCAATAAAGTAGGAAAAACAACCCAAACAGTCATTTGAGATTAAATAACGTTAGATGTGTCAATGGGTATATTATAACCATAATATTGGAATATTTGGAAGTATGTAGAGAGCAAAAATTTAAAATATTGAAATTTTAGATCTCAACCTGGATTCTCTGGAAAATTTATTTGGAATCATCAGACAACATAGCCCAACAAACAAAAACTCAAACTTTCAATCAGCTTTGAAGTCTTCAGTTCTAACTTGATTTTATATATTAAATTTATTGTGTCATTTACTTTTATATGTACCTATTTATTATTAATTTACTAAATATACATTTAGTAATTTATAATTTGTTATTATTAAAATTAATATATATATATATATATATATTTTTATATTTATTTTAAATATCAAAAAATAAATTTTAACTAATTCATGAAGCACACGATACAGGCTTGCATGCCTAGTGTGTGTTTTCATAGCCAATTAACTGAAATATAATAGTTATTGTAAATAAATAAAACTCGCCTAAGTGTACCTCGGAGCAGGGGTACAAATTGTGAAAGCGATGATAACGAAATATTGTTTGATTTTCACGACATATTAGTATTTCAGAAAAAAAATTATCGTCGCTGAAACACTTACTAAAATCATAAATAAAATCGTTAATCATTTAGAATCAGATTAGAGGGTACTACTCTATTTTTCTTATAATATCCTACATGCAAAATTAGTTGACAATAGAAAAGGTTTAACAAAAAAAATCAGAACAAACTGTTCACATAATAGAGACAACAATTTTAAACCATAATTTAAAAGTCTTAGAAACACCTTAGAAATGACAAGCACAACAATATTTTGTGCAAGGAAAACAAAGTCAACGATGGTGATCTCAAAGGTGCCGCACGTCTTATTTTCACAAGTGATGGGATATCTCCTGATACCACTGATACCTTGACAGCTCTCCTATCAAAACATCCTCCAGCTCAGCAACACTTCACAATGTAGACACACCAACGACCAAAGAGGTGACGCCTCCAAATCAAAAACGGAGATGTCATCACAGCAATCAAATCATTTAAAAATGGTTCAGCATACGGATTAGATCTGGATGTGAGACGAATCTGGAAAAAACTAAAATCATCAATCACTGCACTCATAAACTTAATGCTTTCAGGCAAAGTTCACCCTGAGATATACTTATAAAATCTTATACGGCGCCAACTTAATTTCTTTGACCAAAAAGACGGAGGGGTAAGACCGATTGCTGTTGGATCTACACTTCGACGTTTGGCATCAAAAATCTGTTCAAAGCATATTTTGGCAAAATTAAAATCTAAAATTGAACTAATTCAATTAGGATTTGGCATTAAAGGTGGATGTGAAGCTGCAACATATGCCCTTCGTACTTTTATAGATGTGAAGAATGTGAAGTGAACTATTTGGCCCAAAGTTATGGAAATCCAACAAAATTAATGTTTCGAGAACATGAAATCTGTTCAGCAACTGGTTGTCAACAGGGTGATCCTCTCGGTCCAGCCATATTCAGTTTAACACTAGAAAGACCAAGGCCGTCAATTTGATGGCACGGCGATGTTACTTTTAAATATTTTACAAACTATGTTTTTGTTTCTTTTCATATTTTATGACTTCTCCTAATTTGTTATTGTTAGCCTAAATCTATATAGAAAGCTATTAATTTATATGTAGTATATAAGATTCCTTTACAAATACCTACTAAGACGGCATACCGTCAAAGTGACGGCATATGAAGGCAGCGATCTACAAACTAATGCGGGTACTTTTGTTTTATTTATTTTGAATTCTAAGTAAGTTGTTATTGTCTAGCTAGTTTACATTACATTTAGTAGACGTTGGTTTCGTTTTGTGAGCAGTCATGATTTGTTATAAAAATGCGTCGCCGCCGTCTCAATAGTTCTGAAATAGAACAAGAACTGTCGCGATATCAGGACATACAACAAGATGTGTCAGGTGATGAAAGTGGTGATGATTTATCAGACAATCTTTGTGAAACTTGTGATGCAGAATTTCAGCCGGAACAGGTCACTTTTTCATCGGAAGAATCCGAAGTAGATTCCCCTGCTACAAATAACAATATTATTAATCCGCGCAGAGGACGCGGGGTAAGAGGTCGAAGTCGCGGGCGCCAGCTAGTTGGAAATAAAAACTTAAAATGTCTCGCATAAATTCCAGTGTTTTATGGGACTATTTTGATAAAATAAATGTAGCCGACAAAAAGGTCAAATGTCGTGTTTGTGGAGATAATTATAGCTATAAAGGGACCACAGGTAACCTAAAGGCGCATTAAAAAAACATATTGATGCATATTCTAGAGTTCTTACGGGGCAGCAAAAAGAAATAAGGAGAACCCAAACTGCATCGGATGGTAAGAAAATTGTTTGGTGCAATATAATTTTGTTTACAATAATAAAAAACGGCAGTTCATTTTGGAGATGTTCAAGAAGAAAAGAATGTAGTGCATCTATTACCATTGGTATGTAATGATCAAGCAATTGCTCGCAAAACACCGTCGCTTGCTACACTCTTGTGAGAAGAATGTGGAACAAATGACCAGAGAACTAGTTCTTGAAAAAGCAAAAAAAAGGGTACGTGAGAACATGTCATCATTATGTGAAAACATGTCAAGAACAAGAGCAAAAGATTGTGTTCGTAACGTTTGACCAACCGCTATACCATGAAGCTCGTGAAAACTTAGCCAGTACTGATTTAGATCAGATCAATGATCCCTACAATTTGTCGTCAATCCAAGTTTGATTTGGGGGATTTCATTTATTGATGTCGTTCCTCGGAGCGATTTGATTCATCATGGTATAGTAGTGGACTTAAGGAGACTTTTTGTGAAATATATGTAGAAAATTCGTCCGATAAAGCTCTTTCATTTGTCAAGATAAAGCATTTTAAGGTGTGGAGTGATTTTAAAAATAATACCAAGAAAAAAACTGCTCGGCTGCACAGGGCAGCCAGTGGCACTGGTGGTGGACCAGCAATATTTTCAAAACTCTCAGTTTTAGAACACAGGGTTCTGAATTTGATTGGGGTCCAAGTGGCAACGGGCTTGGCAGTGGAAGAGGCTGGGTTTTCACAGGTTAAAATACTTCTAATTTCTTTTTTTATGTTCTTTACAAAACACTAGGAACTATGGAACATTTAAAAGTGATACATGCGTAAAGCATGAACTCTGTTATTTAAAACCAAGCAAACATCTGCCAAATTCCATAGTTTTAGTACTTCGATGGCAGTCATGTATAATATTATTCTTTACACAACACATTACAACGAAAGAGGTGCCTATACTGTTTAAAAACATGTCTGTTATCAATGACTATTGTCAATAATTCTTAATTTCTATACAGGAAATTCCTATTGAGTTTGGCAAACGAGCCAAATTGCCATTGAGGAGTCAACCCCAGTCATTTTTGATGAAGGTCAAGTAGAAGAAAGTAAGTTGATTGCACATGGGTTTAAAATGTTATTTTAAAAATTTAAGTAATCTAAAGTAATAAAATAATTTAATTTTAGATGTCGAACATTGGAACCGACCCAGTCCATCACACCACATCACGCCGCCTCTCCTCACTCCTACACTTCCTAATGAGGAAAATGAAATAAAAACGTTTAAAATAAAAATATGAATTTTAGTTGTCTTGGTTTTGAAGATCTTCACAACTTTTGGTTGTGAAGATGGTGCAGGAATTATTAGCTAAGTCGTCTGTTCAAACTTCAACTACATACAGTGTTATATTTGTAATGTTAAAATTTTTATAACTGGTATTTTAGTACGTTATAATTTTATCTGTTTGCTTATGTATGTTTATGATAATAAATTTATTCTATAGGCTTAAAAAAAAAAAAAAAAAAAAAAAAAATTTTAGTTGTCAGAGATGAAAAAAATATTATTGATGTTTTTTGAGAAGTATAGAAAAATGATGGTGTATGTTTTGGTTTTGAAATTGTATTAAAATGTTTGATTAGTATTTATTTTATAAAGATATTTGTACCATAGTGCTTAAACTTAAATAAAATTGATGAGAAGATTCAGATAAAGTTTTAATTATGTGAAGTAAAAGATCACGCGAAAAAGTTTATAATACGCGAAAAAACCCTATAATAGGTGATGTGCCTGCACGCTTGGAGAAGGCCTAAAAGGTCATGGGTTTGCACTGCAGTAATGGAATGAAAAGGTAAAAGAATAATGAATCTAACTTGATTTTGAAAATTTAAAAATTTATATTCCTATATAAAATATGGACTTACAAAATAAATTGAAATCTGACAGTGACTACACAATTTGGAAGAAGAAAATAGTTTTGCTTTTAACATGTAAAGAATTAGATATCTTTTTGAACAAAGATAAGATGTCAGACCCAACGGATACAAAATTACTAACGAAAGACTCAAAAGCAAAATACGTCAATTACATTATCGATTGCAATAAAACATGGAAAAATTGGACCTGATATTATTGGGGAATCAACAAATTCAAACGAATCAATTACTGAAAGAATTTTATAAATTTAAATTTATTAATGAGGATTTAATGTCGGATATTAGTGAATTACAAAGTATAGTAACCAAGATAAAATCTTTAGGAATGGAGATTAATGATACACAAGTGATGTCGAAAATTCTATCCAGTCTACCAGAAAATATGCTAAATTTTAGGAGCTCATGGGAATCAACAAATAACTTAGAAAGAACATTAAACAATTTAATTTCAAGGATAATATTAGAATTAAATATAAGAAAGAATTTCGATAAAAAATGTTTGGAACCCATCGATGTTTTGAAACAACAGCCAGAAAATTTAAATAATAATGAAAATTTCAACACATTTAATGTAAAAGAATGTTATAATTGCAAAAGAAAAGGAACAAATTGCAAGATTCTGCAGAATTTGGTGAGAAGTATTCTCGAGTACTGCTGCCCAGTTTGGTCTCCCTTCTATGCTGTTCATATTAATAGAATTGAGTCTCTGCAGAAAAGACTTCTAAAAATAATTTCATATAGAAATGGACTAGGTCGTACACACCAAAGTTATACTGATCGCCTTCGGAGTTTTGGACTGTTATTGATACAAAACGCTTCCTAGAAATAGATTCACGTTCACAAAAGTCCCAAATCAACGAATGGTTCAGCCAAACCCCTCCCTAACCCCGTCGTCGCAACAACATTCACCATTTGACCATTGTGTTGTGTGCGTGTGTGCTTGTTTATCTCATTGAACCTTACCTAACGACTTAGCATTCTCTCCTGTGTGTGATATTTGTGAAAATAAACCTTGGCTTTTCTAACTGGACACTGATTTACTTCTGAATTGGATTTTATCTGTTTTGGTTTTTTAAACTGTACAGTCATGTCTTATGTATTATGTTGTATCTGTCTGTACATCATGTATCATGTATCATCTTATGTATCATGTCTGTATATCATGTATTATGTTTATATTCTCTTGGGACGAGGATTACAAGTATCTGATGTGCAGCTACCATACCAAGGTCATGGGTAAATAAAACACGTAACCACTAACGGTTTAAATACGGGAACATATAGCCCTGAGAAGAGCTGTTGTTATTAACAATTAACGCGTGTTCTCTTTTCACATTATATTCATATCACTTCACCGGTTAACCTCACTTCACTTTAGTGATAATTCACTGTACCCACGACAGAGGACGCTTTAGCCGCAGTCGTCACTCACAGCCATCTTCACTCTTGAACGTCGTGTCGTCGTCGAGTTGTTTCTTGCGCAGCGTCCAGCGAAGCAAAGGACCGAGGCCAAATACGCGGCTATTTTTATACCCGAGGAGTGGGGATCGCTCAACGCACGCGATTTAACCCCGCTAGACTTTTTCTTGTGGGGTTTTTTGAAGTCGCAGGTCTATGCAAATAAACCACAATCTACCGATGCCCTGAAGGCGAACATAACACATGCCATCGCTCAAATTCAGGCGGATCTATGCGGAAGAGTCATTGAAAATTGGACCACTCGGATCCGTGCCACTGTGAGAAGCCGAGGCGGGCATTTGAATGATGTCATCTTCCATACTTAATGGCATATATGGGCCTTTTAAATAAATAAAAAAAATTGTTGTTGATAAATAAAAAAAATTGTAGATTTTGAAACGAAATTAAACAAGCTGCGTATGAGACGCAGCTTGTTTAATTTCGTTTCAAAATCTACCCGCCCTTTTGTTTTGCAATTTTGTTAATAAATTCATTGGATCGCCGAGCGTACTCACGTATAGTTCTCGGACCACATTCTAAGAAGCTAGCTCAAGAAAACCTGCCGACTTCGTATTAGAAGACTGGACGATTTTCGCCCGCTTAAGCGGAGGGGAGCACCACTATCTTGCCCGTGCCTCTAGGTTGGATTGAAGTGCCCGCACCTGTGTCGAACCCCGGTCAGCCACCAGCGGCTAGCCCCGGGGCGAGGCATATGGTGTGTGGCGTACCCCCTCATCCGCCTTAGTGGTCGGACTGTCGCTCTTCCGTCGCCATGTCCCTTCCCCACGGGAAAAACGTATCGCTGGGCGCATCTCAGTCTTCGGGCTCGGATGCGCCCGAATTCAAAAGCCCTTCTGAGGGCTCCTTCCAACCTGTAGCCCGTGCTACAGCACGGCCGGGGAAACCTTGCGGTGTTAACGTACCGGCTGTGTCTATTACATCCCCCGTCGCGTCCGACAGCTCCGACGCCCCGGCTAACCCGCGGCCGCCGTTGAGCCCGCGCCGCCACAAGAAACCGAAGAAGCCGTTGCGCCCGCGCGCACCTTCTCCCGCATCTTCTTCCGCCAGCGACGCCGACCGGTCATCGCGCGATTCCGTGCGTGTTCCGCGTCCCGCGCCGCGCGCCGCCCCGGTTGTGCCGGCACCGCGAGCCGCCCCGTCTGAGCCGGCACCGCGCGCCACCCCGACTGCATCAATTTCGCGCGCCGCTTTGAATGTACCGGCGCCGCGCGCCGCACCGATTGAATCTGCGCCAGTGATCGCGCCTGAGATAGTCGCCAGAACCCCGGTGTGCCAAGGGAGGGACGCGCCTTCCGGGGCTGGGTCCATGACAAGGGAGCTTTTTGAAAGTAACCTTGTCATCACGGCTCAGCTCTCGGAGATGAACGTCCTCTCCCGAAGCACAATCGAGGCAATGGCGATCCACCTATCGGATGTTGAGAGAAAGCTCATTGAGGACCGCCAAAAGGAGATCAACCAAATACTGCTGAAGGCGCATAGGAGGCCTCATCCGAGCCCAGACGAAGAAAATGTGCCAGAAACGGGTGTGCCAGGAGCGAGGATTGACCACGCCCCTTCCGGCCACGCCTCTTCTACCTCGAGAATCGCGTGACCCGCGGATAGTCAAACGACAGATAGATACAGCTACCACAGCAAGGACGCCCCGTTCCTACGCCGACATAGCCAGGAGCTCGACCACGCCAGCTGCGTCGACAACAGCTCCAATTGAAATTAAGGATATGCAACCCACTGTGCCGCTCGCACCAAAGCCCGCGCGTAATCACTTTCACTCGTAATGGAAGTGAACTACTCGGATGGAACTACGGAATGGAACTCTAACTACTCGTCACTGTACTTGCACTCGCTACTTCGCTAAACATTTGACCAATGTAAACCGGGTTTAAGGGACACTTATAAAAAATTTAAACAGTGCCAGAAAACAAGCAGTGGACAAGTCGCGAAGAAACTTGCTAATTTGCTGATCAAATGTCATTCATAGATTCATAGATTAATTTAAAGGAGACTGAAAGTACATTAGATTACAGCGAGATAACACTGGATACCGGTACAATAAATATTTCAACAGAGAATGAAAATGAACATTCTATTGAACTCGAACAAGTTTCAAATAACGAACAGAACGAGCACAGAATTATTCGTGACCTCGAAACAACAGAGATTAACCCAAGACGTGAAGAAAATCTAGAAAACGACGACGTGTAAGAAATAACGATCGTGCTGAAAAGATTATAGAATATTTGAATACTAGTAAAGCAAGCACAAACGCTACAGAAAAACTTGTCAAAGTAGCATGTGATAGAACGGATATGGAGTTTTTAGGTTATGCCAATACTGTCAAGCAGCAACACGCTGACGCTCGGCGGCATTTGAGTTTTGACTATGGGATGTAATATAATAAATATTACATCTTGAGATATAATATTTTATCGCTCGTCATACATTTTGTATGAGACCGTTCACACTGTGCTATAATATATATTACATCCCAAACTATTTTTTTTCGACCGACTGAGCGATATTTAGAGGTCATTTGAAGGTGTATAATTTACCTCACGTGCCCGGACACCGCGCCTTCCCCTGCCTCGCCCTCAGTTTGAATGGTAACGTGTTCGTGTGCAGACGTGTCAACTGATCACATATTTTGAAAATTTGTTTTTATGTTAATAATAGATTTTAACTATAGATATTTGAAGTACGCAATCCTTACCTACGCATTAAATTATGGAACATTTTATAGAAAGTGTTAGGACTATCCTTGTTTTGGGCGACTAACAGTGAAGAGTATAAAATAAAAACAAAATTAAAGATACCGCTTGGAGAAACGTAAAACTTGTGGAAAAAACTACATAGACATTCACTCAATAGGCGAAAAACGACTACTGGACAAGCTGGAAATATGATAAATTAATGGAGTTTTTAATCCGATTATAATTAATGGATGATGAAGGAATATATGGTCCTCCATAAGTCTTAAACGAAGTAACTGATTTTCATGACACAGGATAGGCTACTTTTTTTCTTTTTCAACGCGAAGTCGCAGATGTATAGAAAAAATCGTAATAGGTTAGTCAGTTTAGTTCTTTTTATGTTTAACATAATTTAATCCTTCATTGTACACAAATTTTATTTCTTAAAATGAAACATTTGGCGCCTTTATAATGCAATCGTCAAGTAGCGGGCGTCCACTATCGTTTCAAGGTCACGCGATTGAGTAAGATAGTTACGATCCGTATCCGTGGATCTTGACACCAAATATCCATATCCGTATAATCCCAAAGGGAATGGTCGGAGGAGAGGCTTAATGGAGCGCTGGACGATACAGCTGAATCTCAAATCAAAGAATTTGCCGATAGAAAATTGGGAGCAAGTTTTGAAGCTCTCTCTTCACTGTTTTTCTCTACTAGCGATAGAAGAAGCAGCAAAAGAACGGTAATGTTAATGCAGATGGAGTACCTATGATTACCGTGGTTGCTGATGCATGTTGGTCAAAAAGATCGTTTAAAAATAATTACATCGCTTTGTCGGGTACTGCGGTAATTATTAAAATAACAGTAAAAAACACAAATATTGTATGATTTGTGCGCGTTTCTTAAAAATTATGACGGATCCTCAAGTGGTATGGGGAAAACGTTGCAATAGTCGAAGGCTTTAACCATTCTTTATCCAATCAGTAAATCAATTACTCAAAATCAATTGCTGATGGGGACTCCAGAACATATAAGAGCATCTTGTTAGAAGCAAAACCTTATGGGAACTTCTTGGTTGAAAAAATAGAATGCACTAATCACCTGTTAAGAAACTTTTGCACGAAACTTGACGAATTAACCAAGAACACTTGTTATCCTATTAAATATCGCAAACTTCTTGGAAAATATACTGCGTTTACGTAGATCAGTTAAAAGGACTGTCAAATATATAAATTCCAACCAAAAAGTAAATTTAATAAATGCACCAAATCATGATTTCGGAAATCACAAATTATGCAAGCCTTATTTTTGCCAAAGTATTGATCAAAATGAAAATACAGAAAATTTTGTTGCTGAAATAAAGTCTTGCAATATTTTTGCTACTATCATGAAAATTATGTCCAGATTAGTAAACAATACGTGTATGATGTAGATAGTAATATTGCAGAAGTATTCAACAGTGTTACTCTTATTACGAAATTTGTGGACGGTAAAGAATGGACCGGCAAGATCCGCATTATTAATGTCCAACATATACGGGCCCGAAAAATTTTACTCACACAAGCGCACAAAGACGACAGAATAGCTTTTTGCCTCCAGTACTTTAATTTTGACTGGATTAAATAGTCATATTTGTAGACGTTCAAATCAGATAAGCACGATCGGAAAATATTATACAGGCGGAAAAATGAACATTATGTGGAAGGCAATACTTTGCCTAATAGGTCAAATGGACTAATAAGTCTGGGTTTTTGAGGTTGGATGAGTTCCATGGGTCCAGGGGAAATTGTTGAAGTGAGTGGCCGTATGAATGGACAATATATGGAATTCCTTAGGGATGTTTTTTTATCGACCGTTCGTTTGGCTTACCCTGAAGGTACTATTTATCTTTTTATCTTGCCCAGATTAATAGTGCAATTCATAGATCTCAAGTTGTGCAAGAATTCGCCAATTTCCGGATATAAAGACATTATTTACAACCTGATCGAATGATTTCGATGGGGAATAATAAATGTTATGTTTTGCTTTTTTTTTTAATTGTGCAAATATACACCTGCCATTGTTACTATAGATGCTTTATTGGGTCGTAGAGTATGGGTTTTCTAAAAACTCTGAATACAGAACTCTCGCTTTTGACAATTTTCCCGCTTTCTCGCTTTTGACAAAATCCCGAGAAGTCCACAAAAAAGCTTTTGACGAAGTGTGTCGTTTTGTTTCGGAAAACATTGTACAGAAACAGAAATGCTTTTTTTTATCTTTTTTAAAGTCTCTTTATATTGAATGTGCAAAAGATGAAAATCTATGTTCTGCAGACGTGTTACCGTTTTATTTGGAGAAGAGATTGAAAGAAAATTTTCCAAAAGAAATTTCCGTTGTCTCTATGAACACTAAAAAAGTTGTTAAACACTACACCGGATTTTTAGTCAAAAATGATGTGGACACGTTAGAAAAACAGGATTTTTGGAAAAAGCTATTTTAATTTTGCGATCAGAAATCCGCAATATTAAACGCAATCCACTACCACACAACAGCAAAAGATTTAAAAGAAAAGAAAGTTTCTGAATCGGGAGGACCCGTTGGTGAAGTTGGAAGAATTTAGTTACGAGATAGAAAAAAAAAAAAACAGAATTTGTAATTCTTTGTAAGAATAAATATATTTCTAAACCTAAAATTGTGATTTTTGATTTTTTGCAATAAACAATAGTTTCATTTGAAATGTTGTTGAGTTTCAAATGTTTGAATTTGTTTGAATTAGTTGACCATCAACTGGATGAATTAGAAAACTATTCATTGAATAGAACTCCACGTATTCGTGTATTTAAATAGCGTGTGGATTATTTTTTAGACTTAGATGAAACATATTTTATTGCTAGATTTTGCCTATCAAAGAATGCAGTGAATCAAGTGCAAAATTTTATCTATTAATAGATCTAAAAATTCCTCCAGAATTGAATTCATTTTTTATCCTTTCCCAAAGCGGCTTCTTTTATCTTCCATGTGGAAGCATCACTTTGTTTGTTTTCTATTTTGGTATTTTTGTAGCAGGGATATTAATAAATATCTCTCCTGTAAGGTAAAATTTGCACTTCGCTCTCTTTTAGTTTTATCCATTTTATTTTAATTTATAATGCAACGCGAGACGAAAATTGACGAAATGAAATAAATAACGAAATTGACAACACATTTGAAGTATTATTGAACGAATGAACGTCTAATTTGCTATGACTTTCATTTAACGTATAAGTTGTCACTCGAAGCCTTGATTTCGTTTGTAAAATTGAAACAAGATACTCGTAACATTTACTCGCCCATTAGCGTTACTTAAAAAGCAACTAATACACTTTACTTGTAGTTTGTAAAAGAGGCCCTTAATAAAAGACTAAACTAAATGACGTTACAACTCCATTCGTCACATAATACGAATCCATATTAAAATAAACACTCAAATCTTTTTGTGCATTATTGCAAGTATCATTCGGTGATACTCGTTCTATATCAACCTGTGTAACTTTTGCTTTTACTTCCTGCTAGTTTATGGTAGATATCCTATTGGAAGGAATATTTTTCAGAAATTAAAAAAAGATTTAATTATGTGAGAAATATTAAGCCTGTTTTATTGTTGTAGAAAACCCTTGGCATTTTGAACACAATGATATGAAATTATTCAGTCAGTTCGGAATTTTCTAAAACTCAGTTGATGAACGTACTCTGAACTAAAATACAACTCTCATAGCTCATTTCATTGAACATCGTGAAAATATGCCTAATAACTATAAATACATACGAGCCTGCGCGCAATTTATTTTAACAATATTTCCATTTACATATATATGTGAAGCAAGGCTTTTGCAAAAAAAATAATCATATTCATATTAAAAAAAGATATTGAAGATTCAATACAAAATGTTAATACATGTAAATTATACACCATTGGCATAAACCAATGTATGCCGCCGCTTTTAGGTTGACAAGTGATTATGGTGGCATTTGCCAAATTATGTACACCACGTAGTGGTTCTAATTAAAAGGAATATTAACAACCCGTCCGGGAATTGCTGGCATCTAGTCGCCCCAGCGCTCACATAATGGGTCTGAGACCTTAATCATTTTCATACCCTTGCAAGCTCTTGCAAGCAACACATATTTGATTGTTCGTTCATTTCGTAAAAAAAAAATTATTCATTATTTCCAGACTACGCAAAAGCGGTGACATGGACCCCACACCTTCAACTTCGTCTCATGCTGACAACATTGCTAAATTTTTATCATCGTGGATGCCTGAACTAGAAAGAGAAAACATTTTTGAAGAAAGTGAATTCACCTTACAAGACTTATACGGTATTTTATCCGAAAATGTTGATGACATGTTAGATAATGAAGAAGTATTATCAAACACAGCAAACGAAGTTTTGGATGACCCTAATAGGGATGAGCCCAATACAGAGGAACGTAGATCAGGAATTTGGCTACCAGGTAATCCTCTAACTCAGACAAACATTGATTTTACTGGTGTCACTGGGTTGAAATCAAATGACTGGGAAACATCCAATAGATTTTTTTTATTGTAAATGATTCAATTTTAAATAAAGTACGCCACTTACCGCTCATAGCCGCATGAAGATGTGGAAGCCGATAAATATTGAGGAATTAAAAACATTTTTAGGGCTCTTGTTACACATGGGAACTATAAAAATGAACCGAATCGTAGATTATTGGAAGACTCATTATTTATTCAACAATAGCATATTTAAAACGTTCATGACAAGAAATCGATTTTTATTAATTTTGAGAAACTTTAATATCCAAACGGAAAATGGTCCAGACAGTATAAAAAAAATTAAGCCTTTATTAGACTTTTAATAAGTCGATGGAAAATATATATTATCCCACTAGAGAAATTGCAGTGGACGAATCTTTAATGCTGTGGAGGGGAAGACTGTCTTTTCGTCTTCCCCTCCACAGATTCCGGAGAAAACAAAAGTTTTGTTTTTCCGGAAAAACAGGCAACTTTGGAATTTTGTGTTCCGCAAACGGGAAAGTGCGCGAGGAAACAAATTACATAGTGGTGTGCAGCGTTTCACGCTCTATTTTTTGGTGCAAAATTCAGATTTTTAGGCCCATAAACAACTAAGATATAGTTAAAAACAAAGAGCGTGAAAAGTGCTAAAAATCCGTTCCGGAATTATCAAATTAAATAAAATTTTCTCAAAATTCAAAATTTATAGTGCTAAGTTATATCAGGCGATAGAGAATCGCAAAAAAGTGATAATAGTGAAAGAACCATTAAAATCGGGCTTACGGTTATAACGCCGTAAGCTACCAAAGTTTCGTGAAAACCGCACAGCTGCGGCTCTCATAGCGTCATACAGGAACGTCGGATCGAGAAAATAAGCACACCGTTGGAATCCTCGCAGAAAGTTGGTCTAGACAGCACAGGCAACTCCAGGTTCGGACCCAACGGGAGCAGGGAATACCCGAAAAACAGGTATTGTTATCATTCCAATTCGATCTTGCGTCTTCCCTGTATATAAAATCAAAAGCAGCAAAAGTGTGATACAACAGGGGTGGTGTATGAAATTACATTTGTATGCTGGGTCTCATGATCAAGTAGTTGGGAAGTCGGGGACACATATCCAAAGTAGTCAATGTACTACTGAATAGTTTTAAAAATCGTGGCCATTCGCTGTTTATAAACAATTATTATTGCAGCTTGGAATTGGCGAAACAATTGCTAAATAACAAAACTTATGTAATAGGAACACTAAAAATTTTTAGAAAAGGAAACCCACCTTACAAACTAAAATCAATAAAGGAGAATGTTTAATTATGATATAATGATAGGCAAATGGAAAGGCAAAAGGGATGTAGCCTTTCTATCATCAGAATATACAGCTCAATATGTGTCTGTACAAAATCAGAGAGGTGTTGCAAGTGTAAAACCTCAAGATTTGGCGAAGTATAATAAATATATGAGATGTGTGGATAAACATGATCAATTGTTATCCTATTATTCCTGTCAACATAAATCTTTACGTTGGCATAAAAAAGCGATAGTTCACATAATTGAGGTTAGTATGGTGAAAGTCTATAATTTACATAAAAGTATAAACAATAACGTGCAATCATTTTACGAATTTAGAATTAAAATTCTTGAAAAATTGCTCCCAATGCCAACAAGAAATGAATTGGTCCCTGCCCCTTCCCAACGCGGCCGAAGGATTCATCTTCCCGAGTTATTGCCAAATACCAGTTCAGGCCGCCCGCAAAGAAAATCATGCAAGCATTGCATGCAAACAAAAAAGAAGAGGGTTGACACCCGTTATGGTTGTCGGGATTGTACGGGATTTCCTGGTAAATGTATTACGTGTTTTAGAGAATACCATAAATATTAATAACGACTTTTAATAAACATTTCTATTAATTCTTTGATTTGTGTTTTCTTTTACTGTACCTACTCCACATTCATTCACCTGGTCCCAGTCAACATTTTTAAGATTTCTTTGGTATTTTCTTACAACTCTTATTAGCTCTTCGTAGCATTTCAAACGATTTTCAGGTGTAACCATTCGCATTTGAAATGCCAGCATAATGCCCAAATCATGCTCTTAGCCGAACTTAGCCGTATAGTTGAAAGATTGGTGTCAAAACGTAAGCTCAAGAAGTCACGGTATCCAATATGGTCTTCCAATACGCTCATTAGAATGTTAGCTGAGAAGGATAAGTGTAAGATGAGATATCGCAGATACAAGAATCCGCGGGACGCTATTGAATATCAAATTCTTCGAAGTCGTTATCATGATGTGTACGCAGCACGTATATAAAAAAGACTGAGGAAGATTTAAAAGATAATCCCAGGTCTTTTTGGCGGTATCTATATAGGTAGGAAGCGTCATGAAACCACTTTTCTCCCTGCATCTATGAATGAATTGTATCTGTATTTAAAGAATGAAACCGCGGATGATGGTTTCAAGATAGCTAAACTGTTTGCGAATCATTTTTCAATAGTGTTTAGTAACGACGTTGCACAGAACTATTCTTTACCCTCGCAAACTCACTTATCACTCTGTCGTATTAATTTGTCGGAAAGGGAGATACTAAGAGGAATTAAAAGGCTTGATATAAATAAGAGTTCTGGTCCAGACGGCATTCCCCCATTATTTATTAAAAGATGTGGCCTAGCCTTGTCTAACCCACAAAACAACAATCCAAAAACTACCCGAAATTATCCTTGTTTTATTTTTTGTCCCCAGTTGTCAACAAATCTGTTCCCATTTTTTTTTAGTTCCAATTAAATTCAATATTTTGTTTAAATTCCCTTAATCAATTATTATTTATTGCTCCTCTTAAATAGTTATTCATGTATAAATTGTAAACTTTCTATATCTTTCTCTATTCCATTTCAAAAAAAACATATTCGCATGTGTTTTTAAATTTTGATATTATTCTTGAAGGCTGCATTTCTTTGTTTTCATCTTTATCTCTTTAAAACTTTTTCTTGGCTTTTGAATTTTGCCACACTTTGACTATTGATAGATGGACAGAGAAAGGTGTCTCGCCCCATTTGGAATTTGTCCTTGCCTTACAAATTCATAAACAATTCAAAAATTGTCCCAAAAAAACATTCCAAAACTTCCACAAACAACAAAACAACAGTACAAAAATAACCGGATTTTTTTTGTTAACACTTCTAAAAACAACAACAACCGTTCAAAAACAAGCTATATTTTTATATTTCTTATTTTTTGTCAACACTTCCAAAAAATACCGGCCAAAAACCACCAGAATTTTTCTGTTTTATTTTATGTCAACACTTCCAAAAGCAACAACGAAACAACAATCTAAAAACAACTAGAAATTTTCCTTTTATTATTTTATACAACCAGAATTTTCGTGTTTTATTTTTTGTCAACACTTCCAAAAGCAACAACAGTCCAAAAACAACTGGAATTTTTTTTGGCTTATTTTTAGTGAACACTTCCAAAAACAACAACAAAACAACCGTCCAAAAACAACCAGAATTTTTATGTTTCTTACTTTTTGTCAAAACTTCCAAAAAATACCGGCCGAAAACCACCAGAATTTTTCTGTTTTATTTTATGTCCACACTTCCTAAAGCAACTTCCTAAGTCTAAAAACAACCAGAATTTTCGTGTTTTATTTTTTGTCAACACTTCCAAAAGCAACAACAGTCCATAACAACTGGAATTTTTTTGGCTTGTTTTTAGTCAATACTTCCAAAAACAACAACAAAACAACCGTCCAAAAACAACGAGAATTTTTATGTTTCTTATTTTTCGTCAACACTTCCAAAAAATACCGGCCAAAAACCACCAGAATTTCTCTGTTTTATGTTATGTCAACACTTCCAAAAGCAACAACAAAACAACAATCTAGAAACAACTAGAAATTTTCCTTTTATTATGTTATTTTTGTCAACACTTCCAAAAGCAACAACAGTCCAAAAACAACTGGAATTTTTTTGTCTTATTTTTAGTCAACATTTCCAAAAACAACAACAAAACAACTGTCCAAAAATAACCAGAATTTTTCTGTTTCTTATTTTTTGTCAACACTTCCAAAAGCAACAACAAAACAACATTCTAAACACAACTAGAAATTTTCCTTGTTTTATTTTTTTGTCCCCATTTGTTAACAAAACTGTTCACATTTTTTATAGTTCCAATTAAATTCAACATTTTGTTTAAATTCCCATGATTAATTATTATTTTATGTTCCTCTTAAATAGTTACTCATGCATAAATTGTAAACTTTTCTGTATCTTTCTCTGTTCCATTTAAAAAAAAAAAACATTCGCATGCGTTTTTAAATTTTGTTATTATTCTTGAAGGCTGAATTTCTTTGTTTTCATCTTTATCTCTTTAACTTTTTCTTGACTTTGAAGTCAAAATTTTCTTCAATAGACCTTACTTTGTTCTTATTAAATTGACATTATCTTTCTTACTTTATATAAGTAATGCAAATTAATATTCTTCAATTTTCTTGTTCACATTTGTGAAATCATTCTTTTAAATAAAATAATATCTTTTTTTAAAATAAATTTTAAATTTTTTTTCTAATTTAATAATGTCAACCTTTTCCTCAGTTGAGACCTTACTGCATTCTTTTTATAAATGCACAATAATTATCTTTATTTCTATTTTTCCTTAAGATTAATTTTGTGTTAAACACGATCATAATTATTATTCTTTTGCAAACATTTTCTTGTTGACACATTTTTGGAATATTTTTTGGAAACTTCTTAATTTTTTTTTTTAAAGTCTTTGTAAATTTGATTTTATCACTAGATGTCGCTTTATAAAATTAATATTTTTCGGCTATATTCACAACTCTTTATCTTGTAAAATGAAAATTAGTTTTGCTTTAAATTTAACTAATAGAGAAATCTTAAAACCAGTAGTATTTAATTTCTCTACAAATCCAAGGATTTATGTTGAAAATTCGGTTTCTCTCTCTCTCTCTCTCTCTCTCTCTCTGTCTCTCTCTCTCTCTCTGTTTTTCTGATCCAACCATTTAATTACTATTTTTTCATTTAATTAATTTTCAATTGACCATTTATAATTCCCTGGCTCTTTTTAATCGTCCTTTGTTTATCAATCTTTTTAATTTAATTAAAAAATTAAATTTCTTCTATATTTAATTAATTTTTAATTAGCCATTTATTTATTTTCTGGCTCTTTTCAATCAACCATTTAATTTTTTTATTTCTTATTTAATTAATTCTTAATTAGCCATTTATTTATTCTCTGGCTCTTTTTAATCAACCATTTAAATTTTTTATTTCTTATTTAATTAATTCTTAATTAGCCATTTATTTATTCTCTGGCTCCTTTTAATCAACCATTTAATTTTTTTATTTCTTATTTGATTAATTTTTAATTAGCCATTTATTTACTCTGGCTCTTTTTAATCAACCATTTAATTTTTTTATTTCTTATTTAATTAATTCTTAATTAGCCATTTATTTATTCTCTGGCTCTTTTTAATCAACCATTTAATTTTTTTATTTCTTATTTGATTAATTTTTAATTATCCATTTATTTATTCTTTGGCTCTTTTTAATCAACCATTTAAAAAATTAATATTTTTTATTTAATTATTTTTCAACTGACCATTTATAATTTCCTGGCTCTTTTTAATCAATCTTAATTCTTCTTTATTGAATTAATTTTTAATTAGCCATTTGTATGTATGTACATATGTCTCTGGCTATTTTCAACCGACTTCCAAAAAAGGAGGAGGTTCTAAATTCGACTGTATTTTTTTTTTAATGTTTGTTACCTCATAACATAACAATCACTTTTGACTGGGTGAACCGATTTTGATGATTTTTTTATTTTTATTTGAAAGCCGTTACTTCCCGTGTGGTCCCATTTCAATTTGGTCCAGTTCTTACAATGGTTTCAAGTCGGGTTTTTTTTTTTTTTTTTGTTAAGAGTCATTAATCAACCATTTAAAAAAAATTATATTTTTTATTTAATTAATTTTTAATTAGCCATCTATTTATTCTCTGGCTCTTTTTAATCAACCATATTTTTTAAAAAAATTTTTATTTTAACCATTTCATCTCTCTTGTGGTTTCACTTTTTCATTAGCACCTATACATATTACATATATTCATTTCATCTTCATTTTTCTATCTATGTATTTTCAAAATGATTTTCCAAAAAACCTTTGGCGTGATCGTACACACCGAAAAATACGAAGCCACCAAACATGAACGCCGTCAATCTTGGCGTCACACCGGCGAAAAGACCACGAAACCCCGACTCCAGGTATATGGTGGTGAGGACAGGTCTGATCCTCAATTTCCTTGCGGCAGAGTACTCTTCGGCGAGCATTATCCTAGTCTTCGCCAGGTCCAGTGGCGTTGTGACGGCCGCCGCAAAACCACCGGCTATTGAACCGCACATGGCACTCTGAAACAACGAGAGACAATTAATGTTATCATCAATTATATACTAATAATAATAAGTGTAGGCATTGATTGTATGTGGGTAAGGATCAAATTTTTGCCCCAATCTGAACGTTGTTGATGTCCCTCTTGATTTTGTGAAAAAATAAAATGAAAATACTGAATTTTTTCAACTTTATAAATCATTATTATATAATATAACAATTTATTACGTATTTGGTATGGTGATTATTACTTGACATTTTTAATTATTAAAACCTTTTTGTTTAAAAAAAAAACTCAATGTACTATCGCGGTCAAGGGAGCAGTCCCACCGTAAGGAACAATTTCGTGTGCACATTTTGTTACGTTTCTATGACGTTACTATGACAACCTCAATTCAACGTTAGACAAATGACGTTGTATGAAAAGTGGGGTCTGCTCCATTGACCGCGATAGTACATCACATTTACATAAAATTTTCATACAAAATTGGAATGTCCCTTTTCCGAATCGCTCACAACTTATTAGATTACAAGTCAATAAAAACAGCTAATGTATGTTTCCTCCATAACTCTTGAACGAATCAACTGATTTTCATGAAACTCGGTAGATAAACATTTATATCATTTATACCTAAATATAACATTATAACATATATTTTATTATATATTATTATATTTTATATTTATAACATTTTATCGGTAGATAGACGTACGGGACACAGGACACAGGCTACCTTTTTTCTTTTTCAACGGGGACAAATTTTTTTATAATTATCTGTAGTTCCATAAATATCCAACAGATGGCGTAACAGGTATACGACGCACGGGTACACTAATTAACAATACTAATAATAAATCTGTAAGTAAAGGGTTGGTCATGGAGTATATAAGTTACTTTGTTTTCAGAGATATCGTGTTTATAGGCTCCATACAAGACACTGAAACTAAATTGACCATTTTTACAATTTTTTTCTCTATGTAGGTATGTATATTCATCCATAACTCTTAAACGAATTAACTGATTTTCATGAAACTTTGTAGATAAACATTTTTTTTTTTTACATATATATAAATAATTTGAAAACAATAATCTATACTATGGGCCTCTTTCACAAACTACATGTTAAGTGTTGATTAGTTACTTTTTAAAATAATTTTCTGTTTTATTGAATTATGCACTCGGTTTACTGCATCATTCGATAGGCGATTTTTTTTTTTATTATTTTCTACTATCCCGTGTCCCGTACGTCTTAATGTTTATCTACCAAGTTTCATTAAAATCAGTTGATTCGTTTAAGTTATGGAGGAACATACATACATACATACATACATACATATAGAAAAAAATTCTAAAAATCATCAATTTAGTTTCAGTATCATGTATAGAGCCTATAAACACGATATCTCTGAAAACAAAGTAAATTACTCCATGACTGACCCTTTACTTACAGATTTATTATTAGTATTGATTACGCGGGCGAAGTCGCGTGCAACAGCTAGTTGTAAACAATGTCATAGGAAATATCAAATTTTGCACACGAATTTCTATCCCTATAGTACCTAACTATCGCCTTTATCCGTTGGCGTTTCTTGTGACGGTTGCCACTTACCACTTATGTCTACCATCGAGTGAACGGTGGCTGTAAAAAAAAAATTAATTTATAAAAAAACTACTTTATCACCTGAATAGAATTGATTTGTCCATTATTATTATAATCTTTTATGCAAGTTTTGAGCATTTCCCATACGGGTAGTTCGATGAAACTGAACGGCAAGTCTCGAGCCACAGTCGAGAAGAAACCTCTATACAGTCCGTTGCGGAGTCCCTCCGATTTGTACGCCTGACATTTGAAAGAAAAACAGTCAATTTATAGTCAAAATGTTGTTAAAATCAACTTTACGCTTACTATAATAATCGCTGCTTAAAAACTAAAGGGCCATAAATCAAAATTACACTTTTTACAGGAGAGCTAATCGAAAAATATTAAATTATTTTTTGTCAATTTTTTTTTCTTATTAGATATATATATATATCAAATATATGCATATAACAATATATTATACATAGTTAGAAGCGTATTTTTAAGTAGCATTAAATGTAGCATCTAGAAGAGATATAAGCATATAAGTTACTTTTGAATATATAAAAAATGATCAAAATATACTAAATATGGAATAAAACAACCATAAGTCATTTTGAACCCTTTTGAAACATACAATATGAAGGATTGTGATTGTATTTTTTGCAAAAAATAAAATATTTTTAATTTTTTTTGTTTTATGGCCCTTTAGTTTTTAAGCAGCGATAATATATTGGCTCGAAAAAGCATATTTTCGAAATTGCTAAATATCACTTAGAATATTTTGCTTCCGATATACACACAGATATTTACTTGTGTTTATTTTTTAATAAGAAAATTAATTAAATAAAAAAAAAAGACCTATACTCAAATGTGTTTACCTCAAATAAAATCTTAATGCTATTGCGTTTTTTATTTCCCACGTATGTTTGTTTTCTCTGTTTGGCTATTTCCGTTGGCACGCGTATGAGGCAGGCTAGCTAGAAAAAAAAAAATCAAAATAATATTAATATAATTTAAAAGAAACACGAGTGAGTAGCACGAGTTGGCGTCTTGTTGGTAGAAAATCCTTACTCCTTACTAATATTATAAATGTAAGTCTGTCTGTTACCTTTTCTCGCTTCAACTACTCGACCGATCATCGTGAAATTTTGCATACACGTTGTCAGCGATACAAGATAGGACATAGGGTACATTTCATCCAGAAAAAAAGTACACAAAGTTCCCAAGAGATCATCTATAGCAGTGGTTCCCAAACTTATTTTGTCTACTGCCCACTTTGAGAGTAAATTATTTTTTAGCGCCCCCATTTTTTCACCTATTTAAAAAACCACTATAACTTCAAATTAAATTAATCAATTATTATTAATTATGTATGTATTAGCGGAGATTAAACATTAATTCTAAACACAACTTTTACTATAACTCACAAGAGTTAACTTGAAACCTGAGCCTCTACACAACACCCCCATTTTTTTTCTGGGCCTTTAGGCCTGCAGCGCCCACAAGGGGGCGTTATCGCCCACTTTGGGAACCACTGATCTATAGTATCTATCTATAATCTATATTGTTTGTTTGTTTGTACGCGCTAATCTCAGGAACAGGAATAGCGGTTCGAATTGAAAAATTATTTTTGTGTTGGATAGCCCATTTATCGATGAAGGCTATAGGCTATATAGAGAACGCGGACGAAGTCGCGGGCACTAGCTAGTAATATTATAAAGAGAGAAGATCTTGTATCTTTGTATGTTTGTAATGAACAAACATAAAAACTAGTGGACCAATTTCGAAAATTCTTTCACCTATAGAAAGCTACATTATCAGCGAGTAAAATCAATACTAATAATAAATCTGTAAGAGTTTAAATAATAAACTTTGTTTTCAGAGATATCGTGTTTATAGGCTCTATACATGATACTGAAACTAAATTGACCATATTTACAATTTTTTTCTCTATGTATGTATGTATGTTCATCTATAACTCTTAAACGAATCAACTGATTTTCATGAAACTCGGTACATAAACATTTGGACGTACGGGACACAGGATAGGCTATTTTTTTCCTTTTCAACGCGGACGAAGTCGCGTGCACAACAGCTAGTAAAAAATATTTCCCTCACCACTTCTGCGACACTCGCCGCAAACATGTTAACAAAGGGCGCTGATGATGAAGGCATCCGAGGTTGTACCAATGTCTTTGTTGTCTCGTATGAGACGAAGAACAATGCAGTCGTTGGCATAGATGTTGTGGCTACTGTCAGTAGTCCTGGAATGGAAAGACCGTTTAAAGACTTCATATAAGAGTTGGCCTTTCCAAATTTTCCGAGCTTATATAAGTAACCCAAATATTTTTAAAGTTGGAGTGAATAGGCATCTTCTGGGTGAGGTCTCTCCAACACAGGCCTCGTCTTCGCTACATGGCTAGATACTGGCCAAGAGCAAAGTCATCGCTACATATTATATATATATTATACATCCTCCGCCGCGTCTGTCTGTCTGTTAGCGATAAACTCAAAAACTACCAGATTTTCATGCTATTTTCACCAATGGATAGAGTGGTTCTCGAGGAAGGTTTAAGTATATAATTTAGAAAGTTATGCGGGCGAAGTCGCGTCCAACGGCTAGTCTCTAATAGAAAAAGGATTTGACACAAAAAAAATCTCTCAGTCTGTGTGTGCCTCTTCAGTCCTGAAGGTTAGCCGTCAACCTTCAGGATCTTAGCCGAGAATCCGAGAAAACTCAGAAATATCCGAGAGTAGAGGCAATCCCAGTCCACTCTCGGATATTGCTGAGCCACAACTTTCTCCTTCGTCCAGTGCATCTCTTTCTTCGCACCTTAGCCATCATAATCAATTGGAGCAGACATCTATCGTGCCTAAGCACGTGGCCAAGATATTCAATCTTACGTTTTTTATCTATTAAAAAAAAAACTAAAAACCTAAAATGCAAATATTTGTTAATTACCTTTATACATGCCTCTGAAACCTCCCGCTTTTTGAAATCCTTGTGCACTTTGAAGGCGAGTTTTTAGAGTATCCAGCGGATATAAAGTCACGTCCACAGATATTCCAGCCACGGCTCCCGCCTGTCAAATGAAAAGGTTATCTGTTTATTTGTTACTTGCTATTGCACGCGATTTCGTCTAAAATATGACATATCACTTTATAAAATATGGCCTATGTTTCTCACTGATAACGTAGCTTTCTATTAGTGAAAGAATTTTTCAAATCGTTCCAGTATTTTCGGAACGTATTCAATTCAAACAAACAAACAAATATTTCCTCTTTATAATATAGACAAAATAAAATTAACTACCTATATTTTGTATGGGTATAGCCATCCTTATCCTTACATATTATAAAACAAAGTTCTCCGCCGCGTCTGTGTCTGTTTGCGATAAACTCAAAAACTATTGCACCGATTTTCATGCTGTTTTTTTAACAATGGATAGAGTGGTTCTCGAGGTATATATTTTCAAATTAGGTTAAGTGTTCTTCTGTAAGATCTTCTGTAGCCATAATGTCTAACCGTATCGAATTTAGAGGTTACATAATTTACGATTTAGGTTAATATTGCAAGCCGGTTAATTTTGACCGGTGAATTTAGCATTTACCGGTACAAAATTCTATCAACGCACTGACAAAACTACTAAGTCTTAAATTTGGAACCTTAGAATATAAAACAATTTGTTCTATATTCTAAGTTTGGAACATAGCTTTTCTTTATACCATAAGTGGAAATTTTTTATTGGGTATAAGCTATTTATTTACCACTGTTATTATGTAATTATACCTGTAAATTTCCTTAGAATAAAATAAATAAGCATCCGAAATATTGCAATACAAAAAAGCAAAGAAAATAAAGAATGTTCGAGAGGTTAGATGCCGCTTCCACAACTTACCAATAAAGGTGATAAATATGTTGATTTGACATTTTTCTGTTTTACAGAATTCTCCATGTTACGAGAAACAATAATAAATTCCCATCAATGTTCGCCGATATCACGGAATTTCCTCATCTCATTAGATTATCTATTCAAATAAAATGATGAGGACGGCGGGTGGTGATGGTGATTGATGTTGGAACTGTGGAACTTGTGGAAGAGAACATCAATCAAGAAACAAATCGCCATATGTGAACAAAAACGCGAACAACTTGAAAACTACACTCAACTTATTAAAAATGGCATTCACTATAGAAGTAAAGGAAGCCAGCCATGTTTTGTTTTATTTTTGTTCATTTCATTTGCATTTTTGCAAATTGCAGGCAAAGCAGTGTTGCCAACCTCGAAAATTATTTTAGGTCTAGGCCGTCTAGGTCCAGTGTGAAATGACGCTAGATTTTGAAAATTTGAATAGAAAAAAAAAAAAACCAGATCAAGGAGGATAGAGATAACGAGAGCAATAACTGAGTATTAAAAGTGTCCGTTGAAAGACGATAAATTGATGGCGCTAGTGTAGCTAGTGAGAGTAAACAATTCAACCAAAATTCAACTCAGCGTACTTCACTCCGTCGACAACTGCTACATTCATGCCATACTTTCAAACTCTCTCTGTTGACACTAGCGCTTTATTTATCGTTTTTCGTTGCCACTTTTTCAGTTTAACACTCATGTAAGATGGCGCTCCTTATCTCTATCCTCCTTAAATTGCATGCATTTTTTTGTGTGGCTTGGTTAGAAAATGTTTAAGTGACGGTGTGGAGTTTAATTTTTTTTTTATTATTTAAATCAATTTGAATTTAGGCTGGTTTGAATATTTTTCAAAGAATAAAGGCAATAGCTTATTAATATTCCATTTAGATTTTGTAAAAAACAAAATATTGAAAAGTATAGCTTACCAATCGTTACCAAGCAACCGTTGTTTTATTTATTTATTAAAACCTACCAGCAAAAAATACAGTTTTGTCTGTTACTAACTACATAACTAATTGTCATACTTTTTTATGTATATTAATAATTTAACATGCCTAAAACTGTGAAAAATCCCCATGAGGGTATACCTTATCACTATATTAAACACTCAAAGAAGGGTGCCGAACCAGGATGTTATCAGTTACATAGGTATCTAAATATTAAACATTATCAAGTATATTTTTTGAGTATTCTAAATCTCGTATTTTTCGTAAAAAAAAAACTGCGTTTTGCAGTCATTTGGGCAGCCTGTCCAGTGGCAGTAACCACCCCTTATAGAAGACTATGAATTGTTTGTATTATAGGCGACGGTAGCCACCTACCATCAAGTGGAACGCCTGCCTGTCTGTCGAGTTTAATATTTTTAAAAAAGTTCTGTTCTAGGCCATCTGATTGCCGTCTGAAATTTCCACCGACTAAAAAGCCGATTCACAAATGCGAAATTCCAAAAAAGGAATATACTTTGGTGGGCCAGAAAGGAGGATGGCGCCAATTGCTGGTACCAAGTACATCGCCGAATTACTACCCGGCTATCATGCACAAAAGTCATTATGAACGTCTGAAGAAGCAAGCAAAGGTGTGAAGACCTTTTTCTAATTAATAAGTCGGTCTTAAAATATTTGGTTTTTTTCATTTATTGTTCTGTGACGCAGATCGTGCCTCAAGAGGAGATTTTGGCGGCAATGCATGCACAAGAGGCAGCAATCCAAAAAGCTGCTAAGGAATCCGAACAGAGGAAGCAGAGACTCAAAGAGTCTTTGCTGCCACAGCCTGGTGCTCAAACGGCCACCAGTGCCGCTGACAAAGAACTCGATGGACCTGATCAAACAGCTCATACTTTAAGCAGAGCTGAACGTATGTGCAATCGAATATTTTGTTGCCCCCTATGAAAAACTACCTGCTGCCCGCGACTTCGCCTGCGTATCTTTGTAAATTATAGTACTAAAACCTTCCTCGAGAACCACTCTATCCATTGGTGAAAACATCATGAAAATCGGTGCAGTAGTTATTGAGATTATCGCGAACAGACAGAAAGATAGACGCGGCGGAGGAATTTGTTTTATAATATGTAAGGATTAAAAACTGAGTAGTCCTTCTCGAGGTCTAAAGCTATTTCTATGCAAAAATTTATGAAAATTTATTTAGCACTTTAGACATTAAATACGAGTAGTAGTCAAGTTAATTTTGCATTTACCTGTATAATAGATAATCCATCAGTGTCTTAGTACCAGATGACTAACTAACTTTGTTATTTCTATCCATCGACCTATATGTATTCTACTACTAGACTTGGTGATCGAAACAAAATTGTTTGTCAAATAAGGTAAAGAAGGAGATTATGCTAAAGTTCCCGATCAAAATGTCGAAAGCGCCATGGAAAATACGGCGCTTACGCGTTCATCGCTTTCTTCCTTCGCTAATTACGGAGAATTTGTAACTAAATGCAAATCCGCTCAGCGAATCTATAATTAAAAGTCATGGATTCTATCTACTTAGCGCCTGTTTCACAAACGTCAAGTAGGCCAAACTGTCATTTAAAGTCACCGGTAACCGGGGATAATGGAGCTGATATACCTTTGTTTATACGGTAAACGTCCCAAACATTAAATAGAAAATAATAATAAAAAATCGGCTATCGAATGATGCAGTAAACCGAGTGCATAATTCAATAAAACAGAAAATTATTTCTAAAAGTAACTAATCAACACTTTACTTGTAGCTTGTGAAAGAGGCCCTATGTCTCATAATTATGCATTAGACAGAAAAGTAGCCCAAAAAAGTAAGAAAAAAAATGGAGCGGGCAAAAGGTAGTGATGTAAAATTTGTTTTTTTAGTTCTAAAGGCGGATAACATGCAAGGACCGCGGATGTGCAATCGCATTGTCTTAGCATCGAAATGTCACGCCATTCGAGACGCACAGATTATGGAGAAGGAGCTTATTAAACGGGAGCTTGATGATGAAGAGAGACGGTAAGATATAACTATAGATAAGTCCGTGCATAATGTGCCTAACGAACTGTAAACAAATTCCTGCTTTGTCAACTAGATTCGCCAACTTTATTTACTCATTTATTCAGGCAGAAAGTACCTACTAAGTACTAAGACCTAAGTATATAATATATTACTTAGGTCTTACAAGCGGTGGTACAAATCGACACTTCAAAAAGAATACAAAAATAGCATCAATGTTGTAGTGTTACAAGTAAGCACAAATTAAAAACGTAATAGCAAATTTTCCAAGCTTTTCCTGAACTTCGCTATAGAAATGGAAAAAATGTCTAAATCCTTTAGACACGTCCATGTGTGCCTGAAAAAGGTATTCTTTGCGTAGTTAGTGCGAAAAGGAGGGATATAAAAGGTACCCTTCAAACGTGATGAGGGAGAATGTGGAACTCTAAAAAGTAGTTTTTGCCAAGTTTTCAAAAGTTGCTTTAGAGATTTACCTAAAACATTAGGTTGGATGCTATCATGGAAGAGAATCGGCAGGCAGCCGTCAATCGTGCAGAAGCTGAAGAAGAGCGTCGCCATCAGCTACGTTTGCAGAACCTGGAAGCGTTGAAGGAGCAGATTAAGGCTCACGAAACTGCCAAGGTACCTAACTGATTCTTGTAGAATAGGCAGTTTTAAAAGTTCTATCGAAATAATTTCCATATGATAGCTGATATTAAATAAATTAATAAAGGAGTATCAACAAATTCTTGTATGCTGTTTTGTAGTTATCACAAAAGTACAAAAGAACATACAAGAAAACCATTTGCTGTTGTATTTTGGTAAGAGAGTAAGAGATGCCAGAGCCCATCTCCCAATAGCTTTGCTTTAATTCTATTATAGTCGACAGCGCACTTGCAGCACCTTTGGCGTTGCTTGTGTTATGGACGACGGTAGCCACCTACCATCAAGTGGACAATCAGCCTGTCTGACATGAATATGACTAGGAATAGAAATTTGTGGCGCTAGAATTTTTATGAAGAACCTGGGTGAGTCCACCAGGATCCCCTAACTGAATCCCCCAGGGGTTCCTGGTGAGTTCCTTGATTCATCAGAATCCCCGCAGGGGATCGACATATACGCCGCAGTTCACTAGGATTACCTGTTTGCTTTTTAAGTGAAAATGTGATGAGAGTAAAGCTGTAAGACTCTTAAAGACCCATGAGAGGATTCTGACGAACCAAGGAGTTCACCAGGATCCCCTGGGGGATTCAGTTAGGGGATCCTGGTGGACTCACACAAGAACCTTTTTAAATTTTAGATAATGGAAGCGGAACGTATTGAGGAGGAAAGTATTCGTGTTAATCAAGCAAACATAGCTATGCAACTTGATGAGGCGAGGAAAATTAAAGAGAAGCACGGTCAAGCTTTAAAACTCAAGGAGATTCTCGATCAAGGTATGATGGAGGGTTTCATCTTGCGAGGTATGATATATGTAAAAAAGTAAGTCCCACTATGTATTGTTTTCTTTTGAAGGTAACGCGGAGCTTCTGTATTATAAGCAATTGCAAATGGAAGAGGAGCGCATAATGAATATGCGCATTGCGAACTTCTTGAAGCAAAAGCAAGAGCGTGAAGCCCGCAATAAAGCTGATGCCGATGCTGCTAAAGCAGCGAAACAGAAGGGCATTGATCACATTGCTAGAGCGCAAAAGGTGATTGTTTCGAACCACTATTTACTTATCACTAGAACGAGCCCGTTGGATGAGTGGTAAGGATGCTTGCCTAGCGTCTCGAGGGCCCCGGTTTCCATTACCGGCGGAGTCAAAACCTTGGAAATGAACTTACAAAGTTGCCTTTGTTCTGGATCTGGCAAGTAAAGGCAGGGGTACACTGCATTTCGCAGTCATTTCGGCAGCCCGTCTAGCGGCAGTAACCACCCCTATACAAAATACCACCGTGAAGTAACAGCATATGCGCTGTTGTATTTCGGTAAGCGAATAAGGGACCCCTTATCCTTAATCGTTCTATGGTCGGCAGCGTACTTGCATTCCCTATAGACGACGGTAACCAGCTACCATCAAGTGGACCGTCAGCCTGAGGAATAAGAAAGTAACTGTAGCTGTCTGTCGTTACCCTTTTACGCTTTGAATACCAACTCAACCGATCATAGTGAAATTTCTTAAATCGTAAGACATCAGGGAAATGTTAAGATTACCCGTAGGCATTACAATTTTTGCATTGTTTTCTTTAAGTTGTAGTTATGTCTGTCTGTATTGCTTTGATTTTTTGTCCTCTTAATATATAAATATATTCTCATTTCTTAAGAACTCTTCTGTGCCTAACCAATTAATTTGTATATTCTATACAAATGCAGGCGGAACAAGAGCTGAAAGAAGAATTGGAGAGGATCAGGAATCTGAAGATTCAAGAAGACGTGGAGCGCGACTACCGACGTAAGGAGCGAGACGCGGCCATCAGGAGGAACAGGGAAATGAAACAGCTACACGAGGCTAGAGTTCATCAGGTACGAGTATATTCCGCATTTCAAATTTGAATTTTTTTAGGCACTGAGTACTATTCATAAGGAGAAAAATCACTGAACTCACGTGACTGCATGGCTTAGTAAGCGTTGCGTTCAGTGTCATTAATGTTGAAGTGATTTTTTTAGGATGGTTGGATAATTTTGGGATGGGTAATAGACACTGAAATCACGTGACCGTACGCTCAGTGAGCGTCGCGCCCAGTGACTCTAATATTAATAATTTTTCAGGATGGTTGGGTAATTTTGGAATGGGTAATAGACACTGAAATCACGTGACCGTACGCTCAGTGAGCGTCGCGCCCAGTGACTCTAATATTAATAATTTTTCAGGATGGTTGGGTAATTTTGGAATGGGTAATAGACACTGAAATCACGTGACCGTACGCTCAGTGAGCGTCGCGCCCAGTGACTCTAATATTAATAATTTTTCAGGATGGTTGGATAATTTTGGGATTTTAGAATTGCCGTCTCATATCA
This sequence comes from Synanthedon formicaeformis, assembly GCA_945859745.1. NCBI lineage: Eukaryota > Metazoa > Arthropoda > Insecta > Lepidoptera > Sesiidae > Synanthedon > Synanthedon formicaeformis. The sequence continues at coordinate 7,317,708 of OX243976.1, forward strand.
TTGGCTGTTTTTAAATTTCAGATACAAGACATACATCGTCTGATAGCTAGAGAGATAGCCAAAGACGAACAAAGCTTCAACAACGCAGCCAGACAAAACGAGGAGTTCATACAAAAAGAGAAAGAGGTATACATACCTATTACATATATTTAACTCGTCCCCTGTATCCCATACAAAGGGCAAAATTTGGTCCTCAAATCCACTCGATGTACATTCATGGTACACATATCGCTGCTTAAAAACTAAAGGGCCATAAAACAAAAAAATCCAAAAATGTTTTTATTGCATAAATACAATCACAGTCCTTCATATTGTATGTTGCAAAAAGACTTATTGTTGTTTTATTCCATATTTGGTATATTTTGATCATTTTTTATATATTCAAAAGTAACTTATATGCCTATATCTCTTCTAGTATTCAGTTAATTATAAAAGTACTTAAAACATTTTATGCTACTTAAAAATACGCTTCTAACGATGTATTAATATGCATATATTTGATATATATCTATTGAGGAAAAAAAATAGACAAAAATAATTTAATTTTTTTCGATTAGCTCTCCTGTAAAAACTGTAATTTTGATTTGTGGCCCTTTAGTTTTTAAGCAGCGATATGTGTAGGTACAAAATACCTTACAAACAATATGGGGTCATGTAACTATCATACAAGTTATCTAAGCTCTCAAGAGATCTTGCTTACCTGAGTAAAAATTTAGATATGTACTTATACCGGATTCTCTAAAATTCGGCATTATGCATCCTTTTGGATATACGCAGACGAAGTCGCGGGCAAAAGTTATCAGCTAGATTAATTTCAATAAAATTTCAGTTGGAGGACAAACGAAAGGCTCGTATCGAACGACATCGTCAAGAGATCATGAAACAGATCAATGACAAGGAACGCGCAAGGTATCTATTATTCTTATTATGAAACGAACCATAAACAAGAGTTTATTATTAAGAAAAACATAGAGCACTATTAACTTGGGTATTCCCCCGAGCCAAATACTGGGAAATTGAACTACTGAGACTAAAAAGTCCCAATAGTTCAATCAATTTAACTCCGAATTGAACTAGTGGGAATATACCGGATTTTCACATATTAAAACAAAATAATTCCTTTAAAATTAATAATAATCTATAACCATCGAAATACTACAATGGAATTTGCGTCACAAATGCCAAAGCGGCACATAAAAAGAACGCTTTTGACAGAATCATGGCGGACTCTTGCCTTCACACGTCAATGGTAAAAGGTAGTAAGTTAGTAACGATCAACTTCTACTATTTCATTTTAAACTCTAATGGGTTGACGTAAAGTCACATTTTCTTAAAATTACGTAATTATTATTATGTTTGTTTTGTTTTAAATGACAGTTCATGCTCTACGCATATGTCACTTTTAAATGTTCCTTAAAATTCGTAGTGTTTTGTATGGCACGCGGGTTCCATGTTGTAATAGTTTGATGTCTATAACTATAGATTGGTGTAATTTCATTTCTACTCAATAACCGAAACACAACAGCACATATGCGTTTATTTCACGGTGTTCTGCTGTATAGGAGTGCTTGATTGCAGTGCACTGTCATTAATAAAGTCCTATTTAATTTAAAAAATATATTGTCAGTCGTAATTGACTGCACGTCACAAGTGAAAACTGCGCCATCTGTTAACATCTTATTAACAAAATATTGAAGTTCAGCTATCATGCACCAAGAAGTACGTACTGGTTCGGGTAGATGGCGCTTATTTCAATCAATTAAACGTCACTGAGTGTGTCGCTTGCAGAACGTAACGGCGCTAGTTTACTGTTTTTTCCTCAAAGTAAAAGTGCCCAACGCATACTAACAATTTTCCCTTAAAAAATTACTGAAATAATCGAAAAATATACTATTAATGCAACAGGGCCGATCTCCGAGAGAAAATTCATAAGGAGGGTGTGGCTCTACGCATGGAACAAGACGAACAGGAAAAGTATGAAAGAAGAGTGATCAAACAAAAGGTAAATTTTTATAGTAAAATCTATAAAAAGATATATTTTTAACGACAAGTTTGGTCTAGTGGCTAATAACGCTTTTTTTTTTTTCGAGGAGAAATCGTCTTATTGATTTCTCAATAAAATAAGATACACATACTCCTACCGCTGGCTAGGACAATACAAAACATCCATGACTCAAGTACAAAGATAAAATGTTAACACATAAACATATGCCCCTTTTTTTTTAACGTTGGGAAATCCTTTTGGATACCAAGCAGTGAAGGGGACACTGCAGGGTTATGCCGGATTCCTACCGGCTAAAACCCAACGACTTTCTATCTATCGCGGCCGTTGATGGGCGGGGTCGTGGGGACGTTTTTACACGACTTCGGTACCCCGCCACGGCTATCAACCTATCAACCCCGCTGCCTTTCCCCCGCTTCCTTGCGCGTAAATATTTGCCCCTAGCGGGGTTCGAACCCGCGACCGTTTAATAGCTAGGGTTACTAGCAACGAGACCAAACGTGTCGTCAAAAAATTAAATTAAATTTTTATAGTAATCTAGCGAACAGACGTCGTAGTTTTGCTTGAACCAAAAAAAAAAAGAAATTTCCATAACCCGATTGCAAATCAAAAATAATTTTCAGGTGAACTTGATGAGACAACAGAAAGTGGCCGAGAAGTACGTCAAAGAGGTAGAGCAAACATTGGCCAAGCATGGTTACAAATAAATTGAGCGAGCAATGGCCAAACATGGTTACAAATTAATTGAGCAAATATTGGCCAAGCATGGTTACAAATTAATTGAGCAACGACTAATTATTATATGATTACTCATAATAGATATTTTCTGCCCTTTTTATACATAAATAAATTTATATAAATCTTAATAAATTTGTATAATTTCTTTGGACATCCATCGGTGAGACGCCCAATATATTTTTATAATTTTTTTGTAAAATTCCTACTATTATTATAAATGCGAAAGTTTACAAGAATGTATGGACGGTTTTTCTTCAATAACGCAAAAACGGCTGAAGGATTTTGGATAAAATTCGGCACACATATAGTTTATTACCTAGATAAATATACAGGATACTTTTTATTCGGAAAAAATGTTAGGTTCCCTAGGGATCGTCTAAAAGGCTCAATCGCATAAAACCAGATTCGCAAAATAAGTCAAATTTTGCGTGAGGTGTTTCTCAGGTGTTTTTCAACGCGGACGAAGTCGCGTGCAACAGTTAACATATAAAATTATGGAAATAAAACAAATGATATTTATATTTTTATATCGACAGTCATTTTAATTGTTTTTATCGTTTGCTACAAAGAAACACAATAATATTATTTACATAATTATGTCAATTGAACTACTGACACTTTAGTTTCGATACTTCAATTATTAATCAATTTAATTGGACTACTTAGACTAAAGTCCCAATAGTCCAATCAATTGAACTACTGAGACTAAAGTCCCAATATTCCAATCAATTGAACTACTGAGACTAAAGTCCCAATAGTTGAATCAATTGAACTACTGAGACTAAAGTCCCAACAGTCCAATCAATTAAACTACTGAGACTAAAGTCCCAATAGTCCAATCAATTGAACTACTTAGACTAAAGTTCCAATAGTCCAATCAATTGAACTACTGAGAATAGTCCCAATAGTCCAATCAATTGAACTACTGAGACTAAAGTCCCAATAGTCCAATCAATTGAACTACTGAGAATAAAGTCCCAATAGTCCAATCAATTGAACTACTGAGACTAAAGTCCCAATAGTCCAATCAATCGAACTCCTAATTGAACTAGTGGGAATAGATTAATAAAAATACATTTAAGTCAATAAAAATTAATTACACAATAATAGTATAGAAACAAAAATCACAACGAACACATTCTATGCAATACATAAAATTTAAATTTAGAATACTTTTATGTTCAAATTAATTATTGTTAAAATACTATGTAAATTAAAATTAAAAATGTGTTTTTTTTTTTAATGTTTTTCATACATAAAAAAGAGACAGTCAGTGAACTGTCGCAACTTTTCAGATTCAGACCAGAGCTCACTTTGAGAAGTTAATTTCCAAAGACCCTGGCCGGAAATCGAACCCGGGACCCCTGAGACAGATCATTTAGGCAAGCACCCTAACCGTTCAACCAATGGTTATATATTTTATATAGGTAGGTACGTCAACAGAATCTCCACAGAGCTAACAGTCGCCCTTCTACTAGAGGCGGCATAGTCAGGAGGCCAAGAGGGGATTTTGGGATAACGTTCATGTCGTTCAATCGCGTTTATGTGTGTTCATCCGCTTCATATCTGTTCAGTAGCGTTCATGGCTGAAGTCGCGTTCACATTATGTTCAGTCGCGTTCATGTCTGTTCAGTAGCGTTCATGGCTGAAGTCGCGTTCACATTATGTTCAGTCGCGTTCAAGTCTGTTCAGTAGCGTTCATGGCTGAAGTCGCGTTTATGGCTGAAGTCGCATTCAGGGGCCCTAATATCAACTTTTAATACGATTTAATTTAGGACCCCCAGGACTGTTCAGTCGCATTAATGGCTGTTCAGTTGAGATTAATACTACCCAGTCGCGTTCATGGTTGCTCAGCCAATTTCATGGCTGTCCACTTATGTTAAGGAGTAATCTGCGCAGCGTTCAAGAGTGTTCAGCCACGTTCATGGCTCTTCAGCCACGTACATAACTATTCAGCCGCGTTCAGCTCTGTACGCGACTTCTCGTCGACAATTTAAGTTACGATTTTATAGATTCTCTCATTGAGGCCTGCACGCGACCTATAGAAACGGTTGGTCGTAACCGTAAGCATCTGATTTAAGCGGAATTGTAACCGAAATCGTGTATAGCTAAACGCGAATAAGTCTAATCACTCCCTAAGAATCATTTGAAACACAATCATTAAAAAACACACACACTAAAACGTAAATATAGAATTACAATGGTGATGGATGGCTATTGAAGAGTCATTTCCCCTGCTGCCCAAGTTTCACCACCACGTCTAAGTTTTCCTTTAAAATTTTCAATTGAGTTAAAACATCGGGATCCATGAGTGAGAACGGTATGAAAGGCTGATGCGACTCCCTCAATCGGTTCGGTTGCAATGACAGTGTGGTGCCATCCTCGAGCATAATGTTGCAGTTGGCTTTCTCATTTGGCTTCATCCTGGAAAATTATTATATCAAAGAATCAATGTACAGTCGGGGTGAGAAAAGGTTCGTCACCTTAAAGTAGACATTTGCTTGCAACGGGACAGTAAACATTTGGGGAAATTTGTCATTATAGGGCAGTAAACATTTGTGGAAATTTGTCATTATAGGGCAGTAAACATTTGTGGAAATTTGTCATTATAGGGCAGTAAACATTTGTGGAAATTTGTCATTATAGGGCAGTAAACATTTGGGGAAATTTGTCATTATAGGGCAGTAAACATTTGTGGAAATTTGTCATTATAGGGCAGTAAACATTTGGGGAAATTTGTCATTATAGGACAGTAAACATTTGGGGAAATTTGTCATTATAGGACAGTAAACATTTGGGGAAATTTGTCATTATAGGGCAGTAAACATTTGGGGAAATTTGTCATGTAAATGATACTTACGAAAAGCAGGTGGGCATCATGAGCGGTGATCCAGACATGGAAACCGCCATCTCTCCTTGGCGAGGCTGACGGAGCAACGACAATGGAGTTTCGGGCGCCACCTTACCACAAATTAAACCATTGCCATTAAAATTAAGTCCCCGTTTAAAAAAGAGCGTTTTACCTTGGGAGTGATTAGCGGATAATTGCTATTAATATTAAATCCCCATCTAAAAAAGAGCGTTACCTTGGGAGTGATGGACGGATTATAAGAACCCTCTTAAAAAATAGCGTTACTTTGAGTGATGGGCGGGTAATTCCTATTAAAATTAAATCCTCGCTTAAAAATAGTGTAACTTGGGAGTGATGGGCGGGTAATTCCCATTAAAATTAAGTCCCCGCTTAAAAAATAGTGTTACCTTGGGAGTGATGGGCGGGAAATTGCGGGCCGTCTTAGAGCACGCCGGCGTCCGGTAAGCGGAGCGCGAGCGACGCCGCGGGCGGACGCTAGCGGAGGACGCGAACGAGCTCTTGCTGCCTCTCGTGTCCGCCGACCGCGACCGCCTCGCAGGGCCCGACGGCGGAGGCGCGAGCAGCTCTACACATACTCATTTATACAATAACTGCACGACACTATGTCACCAGCAAAAAGGGCAAGAAAAAGTCTAAGCGGAGCTGCTTTCATCATTCCCTGCACTGATTAGTAATCAATCAGTACTAATAAGTTATTCTTGATTTTTTTGTTTATACCAATATCTGCCTAAAAACTAAAGGGCTATAAATCAAAATTACACTTTTTACAGGAGAGCTAAACGAAAAATATTAAATTATTTTTTGTCTATATTTTCTTATTAGATATATATCAAATATATGCATATTATACATCGTTAGAAGCGTATTTTTAAGTAGCATCAAATGTTTTAAGTACTTTTATAATAAACTGAATACTAGAAGAGATATAGGCATATAAGTTACTTTTGAATCTATAAAAAAATGATCAAAATATACTAAATATTGAATAAAACAACCATGTCTTTTTGCAACATACACTATGAAGGATTGTGATTTATTTATACTCTAAGATTGTTTTTTTGTTTTTTTTTTTTTTTTTGTTTTATGGCCCTTTAGTTTTTGAGCAGCGATATTATAAAACTAGCAAACATCTAGAACTATGCCTCAATTATTTTATGATTAAGTGGCGTCTTAGACCACAAGGCACAGTACTCCAGGGGGGGGGGGGGCTAATGTGTTGAAACTTACCGACTCTCTTCTTCATGCCTCGATCGCCAGAGCCCTGCGTTGATGAGTTCTCTGTGACGTACCCTGCTCCCAAAAAGCCCCAGGTTAGTGGAAAATTTATGTAAATGAGATCTTCGTTAGTTGTGATTAGTCATTAGGTAAACGAATGGGACTTCAAGTTAGTTAGGTACCCTATTTTGGAGTTCAGAGCAGGGGCGTAGTAACCTTAGTATATCAATTATAATATTATATTATATTAAATACTAGCTGGTGCCCGCGACTTCGTCCGCGTTGAAAAAGAAAAAAAGTAGCCTATCCTGTGTCCTTTCCGTGTAAATGTTTATCTATCAAGTTTCATGAAAATCAGTTGATTCGTTTAAGAGTTATGGAAGAACTTACATACATACAGAAAAAAATTCTTAAAATGGTCAATTTAGTTTCAGTATGATGTATAGAGCCTATAAACACGATATCTCTGAAAACAAAGTAACTTACTCCATGACCAAACCTTATATATTTATTATTAGTATTGATAATATAAGAGGTAAGCTTTGTTTGTTTGGTTGTACGCACTAATCTCAGGAACTACTCATTCGAATTGAAAAATTCTTTCACTGTTGGGAAGCTACGGTACATTATCAGCAAGTAACATAGGTTTTTTTTTATATAGTTATGCGTACGAAGTCGCGTGCAACTATATGACCAAAATAATTCTAAAAAAAAATCATTGTGAAAATATCCACAACTTGAGAGTTTAGTTTACAGCCTACAAATTTACATTTTAATAGTTTATTTTACCTCCCATTTGATCTTCGACAAAAGTAAAGTATGGATATTTTAACTATCTTCTTTTTAATTGTACTAGAGATACCAAGTAGTATCACTAGTACTATTAATGTTTTTTTTTACTCTATTTATACTGTACATAGATAAACTTTATAACTTCTTTTTTATATTGGTTTATAGATAGTTTTTAGTTTATTTAGTTTTTAGATATTTAGATAATTAGTTTTTAGATATTAGTTTGTAAATACTGTAAAATTCTTTTTGTTATCTTTATAATATTAAAAAATAAATTGATTAATGTTACAGTCGAATGGTACTAGACTGCATCCAAAATTTGATATAGAGCCCATCTAGGGAATCTAGGGCACACTACGCCACTGCTTCAAAGATAAATTAGAAACACATGCAAAAATTATGATGACAATAGTCCTAACTTAGGGATTATTGTTTTCTAGTAATTTATATTTTCTCAAAATGTTTTGATCAAACTAAATTTGTTTCGTCAATACATACCTATATGATAATGATTTGCTATTATATTATGTATAGAAAAATGACCAATGAGAATGTGAATAAAAAAGATGAATAGGACACTACAAAGAACCATTCAGTACAGCACGATACGAGTAAAGCCCGTCACAAACGTAGTTATAATATATTATACCGTGCTATAATATATCATAGAAATATATATTATAGCTGCGTGTGTGGTCACTCCAACATTTGTATAGAAAATATATTGTAATATGCCTTGCTATTGTAATAGCAAGGCATATATAATATATATTAATATATATTATATATTATAGCTAATAATATATATTAATATATATTATAGCTACGTGTGTGACGGGCTTAATAATGTAAAATGGAGTTTCATATTCACCGTCATCACAGGCAGAGAGTGTGGACGTGACAGTATTGTACATGGTTTTTATATTTTCGCTTACATACTGTTCGTTTTTCTGGAAAAAATGACAATAAATAAATAAATAAATATCTTCACACATTCCACACAGCACAATCTAGTTCCACACTAAGGGACTAATGCTTGTATTATGGATACCAGACTGTTGATATCCTTTTTTTTTTGTAAATACATACATATTATAAATATAAAACTGCATGACTCAGGTACAAAGGTAAAATGTTAACACATAAAAATTTGTCCCTAGTGGGATTCGAACCCGCGACCGTTTGGTTAACAGCTAGGGTTACTAGCCACTAGACCAAATGTGTCATCAAACACTAGACAATGAAACAATACCTTTATATATATAAAAACTGGCTGTGCCCGTGACTTTGCCCATGTAACTTTGTAAATTATATACTAAAACCTTCCTCAAGAACCACTCTATCCATTGGTGAAAACAGCATGAAAATTGGTGCAGTAATTTTTGAGTTTACTCGAACAGACAGACAGACACGGTGGAGGAATTTGTTCTATAATGTGACATTTCGTGTCACATTGTTTGATGCCAATGAATTCCTAAATGACTGAACCGATTTTGATAAAACTTCGTAACTATATGTAATTTGGTCCAACTTAAAAGATAGTTATAGTTTTTATTTTGAGCGTGTGACCTACCTGTTGCTGCATATTAAATCTCTAGACGAAATCTATAGAGCTCAAAAAAAAAACTTACCAAATCTCCAATGTTTCTCTCCAAGAACTTCTCGCCCAAGTTTTTCCTCAGCACTTTGAAGGCAATCTCTAAATTGCGAATGTCTCTCGCGACATTTTCGTCTATATTTTTTTTTAACATTGTTGCTGTAAAGAAAAAAAGCATTGGCATCCACTGGTTCTAGTAAGAGTCTGTGTAGGAAAAAGATAAATTTCGGTTGGGGTGTAGCCTTAGGGGCACTATGGCAGATTTGGGTCATATTCAGTATATGAGTTCAAGGTACCATGAGATGCAAAGAAAACGAAAAAAAATTTTTTTTTGGTAGAAAAAAAATTTCTTGGGACTTAGAAATTTTTTGAAAATTTTTCCGGAATTTTTTTTTTCGTTTTTTTTTGTTGATGCTACGTATCGGGGGCGACCATACAAACGCTTTTGGTCATATGACATTTTTTCATCGCACGCTTAGAATCAAAGTTATGATGAGTAGCGGCGAGGGGGGGTGGTTTTTCAAAAAACATAATATGATAAAAGTTACTTCCCTTGGGCCCTCCCACCCGATGGAATCATAAAAAGGGCCAGAATTTAAAAATAAAATTTTTTGATCGAAATTTTTCTAAGTGTTTGCCCCTGACGCTACACTGGGTGGTTATGAAGGCGTTTTGGACTTAGTTTTTTTTTAAGAAATTTCAAATTTTTTTTTTGTTTGTTTTTTGACGCTACGTATCGGGGGCGACCATACAAACGCTTTTGGTCATATGACATTTTTTCGTCGCACGCTTAGAATCAAAGTTATGATGAGTAGCGGCGAGGGGGGGTGGTTTTTCAAAAAACATAATATGACAAAAGTTACTCCCCTTGGGCCCTCCCACCCGATGGAATCATAAAAAGGGCCAGAATTTAAAAATAAAATTTTTTGATCGAAATTTTTCTAAGTGTTTGCCCCTGACGCTACACTGGGTGGTTATGAAGGCGTTTTGGACTTAGTTTTTTTTTAAGAAATTTCAAATTTTTTTTTTTTTTGTTTTTTGACGCTACGTATCGGGGGCGACCATACAAACGCTTTTGGTCATATGACATTTTTTCGTCGCACGCTCAGAATCAAAGTTATGATGAGTAACGGGGAGGGGGGGTGGTTTTTCAAAAAAAATAATACGACAAAAGTTACTCCCCTTGGGCCCTCCCACCCGATGGAATCATAAAAAAAGGGGGAATTTAAAAATAAAAATTTTTGATCGAAATTTTTGTGTTGCGCCCCTGACGCTACACTAGGTGGTTATGAAGGCATTTTGGACTTAGAATTAAGAAATTTCAATTTTTTTTTTGACGCTACGTATGGGAGGCGACCATACAAACGCTTTTCGTCATGTGACGTTTTTTCGTAGGACGCTTAGAATGAGAGTTATGGTGAGTAGGTCGAGTAGCGGGGAGGGGGGTGGTTTTCCAAAAAAAAAATACGACAAAAGGAACTCCCCTTCATTCCGTGGTCAACGGAGCCCACAGCCCTTATAGCCCGCGGGCTCAGTTGACCACTTTCGGTTTTTTTTTTGTCACTCCGTGGTCAACTGAGCCCACAGCCCGTTTAGCCCGCGGGCTCAGTTGACCACTTTCGGTTTTTTTAGTGGGTGACTCAGCCCACTAGCCGGTCAACTCAGCCCGCGGGCTCAGTCTACGGACTCGAACACATTCGCCACTTTCACAAAAACGCAATTACATATTTTTAGTTCTCGACGGCTACTTGCTACGGCTATGGGTCTATTCAGCCCGCACCCAGTAAGTGGGCTGAGTCACCCACAAAAAAAACAGAAAGTGGTCTACTGAGCCCGCGGGCTAAACGGGCTGTGGGCTCAGTTTACCACGGAATGCTCCCCTTGGGCTCTCCCACCCGATGGAATCATAAAAAGGGGAGAATTTAAAAATAAAATTTTTTGATTGAAATTTTTCTGTTGCGCCCTGACACTACACTAGGTGGTTATGAAGGCGTTTTGGACTTAGTTTTTAAGGGTTACTCGCATAATGACTGATTTCTTTCACGCATATTGATTTATACGCATATTGACTTATACTCATATTGACTTATACGCATATTGACTAATATTTTACGATAATTGATTTATAAGCGTATTGACATACACGAATATTGTACATACAACGACCCCTTTGGATGAGTGGTAAGAGTGCTTGTCTAACGTCTCAGGGGCCCTGGGTTCGTTTCTCGGCAAGGTCAACTTTGGAAATTTCTCGATGGCGGAAAAAGGCGTACGACAAAGCCTTGAACAAATGGCGCGATATGCTACTGGACCCAAGTGCAGGTCATCGCACGATAGCTGCAATCGCGCCTGTCCTCAAACGTGGACGAGCAGGCGGGCCGGCTCGCTCGCCTTCCGGCTTGTGCAGGTGCTTATTATTATTATTATCAGCTAGTGGCTATTTCTGTCTGCTAGAGACACTTCGTATCACTTCGTCCATTGCTTAAATATTGTGATCGCCACGTAAACTAAAGCTCTCTGCCTATACCTACCACGTTGAGAAACTGTAGTGTTTTTTTGATCTTCACATCTTCACAAGCCATTGTGTGGCTTCCTAGGATGTGACTGCGCTTGTGCATTAAGGGGCCACACTCGCACAGGATATGCATCGGTGTTTCTTCTGCCTCATGGCAGAAGCGACACTCTCCTGTACTAGTGAGGCCCATTAATTTAAGGTGCCTATTGAGGCGGCAGTGCCCCGTTAGTGCCCTACTTAGCATGTACAAATTGCTCCTACTAAGCGACATAGCCCGGTTTGTCCCTTTTTTTCCCCTCCACAAAAAAAGGGGCCACAAAAAAAAAAAACGCAAATCAATTGCAAGTCGAATGATTCACGTATCCTTTCTTCTATCCATACATTATTCATCCAATTCGTGGTTTTAAAAATAAAAAGTACTAAAATCAGTAAAATTCATGTATGTCATTTTACGTAAGAGGTTTAATTCGCGTATGTCATTTTGCGTAAGAGGTTTAATTTTTGCGTATGTCATTTTGCGTAGACAGCACGTGTCATTATGCGTTTGACTATATAATGTGTCATTATGCGAGTAATTCGTTAATAACTATAATTGACATATCGGGTTACTCGCATAATGACACATTATCTGGCCAAACGCATAATGACACGTACTGTCTACGCAAAATGACATACGCAAATTAACACATATTCTTATACGCAAAATGACACATCGTAAACGACTACGCGAAATGACATACGCGAATTAATTCTCTTACGCAAAATAACATACATGAACTTTTACTGATTTTAGTACTTTTTAGTTTTTAAAACCACGAATTGGATGAATGATGTATTGAATTCGACTTGCAATCGATTCAATTTGGTCAATCCGTACTTCCGTACTATATAATCCGTGTCCTTACTTACTAATATTATAAATGTGAATGCGAGTTTCTTTGTTACGCTTTCACGCAAAAACTACTGATTCGATCAAGAAACTACCGACCGTAGAAGAATTAAGCATTAAGGGATAAGGAAAGGGATAGGGTGGATCAGAGTTGTTGCCTCTGCAGAGCCCGGTCCACCCCGTTCAAAGGACAAAGAGGCATCGGGGACTTTTAGTGGGTATTCCCAGTGTCGCTATGATCAGGCGGTGAGCGACTCCCACATATCCAAATCCAGATCAGAGCCAACTGTGAAAAGTTCATTTCCAAAGTTGGCCCCTTTTTTTTGTGGAGGGGAAATTACTTTTATGCACTATCCCTCTTCAACAGGGACAGTCGACGAGGGGGTGTGGGACTCGCCTGGCGAAGTCTTATCCCCAGGAATACCCACTAAAACCCCCCACATTCCACCATCAGCGGTGATGTGTGGGTCCAAGAGCACAGTAGGGCCTTGTTTTCGGATCCCTACACACCGCTACGTCCTCTACGGACTCAGCTCAGGGTGAACATTTTTTGCCTCACTTCATTTGTTTGTGGCGGTCAACTGGAATTATTGGGTTTCATTATTGGGTATATCAAAACGTCAGATGTCCATGTAGTTTATACGCAACGTGCGCCGCGGCGTATGCCCGGGCATGTCGGCCGACTCTTCGGCACCTGATTGGATCGGCCTGAGGGTCATCCACGCGGGACCGCTTCCTGGCCATCAAGGCTACCAATCATAGCTCTGACGACAGCGGGTAAGGACAAGTCCTGTCCCACGACTGCCGTCAGAGCAGCTATCTCAGTGTCCCATTCTGGGCACTCCGCTAATGTGTGTTGTTACGAATCGCTCGGCGCTCCACATTCGTGGCAGACGGTGGTTCGCTCCCTCCTCGCGATGTTGCACAGGTACCGTCCGAAGAAACCATGCCCCGTAAGCACCTGCACAAGCCGGAAGGCGAGCGAACCGGCCCACCTGCTCGTCCACTCTTTGAGGACAAGCGCGATTGCAGCTATCGTGCGATGACCTGCACTTGGGTCCAGTAGCATATCGCGCCATTTGTTCAAGTCTTTGTCGTACGCCTTTTTCCGCCATCGAGAAATTTCCAAAGTTGACCTTGCCGAGAAACGAACCCGGGGCCCCTGAGACGTTAGGCAAGCACTCTTACCACTCATCCAAAGGGGTCGTCGTGTGTACAATATTCGTGTATGTCAATACGCTTATAAATCAATAATCGTAAAATATCAGTCAATATGCGTATAAGTCAATATGCGTGAAAGAAATCAGTCATTATGCGAGTAACCCGACATATCATTCTAAAACATAACATTACCTTTTATTCCGTCAAAATCTCCTTATTTTAGGTGGAATAGTTTTATTTTAATTTTATTTGTTATTATTTATTTATTTTAGTTTATACAGTAGTACGTAGTAGTAATGCATTAAGAAATAGAAGAAGACGCGATGTTGCTTATATAAATATGCAACAAAATTTTGAAAGCTTAAAAATAAATAAATTACTACTTATATCGCATTTGACCTCCCGCATTTGGTCTCGGACACATTCGTCACTTTCACAAAAACGCAATTATATATTTTTAGTTCGCTTTCGGCACCAGTGACGAATGTGTACTTAAATTTATATTTTGTGCGTTTTGGTCACTACTGACAAAAACGAACTAAATATAAATTGGGGTACAGTTTCGTCAGCAGTATAAGACAATCATTTTTTAGGGTTTCGTAACAAAATGGTAAAAAAAGTCCTTATAAAGCGAACTAAAAATATATAATTGCGTTTTTGTGAAAGTGACGAATGTGTCCGAGACCGAATTTAGCCTTTTTGTACATTTTGCGTTTTGCACATTTTGCGTGTGGTGTTCATTATGCGTATTGTACATTTTGCGTTTTGCACATTTTTTGGTCAAACTTTTTGGTAATTTAAAAATATTTTTGTGTAGCAGGCGGTCTATCTAACGACACTGCTTCGCGGGCGACATGCATGATTAAAAACCAAACGTTGTGACCGCCCATACGCTTCCTCACATTGAGGAAGCGTATGGGCGGTTTTAAAACATGTTAATGTATGTTATAAAACAGCGTTTTTGGTAGCGCGCTAGAAATCTATATCTATAGTCTGTAGCATGTTTTGAACAACTTAGGAAATTATGTCGCTAATATGCGAGGAATTAAAAAACCGAAATCTGTAAGAAAACAATAAGTGAAAAAGTTGGTTCTGGAAGTTTATTTGACATTGGAAGGTAATTTTATCTCTGCTACTCAATCATCATAACTCTCATTCTAAGCGTGCGACGAAAAAATGTCATATGACCAAAAGCGTTTGTATGGTCGCCCCCGATACGTAGCGTCAAAAAACAAAAAAAAAAAATTTGAAATTTCTTAAAAAAAAACTAAGTCCAAAACGCCTTCATAACCACCCAGTGTAGCGTCAGGGGCAAACACTTAGAAAAATTTCGATCAAAAAATTTTATTTTTAAATTTTCCTTTTTTTATGATTCCATCGGGTGGGAGGGCCCAAGGGGAGTAACTTTTGTCATATTATGTTTTTTGAAAAACCACCCCCCCTCGCCGCTACTCATCATAACTTTGATTCTAAGCGTGCGACGAAAAAATGTCATATGACCAAAAGCGTTTGTATGGTCGCCCCCGATACGTAGCGTCAAAAAACAAACAAAAAAAAAATTTGAAATTTCTTAAAAAAAAACTAAGTCCAAAACGCCTTCATAACCACCCGTGTAGCGTCAGGGGCAAACACTTAGAAAAATTTCAATCAAAAAATTTTATTTTTAAATTCTGGCCCTTTTTATGATTCCATCGGGTGGGAGGGCCTAAGGGGAGTAACTTTTGTCATATTATGTTTTTTGAAAAACCACCCCCCCTCGCCGCTACTCATCATAACTTTGATTCTAAGCGTGCGATGAAAAAATGTCATATGACCAAAAGCGTTTGTATGGTCGCCCCCGATACGTAGCATCAACAAAAAAAAACGAAAAAAAAAATTCCGGAAAAATTTTCAAAAAATTTCTAAGTCCCAAGAAATTTTTTTTCTACCAAAAAAAAATTTTTTTTCGTTTTCTTTGCATCTCATGGTACCCTGAACTCATATACTGAATATGACCCAAATCCGCCATAGTGCCCCTAAGGCTACACCTCGACCTATACAAGCTCCTAAAAGATTAAACAGTTTTGTTAGTTGGTGAAAATAAACAAAACATACAGTTGTCACAAGAGATCAAAAGAGTTTCCCGATTACATATATGTAAGTTTTTCATTTTATAATTATTTCTAAACGCTACCAATTAAACTTGATTTCGTACTTTCGATACAATCATCCAGTCAGTACTTACCAGCTTCGTCTAATTTTTTATAGTATGCATTATTCTCGTCAGCTATCTTTTCTTGTTTCTTATTTGGTCGTTTTGTTCGGGGCATGGTTCAAGTGTTGTTTGTTGAAAACAGTATTCACTAACTTACAGACTCTTGTTAACTTCTTCACTCACAATATTATCATATCAATGGCCTTGCACTTGCTCAATTGCTGTTTCAAGTTTGCAGTTTCTAATTGAATTTGTTTTTGACAGACAGAATTATTGTATTATTATGTATTGCAAAGAGAACATGAATATTGAATTCAAAAGTTTTAACGTTCTTTTTCTTAAAGTGACACTAGTGACAGTGACACCGAATTGATTGGCGTTCTTCATTCTTCTCATGTAAGTATAAAGTTTTCTGTGGTAAAGTTCTGTGTCAGTCAAGGTATTATTCTTTAGTACACACGTACACAGTACACACCACAAACTAAATAGATGTATACCATGTACAATGTATATAATATGTATCACAAAATGTATGGTGGTGGGGACACTATTGTATTGGTATGCTTCGCCGTAGTCGGCTCTAAACGAATAATACAACTACATAGAATGCAGTAACTATTTACAATAGTTTGTGCACTTTACACACAAACTATATAAATAGATATTAAACTTTACCTATTACGTGTCTCTCTACTCTGTGATCTGTGGTCTCGTCTCTCATACTCTGTGGCTGTGAGAATTGAAATGCTTTTCTTGCATTTGCAGTGTTTTTGTTTGTAATTAATTATATTCCTAACTTTTACATTACATATTTCAATAATGATCACATAAAATTTGGTTTATTAAACATAAATATTGCGTTGCGATATCGTATTAATTGTTAATACAGTTAGTGTTTTTAAAATAACTGTGTCATTGATATCAAGTGCAGTATATTATGATGAAGAAAGTATGGCGGACATTGTCAAAGGATGTTTTTTCATATATTTGTTAAATTCTTGCTATGGTATGTTATTTAAAGTTAATTATAATTTCCTAATTCTTAAATTCAAATGTTTTTTTTTTTTTTTTTTATTAGAGATGGGTTTGCTCTTGGCCAACAACCAGCTGAGCAGCATGGATGAGGCCTAAGATGGAGCGAGCTCACCCAGAAGATGCCTATTCACTCGAACTTTGAATAGATTAGGGTTATATAGTTAATAGTTAAATGTCGTTTTTTAATAAAAAATATCTAGGATGAGTTTTACAAAATATGTTTTATCATATCACGATTTGTTTTTATTGTTGTGTATTACATACTGTTATTTTTTTTATTTCTTCTAAAAATAAATTATAGAAAAGCATAAACAGCTCAGAAATATACCTAATAAATTTATTTTAAGGGCTTTTATAAAACCTTTCTATAGTCTATGTCCTAAAAGTAATATCACTTTTTGGATTGTGTTTGTTTACGAAAATCGTGAAGTGCATTAATTACAATATTTTACTTACCTAACTTTTAGCCGGACTCCCAGTTTCTGATGGTGTTGGAAAAAATGGCTTATTCCCAAACCCCCAAGGAGCCGATAATCAAATTGACAAATCTGGACAAAACAATAACATGATGGTTCAACCTCCAAGGTAAACAGCATTTAAATATAAGACTAACTTCACTAGGTATTGTATTAAATAACAAACTGGAAAACGTTAAAATAGTTAACACAAACAAAATATTAATTAAAAACATTTTATCCGGAACCATCACATATTATAAAAGCAACTAACACAATACACATACCAATCTATGTAATAGTATAATACAACTATATAATTAATTATATTGTAAATATAACTATTATTAAGAAATTAAATATAATACCTTCTTTATAAATTATGCATAAATTTATTAATATTAATAAAATCAGGACACCTGTAGTAAGTGCATTCTAGTTGCAATTTGTCAACAAGGATGCACTTATATGAGTTTTTAGAGCATTTTTCATTGTCCATCATCTTGTCCCACTCTTTCACATGTAAAATGATGGACAATGAAAAATGCTCTAAAAATATTGCAATGACTATATTGTGTCACTATTTGATGATCCGTTGGTTGAGTGATTAAGGTTGAACTTAATACTTTGTCTCAGAGAAGCCTGGGTTCGATTCACGTTAGGCCCAACTTTGTTAATGAACTTTTTTATAGATCTGGTCTACATTTGGCAAGTAGTGGCAGGGCAAACTATGTTTTGCAGTCATTTGGGCAGCCCGTCAGGTGGCTGTAGCCACCTCCTTACAGAAGACCACGCTGAAGTAACAGCATGTGTGCTGTTGTGTTTTGGTGTGTGTGTAAGGGACACAGTATGTGGCATTGCTTGTGTAATAGGCAACAGTAGCCATCTATCATCAAATGGACCATTAGCCTGTCTGACTATCGTAACATAAAAAGAAAAAACCAACTCAAATATTACTATACTTGAAGGTAGGCAGATGTCTACCTGCCTACCTTCAAGTGGACCGTCGACCTATCTGCTTAGTGTCTTGAAATTTAAATTTTTGTATATATTTTGTCCTAAATGCTATACACTAAAGAAGGAGGAAATTTCATAAGAGGTAATTTTATTTGATAAATATTTTATTTTTGATGAGCTATTTTTATATGATTTATTTGATTACAAGTGTCCCTTGCTTTAGTCACTACTTCTTAAATCATCGACAGATGTTGCTGAATAAATTATTTAAAGGTACTTTGACATTTAATAATAGTCTAACATTAGATTTATACATTTGATGGAGTTTATTCATTACAAACAAAAATACAAATTTTAATATTAGTAATTATAGACTTGTTTTTAGCTAAATGCATCCAAGCTTAGTTAAAAAAAGGGGGAAATGGAGGGGGCTGAAGGAGGCTTAAAAAAATCTTGTACAAGTATATATTGTTCATTTTTCAGTAGGTTCAATATGGAAATAAAAAGCTTTATTATTATTAAATATAGACTATGTAAATATTATCAAATTGCATTCCAGATATAAATGCATTCAATGCGAAAGTCCTTGGTGCGAGAAGCACGAGGAGCAGCAGTGTACGGAAGCCGTAGCTTGCTACAAGTCTTCTTCCCGTGAAGCGGACGGGACAGTGCATCACTCGAGAGGATGTTACGACCGCTTCGAACAGGCCGAGCTGATGTGCAGAAGTAACCAGTCGCTGCAGAGGTATCTACGACTCTACATAGAGTAATGTAATAAATAATAATAATAAATAAATAAATATCTCCACACATTCCACACAGCACCATCTAGTTCCACAGTAAGTAACTCATGCTTGTGTTATGGATACCAGCTGGGAGCGGTGAGCGGTCACACAGGCACACACGTTACACTTATAACATCCCATTTTTGTGTCTGGCATCGTGGGTTAAAAAGACAACACAAAACAACACTATTTTTGATATAATTTAAATAAACTATTTGTACTTTTTTTGCCCACCGTACAGTGTTTTCTAGATGCCAAGAAATTCCCAGTGTTATAAAAAAAAGCCTGAAATTGATTTCATTTCAGCGTTCGTCTCAAAGCGAACATGAGCTGCTGCTTCAGTGACCTGTGCAACGTGGGCGAGTTCCCTGGACTTCCGCCTGTGGCCGAGCTGGCGGTGGAGCCGCTCACCTCCAACTCGTGGAAGATGTGGGCGAGCGTCATAGCGTCCGTGCTCACCTTCACAGCAATAGGGATACTCGTCATCGCTGTGCTCAGACGGACGCACAGGTGAGTGTCGGATGTCGCGTGACGCTCGAGTGTAACGATTGCGTGCGTGACGCTCGAGTGTAACGATCGCGTGCGTGACGCTCGAGTGTAACGATCGCGTGCGTGACGCTCGAGTGTAACGATCACGTGACGATCACGTGACGCTTCGGTGTAACGATCACGTGACGATCGCGTGACGCTCGAGTGTAACGATCACGTGCGTGACGCTCGAGTGTAACGATCACGTGCGTGACGCTCGAGTGTAACGATCACGTGCGTGACGCTCGAGTGTAACGATCACGTGCGTGACGCTCGAGTGTAACGATCACGTGCGTGACGCTCGAGTGTAACGATCACGTGCGTGACGCTCGAGTGTAACGATCACGTGCGTGACGCTCGAGTGTAACGATCGCGTGACGCTCTAGTGTAACGATCGCGTGACGCTTGATCATTTGTCACGTGATCACTTGTCAATTAGGTTTCTCCAAGAAACTCTTATGATCATTATAAATTTTATTTCAGATTCCGAGGATCACGGACAGCCCTACACAAGCTGGGAGCGGACTCGAGCTACTTCTCGACCAACTTGTACAGCCCCAATATGACCAACGCTTATTATGAAGGTAAGTAAAAAAAAAAATAGTGCCACACTTAGAATAGGTTCCATCCTTTTCTAGGCCATCAAGGCGACGTGACGGCATGCCAGAGAAGTTTTCGTTATTTTCGTCACCTAAATTTGTATTTCTAAGAGTAAAATTAAAATTTTAATAAAAATACAGTGCAATAGATATAGACTTAAAAAAGTTTGAATTGAATGAAGCTGATTTATACAAAAAAATCTATTTGATGACAAGAAAAATTGTAAATTACTGCCCAAAAAAACAGTAATATAATAACACATTTCAGGGATTTATAACCTTATAAATTTACAGCTTAAATTTTGTACTAAAGTTTTAATTTGCCACTTTTATTATTTCTTTTTTCATATTTCTTAAGGTAGCCTATTTAAAGCCATTGAAATTTATTTAATCTTTGTAAAGCTATAGAAATTTATTTAGCCTACGTAAGCCATGGAAATTTATTTTTCACAAAAACTTATTTTATTGTATACTAGCTGGTGCTCGCTACTTCGCCCTAGTAACTTTGTAAATTATATACTAAAACTTTCCTCGAGAACCACTCTATCCATTGGTGAAAAGAGCATGAAAATCGGTGCAGTAGTTTTTGAGTTTATCGCGAACAGACAGACAGACGCGGCGGAGAACTTTGTTTTATAATATGTAGTGATGTAAGGATATAAAGGATGTCGTGTGTACAGACGGATCGATGAACGGAATGGTCGGTGGCGGCGTGGTGACGGCAGCCGGCGACTCCACCCTCAGGGAGTACTTGGAGAGCTCCCTGACTAGCGGGTCAGGGTCGGGCCTGCCCCTCATGGTGCAGAGGACCCTGGCCAAGCAGCTGACACTCTTGGAGTGTGTTGGCAAGGTAACATTTTAACATCTCATGGGTACTTTAAAATCGGTATGTATCTGTGTATCTAATACAATCAAAAGGCAAGATATACTTGCGCAAGTCTACAGTAAAAACCTGTGTGGGGAAAATTATTGTGCAAATTAAACTTCGAAATTGATGACACTTCGCGTTCAAGACATTTTACATTGCGTTCAGGATATTTTACCTTTAGAGCATTTCGCGTTTAGGACACTGCGTTCAGAACATTTTACATTTAGGACACTTCGCATTCAGGACACTTTACGTTGAGAACATGAAGCGCTAATGAAATGGGTGATGATGTTTTAGGGTTGAGGACACTTCGCATTCAGGACACTTTACATTGAGGACACTAAGCACTAATGAAATGGGTGATGATGTTTTAGGGTTGAGGACACTTCGCATTCAGGACACTTTACATTGAGGACACTAAGCACTAATGAAATGGGTGATGATGTTTTAGGGTTGAGGACACTTCGCATTCAGGACACTTTACATTGAGGACACTAAGCACTAATGAAATGGGTGATGATGTTTTAGGGTTGAGGACACTTTACGTTGAGGACATTAAGCACTAATGAAATGGGTGATGATGTTTTAGGGTTGAGGACACTTCACATTCAGGACACTTTACGTTGAGGACATGAAGCGCTAATGAAATGGGTGATGATGTTTTAGGGTTGAGGACACTTCACATTCAGGACACTTTACGTTGAGAACATGAAGCGCTAATGAAATGGGTGATGATGTTTTAGGGTTGAGGACACTTCGCATTCAGGACACTTTACATTGAGGACACTAAGCACTAATGAAATGGGTGATGATGTTTTAGGGTTGAGGACACTTCGCATTCAGGACACTTTACATTGAGGACATTAAGCACTAATGAAATGGGCGATGATATTTTAGGGTTGAGGACACTTCGCATTGAGGACATTAAGCACTAATGAAATGGGTGATGATGTTTCAGGGTTGAGGACACTTCGCATTCAGGACACTTTACGTTGAGAACATTAAGCGCTAATGAAATGGGTGATGAATGTTTTAGGGGCGCTACGGTGAAGTGTGGCGCGGCTCGTGGTACGCGGACAACGTGGCGGTGAAGATATTCTTCTCGCGCGACGAGGCCAGCTGGCGTCGCGAGACGGAGGTGTACAGCACTGTTCTACTGCGACACGACAACATACTCGCCTACATCGGCAGCGACATGACCTCCAGGAACAGCTGCACGCAGGTGCTTAGAGTCTAGAATTATATTCCTCGTAATAATGAAGTATTGTACTTCAAACTAAACATTTTTTTTAAAACTAAATTCAAGCAATATAGCAAAAATTTCAGACCAAGTCGTCTTTTGCGATCAAGAAAATCTAAACACCATAAAAATTGACAAGTCAAACGTCAATGTCTCTTGGCTAAGTGAATCTCTTGAGTATTAACAACCTTAATTTTCAAATAAAATACCTACTTTTTAAAATTTTTTAAATATTAATATCTCGAAAATTTTTTAAGTAGCATAATATATGGTACATAACTGTCTGTATTAAAGTTTCGTATGTAATAAATGTTTCAGCTGTGGCTGATAACTCATTTCCACCCGTTGGGTTCCCTCTACGAGCATTTGAACCGAACAACGTTGACCAGACACCAGCTGATGGTGATATGCCTCTCCATCATCAACGGACTGCTGCATCTCCACACGGACATACACGGCACACAGGTTACTATACTATTTTATTTTATGTGATGATGGAGGGTAGAGGTAAGGAGGACCGACAAAGTGGTCCCAGAAGACCAGTAAATTAAAATGGCGCCAGTGTAGCATTGTCGAGTAAATTAGACATAGATAGACAGATAAAAGTCACGGACCTGTAACCACAATTTTAATTCCATGATAAAAATCGTAATAGAATTAGATAAAGAAAGATAGATATGCTACACAAGCGCTATTCTGGCCACTATAACTCTTATTTTATTTTCTTTTATTTATTAGGAAGCCAACACAGCAAAGAACAATCCATACATTTATTTACATTTAAACAATCTTATAATGCTGTATACTGCACTTATAGGCTAACTCAACATGCATTAAAAACGAACACAAAAGAAGACATATTTTATTGCTGGAGAGGACATTTTTTTCTATAGGCAAGCACTACCGCACCACTATTTTGTTTTTGTCCTGATTGTAGGGTAAGCCGGCGATCGCCCACCGCGACATAAAGTCGAAGAACATCCTGGTGAAGGTGAACGGCGAGTGTTGCATCGCGGACTTCGGACTGGCCGTGACGCGGCATCACGTGACGGCGACGACGCAACACAACCCGCGGCAGGGCACCAAGCGCTACATGAGCCCCGAGACGCTCGACCAGACGATCGACGTCACGTGCTTCGAGGCGTTCCGCCGCTGCGACGTGTACGCGGCGGCGCTCGTGCTCTGGGAGGCCTGGCGCCGGGTCGCGCCCTCCGCCGCCGAGTACAGGGCCCCCTTCGCGGACCTGGCCCCGGACGACCCCTCCTTCGAGGTACCCATACGTTAACACCCTCTACTTCGGGTACTTCATGTCGAGTCCCAATACATTACGTTAACTTGTTGATTGCAGGACATGCGTAAGATTGTGTGCGTGGACGGAGCCCGTCCTCCCCTGCCGCCGGAGACGAGGCGATCGCATCCCACGATGAACGGCCTCGCCGTCCTCATGCAGGAGTGCTGGCACGCCAAGCCCACCGTCCGTCTGCCCGCCTTGAGGATAAAGAAGACCCTCCTCAAGCTGGCCGCCAATGACTCGGCCGTGCACCTCTACTCGGACAACGAGGTGTCCGTCTGACTCGCTCCACTGAGTCGATCGAGGTATGACTCATCACTGCGGAATCACTCATGATTAGAATCAATATTGCTTAGAAAGTTGTTCTCTCTTGACTCGTATGACTCTTCACATTAGAATCACTCGTGCTTTAGATAATGAGGAAACCTCATGACTACGATTCTTGCTCCTCATTTGAGATATGAATCTTCACATTAGAATCACTCGTGCTTTAGATAATGAGGAAACCTATTGACTGTATGATTCTTGCTCCTCAATTGAGGTATAACTCGTGCCTCGCTCGATAATTGTAAGTATGATTTCTTCGTCAAAAAAGTTTTCCTAATTAATATTAATATAATACTATAATAATTTATTATCAGCCTCAAATTTTGTTCAAGATCGAATGCGAGTACGACTCGTTTGATTGAAAATGTTCTAATAAAAATGTGAAGAGTCATTTTATAATGTTTTAAACATCAAATGAGTCAATTTGATTCACGTGTGAAGCTTGATTTTTAAACTCCAAAATTAAGTTAAATTCCGATACAACTCTTCTTATTTAGGAGTGCCTCATTTGAGAGCCTCATTTACCTCAATATGTCTCACTAAAGAGTGATTCACGTTGACTTAGTTCATCCGAAAGATTCGTTTGGAATCGTTACTCAAATACCAGTGAATATAATAATATGTATAAAAATAATTAAAAAAATACTATTTGTATTTAAATACAATGAAATATTAATATTAGATGGGTTTAGAAGTTTAATTTTAATTATAATGTGTACATAATCTTGTAAGAATGCGTGTTGAGGCTTCCAAAATGGTATATTCAGCAAAATTAGATTAAAAATTGTTGCCAGTGTAAAAAAATTAATTTGATTTTGGAACTATATTTGGAAATTTAACAATTACCTCTAAGTGCGGTCTTTCACAGTTCATCGCTAGCCATTTCATCGCCGGCCACTTCATCGCCAGGCGTTTCAACGCCGGCCCATGCATCGCCGATTAGTTTAGTTTATATCCACCTTGTTTTTTTTTAATTACTTATAAATATAACCAAACTTAACATACTAACTGTATATTCTATATATACTAATATTATGTTTTGCTGAATGTTCAATTTTTACCTTGACCACGGTGAAGCATGAGGAGGGTTATGATTTTGAACGGTATGTATGTATGTTCATCTATCTCCCTCACAACACGTATCGTGCAATTATAACCCCAAAAATAATTTAAATAAATAGTAAATTCAAAAACTATATCCCTGAAAAATAAAACTAAGAAGTATAAAACAAGAAAATATTCTATCACGTGAAAGTGAGAAATATAATATGGTCATATAATGTGCATGATAATAATAATTAAGCAAAGCGAAACTTCATTGGTATATAATCACGGTTATGTATATAATAACATTTTATTTTGTTAACACTTTTTAGAGCGTGATTGTTCACTAGTCGGGTTTTAGTTTTTGAACATACTTTTTTGTACGAGTATTGTTTCGGTAGCTTTAAAAAACAATAAATCATTAAATTGTTATGAAATGGCCGGCGTTGAAATTGCCGGCGATGTAATAGCCGGCGTTGAAATGGCTAGGCGATCAAATAGCCGGCGTTGAAATTGTCGGCGATGTAATGGCCGGCGATGAAATGACTGGCGATCAATTATCTCATCTCGCTCGTACATAAGCGAGTAAGAATATTTTTTGAATCTACTTTTGCTGACTGTACCTACTATGAGAAATTACAAATAAGTTGCCATATTCTTGTGATTTCTTTTACGTGTTTTACCTCTTTTTTTTTTTAAATATATATTATATAATATAGTATTCAATTAAATACGAAAATAAAAGTATTTTAGATATATTATTATGGAATTTGTTTTTTTTTTTTCTAAATTCCCATTAAACTTTTTTATTTTTCTGCGTTTTAAACTTTTATTGGTTAATTTTTAAGATCAAAATTTTTCACTATGATCACATTATTAGGTTATTGATTTTATATTTTATAGGCTTTACTTTTATGATTTTTTTTTAAATATGAATGTAATTTGCTTTTATTTATGGCAAAAACTAAATTAATATTTTTTTCCCAAGTATTTTTATTTTAAGATAATGAAATATTAACTTTTCAAATATTATATTATATAGAAGGACCTTATTACTTGAATTACCTATAATTATATTACCTTACGAAAAAAAAAATCTGTGATCTCTTAATAGGGAAATAAGGTTGAGGCTTTGCTTTGCTTGCCTTTGCCTCGAAAGAAAAGGCCCTTTGTCATAAAAAAAATCAAAATATTTATTTATCAAATTAGGTTTCTTCAAGAATTTAAATTATTCTTTTGATCGTCATTATAAATTTAAATTTTCGGGAAGGGTTTCGGAAAAAAAAGCCAAAATAAAGACGATTCTTCTGAGAAGAAACTCAGGATACCATTCTTTTTATTCTAAAAAAGGCAAAATTGATGGTATTTATTCCTAACTAGCGACCCGCTCCCGGCTTCGCCCGGGTTGCATTTTTTTTTTAAGTAAAAAACCTTCCCTGATTGTCCCTCTATCCATGAGTGAAGACAGAATTAAAATCGGTCCAGCCGTTCTCGAGTTTTGCGCTTAGCAACACATTTGGGGATTCATTTTTATTTATATATAGATAATAATAATAATAATAATTTAAATGATAAATGTTTTTAACCATACAAACTTGTAATAACGCTTATTTCTAGGGAATATATCGAGCTAAATTTTTAGGTAGATTTATATTTTTTTCGATATCCTTACAAAAATGTAAAAAAAATCTGTTTTTTTTTTGCAAAAAAAAAAATTTTTTTTAATTAATTTTTTTCTAAATTGCAATTTTTTTGCAAAAAAAAAAAAAACAAATGAATCTCCTCGTTCAGTAATACCACTCGTTAAATGAACACTATTGTCTAGTGTAAGTTAGGTTAAGTTATGGAATGTGTTTGTGTAAGAAAATAAAGTACTATAATATAATTTTACACTAACCAGCGCCATCTGTCTTGGTAAATGTGAACTAGTTTTTTGTAAATATTTTCTATGTTGATTTTAATCGAGTTTTCCTTACAAACACATATTCCTTTAGTGTATTTTTTTTGTCTTTTTCACTGCCATGCATTTAATTTGATATGTTTTTTTCAAAAAGTTCCTCGTTTCTATGAATTTAGTGAGAAACTTTTGGATTCTACTCGTATTTCATTTATGAAGAGAATATAAAAAAATATTATGTAATAAAATATTGACTCATTTTCAAATGTTTATGTGTAATTTACTTTTATATAGATAGTAATGTAGTGTTCAATAATGTATATAAAGTGTAATTTAGTGATTACGATGAAATATAGTTTGTAATTTTTAATATGTAAGGAAATAATAAAATATTTGTCTAATTAAACGTGTTTGATATAATCCCTATACATATATATATTAGTGATGTGCCTGATATCCGTATCCGTATCCGCCAAGGTAAACGATCCGCCAGAAAGTAACGGATACGGATCCGTTACTTTGTGGCGGATCGTTTACCTTATTAATTTTTAATTCATAGTTGAAATTCTACATAATTATAGATAACTAGCTGGCGCCCGCGACTTCGTCCGCGTTGAAAAGGAAAAAGTAGCCTATACTGTGTCCTGTACGTCTAAATGTTACAAGTTTCATGAAAATCAGTTAATTCGTTTAAGGGCCTCTTTCACAAACTACATGTAAAGTGTTGATTACTTACTTTTAGAAATAATTTTCTGTTTTATTGAATTATGCACTCGGTTTACTGCATCATTCGATAGCCGATTTTTTTTTTTTATTATTTTCTATGTTTGGGACGTTTACCGTACAAACAAAGGTATATCAGCTAAATTATCCTCGGTTTCCAGTGACTTTAAATGACATTTAGTCTACTTGACAGATGGTGAAAGAGGCCCTAAGAGTTATGGAGTTACATACATACAGAAAAAAAAACTAAAAATGGTCAATTTAGTTTCAGTATCATGTATAGAGCCTATAAACTTAACTATAACTTACTCCATGACCGACCCTTACAGATTGATTATTAGTATTGATTAGGAAGCAATGAAAAAGTACTAAGTATTGAATTCTATTCAGATTATTTTTTTAAATCAAACATTTGGCACCTTTATAATGCAAGCGACAAGTGGCGCCGACACCGATTGAGTAAGAAAGTTGAGATCCGTATCCGCGGATCTTGACACCAAATATCCGTATCCGCGGATCTACATTTTTAACGATCCGGGACATCACTAATCTATATATATAAAAATGTGTTGGTTTGTGTACTCGTATTACTCAAAAACTCTGAAATTAGTCGACGGAACGACTTGAAATTTTTACAGAATATGCAACTCGTTTCAAGGATTGATCATATTATCTATTTTTTGCGTAATAATTTAATTTCGATCGCAAGAAAATAGCTTTTTTTAGGGCGCCATCTGCCGAAAGCTAGGAGAACTCGCTCGCAAACGAGAACCGCTGTCACATTTAAAGTGGAAGTTAGCCGTTGTTAATTTGTTATGCTTCTGATACTGTAGAAAAGGACTCAGAATATAACTTATTTAGACGATGTAGAAGGATCTTATCTTTAAAATGGAATAAAAATACTTTATATTTAAAACATTTTATTCAAATTATAAAAGAATACAAGAGAAATACGTAGCTAAGAAATGCACTGATTGGTACGTTCCTCATTATAATATAGATTTCCACTTAAATTAAATCTCTATGTAAAATGTTAAAACACAAGTTTCTGTATAATTTAACATAATTAAATATTAGATAAATATAAATAGAATAGATTGCACTCATAGAAGCGTCAACGTCAACTTGACGGATCGCAGTGCGAGGTTTGACAATTTAGAATTTCGTTCGTTCGTCCATCCTGTGGACGCTTTGGTATTTCTCGCTTTTCGGTATTTGCCTGATAGATAATAAATTAAAGGGTAAATAATTATATAAGAATTGTTAAATAATTCAACAAATTATTATGGTAACCGCTCGAGACACACACATGAGGCTTGATGTCATTTGACAAGACATCAACCAAAGACTTCTTTCTCATCTATGTGCAGAAATAGAAATTTGTGCATATTTCTTGTATGAATACTGAAATTTCTGTCAAATACCGAAATTGGAACAAAATATTATGTCTCGTTGAGGTTTTCAGCGGAAAATTTTTGCTTAGTGCATCAGTCTAGTCGTGCTGCTCCTCTTGCCCTAGCTCTTCCATGTCTTCCTGATCGAATTCCGTGTCATCCTCGACAGAGGCTTCCTGGTACTGCTGGTACTCGGACACCAGATCGTTTACGTTACTTTCAGCTTCACTGAACTCCATCTCATCCATACCCTCGCCAGTGTACCAATGCAAGAAAGCCTTGCGTCTGAACATAGCGGTGAACTGTTCAGATATACGCTTGAACAGCTCCTGAATAGCTGTAGTATTACCAATGAACGTCGAAGACATCTTCAATCCTTTCGGAGGTATATCGCACACGGCTGTCTTCACGTTATTAGGTATCCATTCGACGAAGAAACTGCTGTTCTTGTTTTGAATGTTGAGCATTTGCTCGTCGACTTCCTTCATTGACATGCGGCCTCGGAAGATGGCTGCCACTGTGAGGTAGCGGCCGTGACGTGGGTCGCAAGCCGCCATCATGTTCTTGGCGTCGAACATTTGCTGTGTGAGCTCTGGTACAGTCAGAGCGCGGTATTGTTGGCTGCCACGAGATGTGAGTGGAGCGAATCCGGGCATGAAGAAGTGGAGACGCGGGAATGGAACCATGTTTACGGCTAGTTTGCGGAGATCAGCGTTCAATTGACCGGGGAATCTGAGGCAAGTTGTGACGCCAGACATTGTCAAAGATACCAAATGATTGAGGTCTCCGTACGTCGGATTGGGGACTTTTAATGTTCTGTAACAGATGTCGTATAGAGCCTCGTTGTCTATGCAGTATGTTTCGTCTGTGTTTTCTACGAGCTGATGTATGGAGAGCACCGCGTTGTAGGGTTCTACGACCGTGTCTGAAACTTTAGGCGAGGGTACAACAGAGTACGTGTTCATGATTCTGTCTGGGTATTCTTCTCTGATTTTGGAGATGAGTAGAGTTCCCATACCGGATCCGGTACCGCCACCTAGGGAGTGTGTAAGCTGGAATCCCTGGAGACAGTCGCAGTTTTCACACTCCTTGCGCACGACGTCTAATACTGCGTCGACGAGTTCTGCGCCCTCTGTGTAGTGTCCCTTGGCCCAGTTGTTGCCGGCGCCCGATTGTCCGAACACAAAGTTGTCCGGACGGAACAGTTGGCCGTAGTCTCCGGACCGGACGGCGTCCATTGTGCCTGGCTCGAGGTCGAGTAGGATGGCGCGGGGGACGTACTTGCCGCCGTTCTCCGCCGTCGCAGCTGTTGACAAAGAAACAGAAGGATTAGCGCCTCTTTCACCAACAACAAGTAGGCCAAACTGTCATTTAAAGTCACCGGTAACCGGGGATAATGGAGCTGATATACCTTTGTTTGTACGGTAAAAGTCCCAAACATTAAATAGAAAATAATTAAAAAAAATCGGCTATCGAATGATGCAGTAAACCGAGTACATAATTCAATAAAACAGAAAATTATTTTTAAAAGTAACTAATCAACACATTACTTGTAGTTTGTGAAAGAGGCCCTTAGTATACAAAACAATGTTTGCATGATAGTCGGTAACCAGGTAACCATAGCCACCTTGAAATAACAGCACATTTGCTGGTGTGTTTCGATGAGTGAGTAATTGAGCCCCTTTCCATCCTTATCCTTAACCTTATAGTCGGCAGCGCACTTAGCGGTACTTGATTGTAGGTGGCTACCGTCGCCTATAACACAAGCAACACCAAAAGTGCTGCATATGCGCTTTCGACTATAGTAGGATAAGGAATAGGGTAGAGGGCTGTTATTTCAAGGTGGTCTTCTGTAAGGGGGTGGCTACTGTAGCCAGACGGGTGGCCAAATGACTGCAAACGCAGTCACTACAAAACTATGTCTCATTATTACAACATATTAATGTTCGTTATAAATTTTAATCAGTAAATGAAATCGATAAATAGATATTCGACAAAACAATGTCAGATTATTATTTCTCTAATATCAACATTCATATTGTTATGATTAGAAAACAACTTTTTAAACTTTTGACCGCTGCTGATAATGAAGAGGTAAATGCCCTCACATCACATTAGTAGGCACACTATTCTATTCTTACTTGATCCATTCGATTCTTTACACTGATATAATAAAGTATAGAAGTTTTTTTTATCAGAGATGGGTTTTCTCTCGACCAACATCCAGAGATGTTGGTCGAGAGAACTGTCAACTTTTGGTGTCAACTGTCAACTGTCTGGTATTCATAACACAAGCATTAGTTCCTTAGTGTGGAACTAGATGGTGTTGTGTGGAATATTTATTTCTTTACTAGCCCGCTACTTCGTCTGCGTTGAAAAATAAAAAAAATAAACAATATAAATGCTTGACCACTTTTTGCTATAACACTTTGGCCAGGCGTTAGTTTTTTTACTTCTTTAGTTAGTTTTAGTTTAGTTACTTTAAGTTACTATAAGTTTTAGTTTAGTTACTTAGTCCGCGTTGAAAAATAAAACAAAAAATAAACAATATAAACGCTTGACCACTTTTTGCTATAACACTTTGGCCAGGCGTTAGTTTTTTTATTTTATTTTAGACTAGCTGGTGCCCGCGACTTCGTCCGCGTTGAAAAGGAAAAAGTAGCCTATCCTGTGTCCTGTACGTCTAAATATATATCTACCAAGTTTCATAAAAATCAGCTAATTCGTTTAAGAGTTATGGAGGAACATACATGCGAGTACATACAGAAAAAAATTCTAAAAATGGTCAATTTAGTTTCAATATATCATGTATAGAGCCTATAAACACGATATTTCTGAAAACAAAGTAACTTACTCCATGACCGACCCTTACAGATTTATTATTAGTATTGATTAATTAAAAAAAATCAATAAAAAAATGAAACCACCAAAAGTGCTGTAATTATGGAATCATTTCGATTCAAGACCTCCAACATAGAATGCTATGAAAGCACTCAGTGATTTCACTGCACTCAGATTAAAGATGAAATTAGCGTGTCTTGTGGACGGTCTAGCGCACAAACTAACTGTCCAACAATGAGGTACTGTTAGACAAAGCCGTTGAATTGAAAATCTGAGCGACCGTACACAGCGCTATTACCATTATTACCTACACGACGAAACTAAACTACAATAGGAATGGAATGTTCATAAAAAAGCTAATTAGGGTAAAGTGAATTGGTAATGAAAAGTTGTAGTTTCGGCCACAGAGTATATCATAATAACTTTTATGTGATCTGTGGTATTTTTTTTAAATAGCAAAGATAATATTAGAAATATTTAAAATATATTAAATAAGTATACTGTTTTGTTTTATTTAGGTACTATAAACTACAGAAATATATGTGAAAAATATTATATTATTTTAAAATTTTACTAAGTATAATATCACTATATATTATAAAACAAAGTCTGACTGTCTGTTCGCGATACTCAAAAACTACTGCACCTATTTTCATGCTGTTTTCACTAGTGGATAGAGTGGTTCTCGAGGGAGGTTTTAGTATATAATTTACAAAGTTATATATGCGGGCGAAGTCGCGGGCAGCAGCTAGTTCAATATAAATTGCAATTCAATATTTTATTTTAATAAATATTAATCTGCGCCATTTTTAAATTAAAGCTTAAAGATTTATAATATATCAATTTAAAATATTCATTTTGCACGCCGATCTTTACCTAAATTAAATACAGACACAATAATAATATAAGTATTTTGTGTTAAGTCTACTTTGCGCAAAACAAAACTTTACTTTGGATTTGTTTTGTGAATCCCCTTGCAGAATACCTTTGTGAAATAACAGCATGTGTGCTTTTGTGTTTCGGTGAGTGAGAAAGGGTGAACAGAGCCCATTTAGTGGCTACCGTCGCCTATAACACAAGCAACGCCATATGTGCTGCAAGAGCGCTGCCTACCAAGGTACGATAAGAGATTATCTATACTAATCTAATATAATAAAGAGGAAAGATTTGATTGTTTGTTTGTTTGCATTGAATATGCTCCGAAATTACTGGACTGATTTGAAAAATTCTTTCACTTTTGGGAAGCTACATTGTCAGAGAGTAACATAGGCTATATTATATGAAGTTACGCAGACGAAGTCGCGTGCAACAGCTAGTGAAGGATATAGGAATGGTAGTATAAGGGGTAACCTACATAGTACATATAGGGAAATGGCTATATGCGATGCAATAACACGTTTATCAGGCATTAGCTGACTCACAGCCGAATCTGACTTAGTCTGAGTCAATGCACTTATAAAGACGAAACAATTGTAGCCATAAAAGTGTGCGAGTAATTGTAATTGTTACGGACAGACAGACGTAATTGGTCAATTGTGACGGGTTTAAGAAGGATTATAAAAGGGGTTTAAGTATTTGGAGCGAACGAAACCACAAAAGTACTGCACAAGAAAATAAACTACCGAATTTGGTAATAATGTCTTTGTTTTGTAAAAACTTTTGTTTTCAACTTGGTTTTTGTAAAAAGTACCGTCATTTATTGACATAAGCAATGCCATAGGTGGTGGCGGTAAGCTGACAGTTCACTTGATGGTAGATGGTTACCATTATCTATTAACATAAGCAGTCAAATATGCTGCTGATCTCAATATGAAAGGACTAGAAGGTAAGAGGGCTGGCGTCCTTTATATAGGTACTCACTCACCGAAGCACACATCGCTGCTTAAAAACTAAAGGGCCATAAAACAAAAAAATCCAAAAATGTTTTTATTGCAAAAATACAATCACAATCTTGCATATTGTATGTTGCAAAAAGACTTATGGTTGTTTTATTCAATACTTAGTATATTTTGATAATTTTTTTATATCCAAAACTTATATAAATCTCCTCTAGTACCTATTCAGTTTATTATAAAAGTACTTTAAACATTTAATGCTACTTAAAAATACGGTTCTAACGATGTATAATATGCATAATAATATATTTGATATAAATCATATTATACATATATTATGTCTATTTTATTCTTATTATATAATAAGAAAAAAATAGACAAAAAATAATTTAATTTTTTTCGATTAGCTCTCCTGTAAAAAGTGTAATTTTGATTTGTGGCACTTTTGATTTTAAGCAGCGACATGATGATATATTTCACAGTAGGTAAATAGTCTCCCCAAATGACTATAAAAAGCAGTGTGCCCCTGTCACTACTATTCCTTATTATTTCTTTAATTTTTTTATTCAATTACAATTTAACATAATTTTTCGAAATACCTTTTATAAAATAAGCCATACATTTCGCTAACACCATGTCTTCAATGTTGACTTTATGCGACTTGTCTACTCTAGACACACGTCTAGATACATAGATAAATGAGATCTAGTTGCTCTATTACTATTGAACTGTACCTCTCTGTTTACTGCATCATTCGATAGGTGAATTTTTAAAATTATTTTCTATTTAATGTTTGGGAGGTTTACCGTACAAACAGGTATATCAGCTACATTATTCCCGGTGACAGGTGACTTTAAATGACAGTTTGGCCTACTTGACGTGGTGAAAGAGGCGCTAATAATACTAAGATGTATTCTTTTTTCATTGATCAAAAAGGTAAACAAACAATTCACGATATAGAACTAAACAAACAATACGAACAAATTCTAAATGAGTAAATCACTGAGTCAACTCTCTTTGATAATGCCTAATGTACAAATCCCATATTTAGAACAGTCCAGTGACCATGGCGACGCTATATTTGTTTACGTTTTTGATCAATAGAAAAAGAATAGATCATAGTGATACTTGATATCGCCAAGTACTTAAGTACCATTAAAAAGAAGCTATTTAAAATATCAATACTGTACTTGCTGAACAACAAATGAAAAACAAAAAATGTACTTACTAGAGGCCTCATTGTAGTAAACTGATATGCGTTCTAATTGTAAATCGCTGGTCCCCCGGTAGACGCCTGTTGGACTTATTCCGTGCTCTTCAGATATTATCTCCCAGAACTGTGGACAACATAACAAAAGGTTCTTTAATATGCCATATCACACATAATATCACAAATTACACTACATAATGTATTATATATGTTATACATGTTGTTTTTATTAGTATGCTTGCTAATATTTGTTGTTGGGATGTTGCCATCGCAAGAGTTGCTGATTTATAAATGACTACGATTGAGAATAGAACCCCTTTTTTAGGTGTTAAAAATTTTATTCAATATTTATTGCTCATACCAAAGATTTAAATCGAGAGATGCGGCATTACTAGCGAAAGTGTGTTACAAAGTGTTACAATATACATTATACTAAAGACAAAAGTATAAAATACATATACCTTTGTCTGAACACACTTTTAAACACAGACAACACATTCCTTACTTCAAACGTGATTGTGACGATAGCGACGCTCTCAACAAGCGATCGTCACTCACTGTAGCTGGCGTGCAACTGTAGTTGGTTTGAGCGCCTGCGCCCAACCCATTGTTAAGAATTTTCGTTGTGTTTTTAGTATGGCGCGAGGAGATTACGCCGCATCTTTCGATTTAAATCTTTGGCTCATACTATATTTTTGTGAGACGTTAAATTTCTTATTTTTACTTTTAGATGATAACTCGGGAACCATAGATACTTTTTTTCTGGATGTCCCTTCCTGTATTCTGGACAATGTTTATGCCAAATTTACATTGGATCTAAACTTTTAATAATTTTTTTTGTATGAATCACGACATGATCATCCATTTTGAAACACATATATTTCTTGAAAGTATGAATATGAATCAAATGACGATATCAATTATTAAACAATACCTATTTCAATAAAAAATGCCAGAACTCATTTCCCTTGAAATGCCTCATAATCCCTAAATTTAATTTTTTATTTGTAAAATTCGGTATTTAGTAAAAATCTAAATCTTCTTTGCTCCTTCTTGCTACTTTATGGGTACAGTGAAGGTAAAATAAATATGTAAGTCGATTCTTACTATCAACATTAAAATTAACAATAGCTTTTTTTTAGTTGGTAAGATATAAAAATCCTTTTATGACATGAGTCCGTGGTTCCCTTTCAAAACGGTTGTTTACGATTTCTTAACAAAGCTCGTAACATCTGCTCTATATCGAGGGGAACGCGGAACTTGTTGTAACTTGTCCCACTTTTACGTTATATGATTTACATCTTCGCCATTAGACTCTGTCATAAAAAGCCAACACTTCCCGGTTCTATTGAAGACAATGAATCCTTTGATATTCACAAATCAAAGATAGCTGTTGCACGCGACTTTTTACGCGTAACTTTATAAAATAGTACCTTGGTGACCGAGCTTCGCTCGGGCCAATGAAAGGTTTATAATTTTTTACATGTTAGATAAAAGTCTATGAAACATTATAGAAAAAACAGTCAAAAATACTTGAATTAATACTTAATAATTTAAAATATTATAAAACGAGCAAGTGGTATTACTTTTGTAACCGTTCCATTAGAAAAAACTACCTAAAACGAATTTTCTCGATGATGAGACCCCGACAGAACGATTTCTAGACCTAAAAAACCCCTAACCCTAGATTTTCGTCAAAATCGTTAGAGCCGTTTGCGAGATCGTCATGGCGTACAAGAATTTCTCGTTTAGTATTATAATAATAAGATACTCGCTGATAATATAGCTTCCTAACAGTGAAAGAAATTTTCAAAATTGGTCCAGTAGTTTTTGAGTTTATTCAATTCAAACAAACAAACAATCAAATCTTTCCTCTTTATAATATTAGTATAGACTAGCTGTTCTGTTGCACGCGACTCTTGTAGGGTT
Organism: Synanthedon formicaeformis; assembly: GCA_945859745.1. Lineage (NCBI taxonomy): Eukaryota > Metazoa > Arthropoda > Insecta > Lepidoptera > Sesiidae > Synanthedon > Synanthedon formicaeformis. Next base: position 7,354,641 of record OX243976.1, read on the forward strand.
ATCATACTTACTTTGTACTTGTAACTGATGTATATGAATATGAATTCCTGTATGATCTATTCTTTTTCTATTGATCAAAAACGTAAACAAATATAGCGTCGCCATGGTCACTGGACTGTTCTAAATATCGGATTTGTACATTAGGCATTATCTAAGAGAGTTGACTCGGTGATTAACTCATTTAGAATTTGTTCGTATTGTTTATTTAGTTCTATATCTTGAATTGTTTGTTTACCTTTTTGATCAATGAAAAAAGAATACATATTAGGTACACATGTGTTCGCACAAATAATATTTTATTTATCGCATCGCTCGTACTTAGCAAACAGTATGAGAAAAAAAATGGCTGTGGTTGTGTTGTGGACGCGGCCGTGTGTGTACTAATATTATAAACTAGCTGGCGCCCGCGACTTCGTCCGCGTTGAAAAAGAAAAAAAGTAGTCTATCCTGTGTCCCGTACGTCTAAATGTTTATTTATAAAGTTTCATGAAAATCAGTTAATTCGTTTAAGAGTTATGGAGGAACAAACATACATATATACAGAAAAAAATTCTAAAAATCGTCAATTTAGTTTCAGTATCATGTATAGAGCCTATAAACACGATATCTCTGAAAACAAAGTAACTTACTCCATGACCAACTCTTACAGATTTATTATTATTATATTGATGTATATTGATTGATGTGAAAGTAACTGTATATGTCTGTCTGTCTGTTACCTTTTCACACCTTAATTACTCAATTGATTTTCATGAAATTATGCATACACGTTGTCAGGGATACAAGAAAGGACATAGGGTACCTTTCGTCCACAAAATAAGTACTGGTTAAGCCTTGGACATATTGTACTTAATGATTGCTTTCGTGCTGGGGGAATGAACTATGGTTACATCCGTAATTACTATGACATAGTAGTACAGGAGCAATGGCCGTCTGCCCTAACCTAACACGCTATACGTAGGTTATAGTAATTACGGTAAATGTGACCATAAAATGTTTGTACCTCATTTTTTAATGAATCGACAAAATAAAGTTTACTTTTAAGACATTGTATCAATAAAATATGTCATGTGTCATTCCTGGAGTTACAAGCAGTTACTTAGCGCCTCTTTTACCATCTGTCAAGTAGGCTAAACCGTCACTTAAAGTCACCTGTCACCGGGAATAATTTAGCTGATATACCTTATTGTTTGTACGGTAAACGTCCCAAATATTAAATAGAAAATAATAAAAAAAATCGCCTATCGAATGATGCAATAAACCGAGTGCATAATTCAATAAAACAGAAAATGATTTCTAAAAGTAACTTTATTTGTTTATATTGCTTTTAAACAATTCTTCATCAAATAAACCCCATAGTTTTATAAATATTTTTTAATTTAATAATATTTTTAAGACATTTCTGCATATAAAAAAATTGTAAGCTATGCCCTTGTCTTACCGAAGGTGCGGTATGTCAACAATTTAGTTATAAGACATCTCAGCATCGTCGAGAGGAAGAATAAATTCGTTTATCGACAATAGAAAGATTTACGAGGACAATTGGCTTATACGGGCCCTCGGATCGAAGATTAAATAATAGGTTCACAATGATTTTACTATGTACTGAATTAAGTATCGATGCTTAGCAATGCGGAGAAATTATTCACTTAAGTACAGGTCAATTGCTCATTACTCTGTCTGTGATTGAAAACAAGTTAACTGACATGGGTCGCGGTGTATGTATGTACAGTCGGAGTACGAAAACCTTCGTCAATTTTCAAATTCATTCCAAGTCGTATACTCTTAGTACATCCTTACATATTATAAAGGTGCGTACCCACTATGTTCGCGCACCAATCGCGCACCTGGAGCGTGCAACGTTGCACGCACCAAAGCTGTGCTCCAAGCGGTGGCGGTTTTTTAGCGAACACAAGTTGTGGTGCGCGTAACGTCTACACTTGATTTGTTGCAGGTGCGTGATGCACGATTGATGCGCGAACATAGTGGGTACGCAGCATAAAACAGTCCTCTCGCGTCTGCTGTGTTCGCGATAAACTCAAAAACTACTGCACCGATTTTCGTGCTGTATTCATCAATGGACAGAGTGGTTCTCGAGGAAGGTTTTAGTATATCATTTACAAAGTTACGCGGACGAAGTCGCGGGCACCTGCTACTACTACTATTACTAGCTATTACTATTACTATACTACTATTATTACTACTATTATTATTATTATTATTAGCTATTACTAGCTGGTTCCCGCGACTTGGTCCCCGTTGAACTATAAAAGGTACCCTATGTCCTTTCTGGTGTCCCAGACAACGTGTATGCAAAATTTCATGGTGATCGAGTTTTTGCGTGAAAGAGTAACAAACATCCATACATACTTTCGCATTTACTATATTAAGTACGGAAGTACGTAGTAAGAATAAGGAAAAGATATCCTAACTAAATCTCGAAGTTATCTAAACATTGTCTAAACATACACTCACACACAAACACACATATATACCTCAATGCACACACACATCTTTTGTAAAGATTAAAAAAAGCTGTAATTGGAAATACCCTGCTCTGGTTTAATTATGTTTTGTTTAATTGAACAGATTTTTTGTTGATAGTTGAACAGAAGCCGTAATACAGATTAATTATGTAGGAGGCTAATGTTCGTGAAATGTGATCTAAAGTGAGCTGAGGTGAGGGAAGTGAGCTGGCCGCGTCCGATCGATGTCCGGCTTAGGTCTTTAGGCCATTCACCTCGGACTCTTTCCCCCTTTTTACCTTTAATACTACTTTAATAAATTGCTTTGTTTGAGCTACAGATAATAATAAAATCGTAAACGAGAAGTGCCTGAACATTAAATGTATTTTTTCAAAAAAAAAATATTTGTAGGATTTGTAGGATGTGCGTTTGTGCACGCAAATAAATCTCAGGAACGGCTCCCTAGAACTAGTAATCGCTTGCTGGTCCAAATTCGACCATAATTATTTCAAAAGTAGAGAAAGCAATCTATTATCGTTTCAATTGTTTAATACTAAACAAAAGAAATCGTTTGACAAAGACATGACTAAAAAGTTACCGAATTCTTAGCTATAAACGAAAAAAAAAAAGGTTACTCATCTAAATGGTAAAATATTTTTAAAATAATCTATTGGTATTAATTATATTAATTAATAGTTTGTTTATTAAAATGCAAAGATTAAAAAAATTACATTTACTGTAATTATTCAGAAAAAAAATTAATGTCATTTACTCCAGTTCTGAATTACCATTGTTAACTTGTCTACAAAATAAAAAAGAAGTAAGCGAACTCGACGCCATATTGGAACGAATGACCGCCTTCACAAACTTGACGTGTCCGACCGACTTATAGATAAATCAATCTAAAGAATAGTGAAAGTAGACTTTTCTTCACACTAATTTACCACAGACTAACCACAGACAATTATAATGCCGCTCGCGGATCATAGTGCAAAAGCCCCATTAAAAATATGAGAGCGAATCGCGGCGAAACAATTAAAAAAAAGACTAGAAATTCATTATTAATTTTTGAGCTAAATGCATTAGTTTTTGAGTTTGCTTAAAGTCGACAGGGCAATGTTTCATATCAAACCAAACATTGACGTTTGTTTGGTACTTTAATTACAAAAGGTACTTGATAAAGGAATGAATATGAAAACTGACGAAGGTTTTCGTACCCGGACTTTACATACCTATTTTAAAAATTCAAAGTCTCAATTGAAAGATAATCAGGTTTGGTTTTATTTTTTGAACACATGACAGACATTTCGAAATAAAACTACATATTTCGAAATTCGAAAGGAAAGACTAGAAATTCATTATTAATTTTTGCATTACCTAAATGCATTAGTTTTTAAGTCACTTTAATAATGTACCTACATATATTAAAAATTCCAAGTCTTTCAACAGAAAGACAATAGAATATCAGGTTAGATTATATTTTTTAACATATCAAAGACATTTCGAAATTAAACTACATACGAGTATTTCGAAATTTTAAAAAAATACTTTTTTGCACTAAATGCATTAGTTTTTGGGTCACTTCTCTAATGTTATTTTAATTTAAAGTATTTCAATGGAAAGTTAACGGAATATCATGTTGGCTCGTATTTTCTGAACACATCGCAGACATTTCGAAATAAAACTATTTCCTTTATTTGGTGCGACATCCGTCGCCATCTTCCCTCCCGCTGCAATTTGAAAATAGAATCTCAAAACTTTTTTTCTTATTGCATCGCTCGTTGGACGTTGACACGCGACTGCATCTTATTTTCGGATTCGGACTGTCTCCCGGAGACATGCCATATAAAGTAACTTCTACATGCCTTGTCATGTAATGTGACACGTGGCATTTTAAACTTAAATCCTTTCTGTATTAAGCAAAGCACAGAGAAAGTTTTTTTCTGTATTAAGCCCAGCACAGAGGTGGCTATAATACTGGACCGCAAAGAAAAAGAGTCGGTTAGAAAAACTTCAATATCTTCAAAAAAGTAACTGACTTAGCTTTTATGAAATAAGAACTAAATTAAAGCTAAATTAAATAAATTTTGTTTTTATTTAAATACATTAAAATATTCTTTAATTTATGCCCGGTTTCTGAAGTACTTTTGTTGGTAGTTTATCTATTCGTTAGCACTATCGGTTCGATAACTTTTGAAAATGCGTTTCCGAGTACCCCAATGTAAGATAAACTCCGTTTATGTGTAGTTTAACTTAACTGGCCAATGGGTGCCGTTTATCGGTTCCATAACTTTATTTGACGTTTCATTTTTGACTAACTTATCAAATTTAAGGCTATTACTTCTTTATTTCTATTATTTTATATAATTTTTAAGTGAAAAGCTTAAATTATATCGATAATAAAATAATATTCAATTAATAGAAAAGAAAAATCAAGAAAAATACGTAGAAAATAATGACAAGGACAAGGAGGTATCTATCCTCCTTGGACAAGGACTTTTTATTCAGATTTTGACACACTTCCTTGACAACGATGTCATTCATGATAAATAACGAATTATAGTAATTTATATAATAAAAATAGTTTTTGATCACTTATTTATCTAAGAATATCTTTTACTATTACTATAACTACTATTAATTATGAATTGAAATGATAAAATCAATTTAAGACTTGTTCTGTTGACGAGACCCATCTAGTGGCAAATAGAGGAACTGGCTATCGGTTTCATAGTTATTGAACGGCTCATTGTGTATTCAGAAACGCAAGGACAGTTATCCGACGTTTATCATACGTTTAATTTTATCCAATAAATAGTAAGTGAGAGTTTAACTGGGAACTTCAGAAACCGGGCATTAGTCTTTATTTCAGAAAGCTAGGTGAGGTGCTTTTGAAGATATTGAAGATTTTCTAACCGACCCTTGTTCTTTGCGGTCCAGTGTATATCAATACTAATAATAAATCTGTAAGGGTCGGTCATGGAGTAAGTTACTTTGTTTTCAGAAATATCGTGTTTATAGGCTCTATACATGATACTCAAACTAAATTGACGATTTTTAGAATTTTTTTCTGTATACGTATGTATGTATGTATATATGTATGTATGTATGTATGTTCCTCTATAACTCTTAAACGAATTAACTGATTTTCATGAAACTTGGTATATAAACATTTAGACGTACGGGACACAAGATAGGCTACTTTTTCTTTTTCAACGCGGACGAAGTCGCGGGCGCCAGCTAGTTTAAATATAAATTTATTCTCTCCGTGTGTATGTGACTGAACTCTTCCTAAAAGGCTGGACCGATTTTGATGATTTTTTTTGTGTGATCCAAGTATTAGCTTCGTATTCTCATAAAATATTTAACCTTTTAGTTTTGCATAGCAAGACTTCATAAGTCAAATTATTTAAATTGATCAATGGTTATATGGTAATAGCATATTATATAGTATCCCTCCATTAGGTGTAAAAAAGTCAGAAATATATCGTGGCTTGATGATTTTTTTTATATTGAAAAATATAAAAATATATTGAAAAAAAAAAAACAATTTAATAGGCTGAACCTGTTCTACTAAGCGCCTCTTTCACCAACGTCAAGTAGGCTAAACCGTCACTTAAAGTCACCTGTCACCGGGAATAATTTAGCTGATATACCTTTGTTTGTACGGTAAACGTCCCAAACATTAAAGAGAAAATAATAAAAAAAAATCGCCTATCGAATGATGCAGTAAACCGAGTGCATAATTCAATAAAACAGAAAATGATTTCTGAAAGTAACTAATCAACACTTTACATGTAGTTTGTGAAAGAGGCCCTAAGACTCATTAGTCATACTGCATTCAAAGAAACAACAGTATAAGTCAATTGGTATATATATTAGTCTATGCACCAAAACAAATCGAGTCGCTTGTCAAATAAACGTTCGATATTCAAATTTTACAAAGACAACACAGCGCGTCTACTTTTTAAGTTTAGAATTTGAAAGATGGCCGCCTTCCCTTTGCCTGTTTCCTCCTGTAAACCACTCACGACAAGTATGTGTATGTTTACATTAATCCCATCCCAGACCGGATGGTTTATTTCAACACGGCTCCGTGTTTTTGTAACGTGTTTTATATTTTATTTCACGTTATGATGCCACGTGCTAGCTGTTAGGTATAGTTTACTTTCGTATTTAATAATATTTAAGTCAAAGATTTAAATCGAAAGATGCGGCGTAATCTCCTCGCGCCATACTAATAACACACCGAAAATTCTTAACAATGGGTTGGGCGCAGGCGCTCAACCCAACTACAGTTTCACGCCAGCTACAGTGAGTGACGGTCGCTTGTTGAGAGCGTCGCTATCGTCACAGTCACGTTTGAAGTAAAGAATGTGTTTTCTGTGTTTAAAAGTGTGTTTAGACAAAAGTATATGTATTTTATACTTTGGTCTTAGTATAATATATGTTGTATTTTGTAACACACTTTCGCTAGTAATGCCGCATCTCTCGATTTAAATCTTTGATTTAAGTAATAAAAACTAATAAGTAATGATTGGTGCCGACCATAGTAAGGACAACTGTCGTTACTGTCGGATAAGGGAGGGATAGGGCAATGGGCTCAATTAGTTAATGAGTCAAAAATAAGTTTGGCACATCTTTACATAGCATAAAACAAAATAGCTTCCCTCCGTCTATCCTTCTGTATGTGCACATAGATCTTTTAAACTATACAAATGATTTTAATGCGGTTTTCAATAATGGAGAGCGTCAAACGAGGAAGGTTTTTATATATAACTAGCTGGCGCCTGCGACTTCGTCGGCGTTGAAAAAGAAAAAAGTAGCCTATCCTGTGTCCTGTACGTCTAAATATTTATCTACCAAGTTTCATGAAAATCAGTTGGTTCGTTTAAAAGTTATAGAGGAACATATATACATACGTACAGAAAAAAATTCTAAAAATGGTCAATTTAGTTTCAGTATCATGTATAGAGCCTATAAACTCGATATCTCTGAAAACAAAGAAACTTACTCCATGACCAACCCTTACAGATTTATTATTGGTATTGATGATAAAATTTGCAGCGAAAAAACCGTGCAAAGCCTAGGGCCTAGGGCAGCCTAGGGGGCGGGCCGTTAGTCAAGTATAAAGCTTCGGACCCTTTGGACCCGCAAGTAAAGTTGGATGAAGTTCGTAAGTAAGTTACACAAGAGAAATATAAATGTAGGTACTAGGTGTAGGAATTTTTTAAGAATTTTTTAAAGGCCTCTCACCATCTCTGAGTAAAGTGTCAAGTAGGCTAACCGCCATTTAAAGTCACAGGTAAGAAAGCGAACTTCGAGTAGCATTACTCAAGGGTAATTTCAAAGAAATTGACACAATTTACTCGTAACATTTACTCGCCAATTAGCGTTACTTGAAAAGTAACTAATCAGCACTTTGATAGTTCACAATAAAAAGGTTTAAGTAAACGTTTTTAATACCCAATTGTCGTTTTAAATGTTTTAAAATTTAACGCTCGGTATAGTATGGCTCCTTACTGAGAATAATATGAAAATGAGTCAGAGCACAAAGGGTTCGCTGTGATCCATTTATGGATGTTTTCGTTTTAAATACAATGAAAGGAGGTTTGTCTGAAAAGACAACAAAAAACAAAATGGCCGATGAGTGCGTGGTACACTGTACATAAATTATGAATTTTATTAGTATAGCCATCAAACTACTACAACATGGAACACGCGTGCCATAAAAAACACTACGAATTTTATGGAACATTTAAAAGTGACATATGCGTAGAGCATGACCTGTCATTTAAAACAAAACAAACATAATAATAAGTACGTAATTTAAAGAAAATGTGACTTTACGTCAACCCTTTAGAGTTTAAAATGAAATAGTAGAAGTTGATCGTTACTACCTTTTACCATTGACGCGTGAAGGCAAGAGTCCGCCATGATTCTGTCAAAGGCGTTCTTTTTATGTGCCGCTTTGGCATTTGTGACGCAAATTCCATTGTAGTATTTCGATGAGTATAGCTTTAAATATATACTTAAAATATATAATTTTTTTTTTATAGCTGGCGACTTCGTCCGCGTTGAAAAAGAAAAAAGTAGCCTATCCTGTGTCCTGTACTTCTAGATGTTTATCTACCAAGTTTCATGAAAATCAGTTAATTCGTTTAAGAGTTACTATTAACCAAAAACCTGACTTGACGAAAAGTACCAATCAGTACGAATGCACCTCCCAATGAGAATCAATTTTTAAAACAAAGACATACCTAACAACATTTCACATTTCTGGCCTTGTGATTAAGGAGCAAAAACCAAACAAGGCAATAGAATAAACAGGAAAAACTGCATTAAAAAAATACAATCATTGTTGCAAAAAATCGTACCTAAGCGTGCAGTTGGCTGCGGAGTCAATGACCGTAATTATCCATGCAGTGTTGCCAACATAAAGACATAATCTAATTTCAGGGAATTTAAATTGACAGGTTGTCTTGATCTAATGTAATGTTGCCGTGGGAAGGCGAAAGCGAGTCGTTGTAGTATCTTTATTATTTAACTAGCTAGCGCCCGCGACTTCGCCCGCGTTGATAAAGAAAAAAGTAGCCTATCCTGTGTCCTGTACGTCTAAATGTATATCTACCAAGTTTCATGAAAACCAATTAATTCGTTTAAGAGTTATGGACGAACATACACACACAATACCTACCCTTACAGATTTATTATTAGTATTGATAATAATAATTATTTATTTATTTTCAGACAAATTAGTTCATACGGAGTAAATTACATAAAAAATTAACATAAATTAAACTAACTAATATACTAAACTTAACTATTTATATTTCAAATATTATCAGCGAGTAACGTAGGGTATATTTTATGTTCTAAATTTCAGATTAAGTACTAAGTTTTTGCTGTGCGTTTGTGGCCAGTTAAGACGGGGTCAAGTCGCCAAAACCTAATAAAATTATCCGTAATTTTAATCTACATTTTTAACGAATGACTGTATTGTATGTACCTACAGGTCATTGACCACACTACTCGTAAATTAATTCGGCGCGGACATACCGAATTTGGCAAATTACTCCATTGTTACCTCGTTTAGCACTTATGCGGTTATGCGACGGACACAGAATTGGCAGATATTAATAATATAATTCAAACCCAGTTAAAGATTTTATGAGTCTTCCGAATTTATAAGTCTCCGAACGTCTTCCGAATCCTTGAAGCCAACACAACCAATACAACATCTTTATATATTATACTAGCTAACGCTCGCGCCTTCGTCCGCGTTGAAAAAGAAAAAAGTAGCCTATCCTGTGTCCCGTACGTCTAAATGTTTATTTACCAAGTTTCATGAAAATCAATTACTTCGTTTAAGAGTTATGGAGGAATATACATACATACAGAAAAAAATTGTAAAAATGGTCAATTTAGTTTCAGTATCATGTATAGAGCCTATAAACTCGATATCCCTGAAAACAAAGTAATTTACTCCATGACCAACCTTTACAGATTTATTATTAGTATTGACTAGCTGCTGCATGCGACTTCGCCCGCGTAAATTTGTAAATTATATACTAAAAACCTTCCTCGAGAATCACTCTATCCATTGGTGAAAACAGCTTGAAAATCGGTGCAGTAGTTTTTGAGTTTATCGCGAACAGAGACAGACAGATGCGGTGTCTGTTTTTATAGTATGTAGTGATAGATATATATTATAACGTACCAGTATCTAAGTTACTATTTAAGTTTATATAAGTTAGTACCTAAGCAATGTACAATAAGTAAAATGATATGTTAATTCAAACAACTTAATTAAATTGCAAACGTTCGCGATTCTTTCTAGATTTTTTTGTTCGCTTGGCCACTCGCCAAAACATCGTTTGCATCCAGCTGATGTTAACATGAAACATTAACAATGCCTTGTATTCTTTTTCTCCTTCTTTAAATAGGTTTGAAGAGGTGTGGATTAAACAATTGGGGTTCCGTGGCGAATCATTGCGAACCTTTTCACTCTTTTATCCATACTAATCCTTTCATAGTATACAGGGTGTCCCAAAACTATGCGACATGAAGGGAAAGTACCTTAAATATCGTAGATAGGATATATTGCTGAAAGAAGACTGTATGTTATTTTTAAAAATTTGTAATAATGCATTCAAAGATTTTATAAAAATTACATCGTCGTCAGCAATAAATAATATTCTTGTTTGAATCAAAAATTTTACGTTATTCCTTTCTTTTAAGATACTATATTAATTAAGAAGAATTATTATTTTTTGTCCATTCTTTCGATTGGCATAATAATAATACGGGTGATTTTTTTTTTTTTCAAATTTAAGTCGGTTCGCAGACGAAGCAAGAAATTTTTAGAAAATCTTTGAATGCAGTATTACTAACTTTTAAAAATAACATAAAGTCTTCTTTCAGCAAAATATCCTATCTACGATATTTAAGGTACTTTCCCTTCATGTCGCATAGTCTTGGGACGTCCTGTATAATATGTCGGCGGCCGATCGTATAATTCGGCAGATCGTGATATGACGGTGTTCCATGAAGTTCCTAATATAACTAACTACCGTAAACCGCTAACTAAGTACTTCTAAGCCATCCAACAGATTTTGTTACAGTTTTTAATAATGGAAAGAAGGTTATACGAGGAAGGTTTTTTTATATATAAAAAATGCACCCCGGGCGACGCTGGGCTGGGACATCAATACTAATAATAAATCTGTTAGGGTCGGTCATGGAGTAATTTACTTTGTTTTCAGAGATATCCTGTTTATAGGCTCTATACATGATACTGAAACTAAATTGACGATTTCTAGAATTTTTTATGTATCTATGTTCGTCCATAACTCTTAAACGAATCAACTGATTTTCATGAAACTTGGTGGATAAACATTTAGACGTACGGGACACAAGATAGGCTACTTTTTATTTTTAAACGCGGACGAAGTCGCTGGCACTAGCTAGTTTATAAAATGTGAAAGTAACTCTGTCTGTCTCTCTATATCATGATGAAATTTTAAATGCACGTTGTCAGCGATACAAGAAAGGACATAAGGTATCTTTCATCCAGAAAAAAAGTAATGTTCCCGAATGATCGTCTAAAATAAATTAAAAAAAACTAATGCCTGCCAACAAAAGTGGTCAAGCGTTTGTATTGCTTAGTTATATATACTTTATTTTTTAAAAAGGACGAATTCGCTGGCACCAACTAGTATTTTTATATTGTTAAGCGCCTCTTTCACCAACTACAAGTAAAATGTTGATTAGTTACTTTTAGAAATCTTTTTCTGTTTTATTGAATTATGCACTCGGTTTACTGCATCATTCGATAGGCGATTTTTTTATTATTATTTTCTATTTAATATTTGGGACGTTTACCTTACAAACAAAGTTATATCAGCTAAATTATTCCCGGTTACCGGTGACTTTAAATGACGGTTTAGCCTACTTGACGTTGGTGAAAGAGGCGCTTAATCTTCAAGATTACTTACTCAGTAAGAAGCTGCTGAAAGTTTTTTTATTGGAAATAATTTTTATACGAGTATCGAAATTAAACAATGCAATGACTAAGATAGAAAGATAAGCAATGTGGAACCAGAGATAATAGTGTTCTAAGAAATGTAGTTTCATGAAGTGAATCAGAGATACGTGACTAAGAGCGAGAGAAACAATTTTTACAATTTTTTTGTTTGTATTCGTATATTATCAATACTAATAATAAATCTGTAAGTGTAGGTATTATATGTACGTATATTCCTCCCAATTATTATAGCATTGCACGTCAGTCAGTCAGTGGTCAGTATTACGTCAGTCTGAGAGGGAAGAGTAATGGCGAAAACTAACTTCTAATAGGCTATTCTAATATTGTAATATTACTTAGCGCCTCTTTCACCAACTACAAGTAAAGTGTTGATTAGTTACTTTTAGAAATAATTTTCTGTTTTATTGAATTATGCACTCGGTTTACTGCATCATTCGATAGGCGATTTTTTAATATTATTTTCTATTTAATGTTTGGGACGTTTACCGTACAAACAAAGGTATATCAGCTAAATTATTTCCGGTGACAGGTGACTTTAAGTGACGGTTTAGCCTACTTGACGTTTGTGAAACAGGTGCTTAAACGAACTGATTTACATGAAACTTGGTAGATAAATATTTAGACGTACAGGACACAGGATAGGCTACTTTTTTCTTTTTCAATGCGGACGAAGTTGCAGGCACTAGCTAAGTACTTACTAAAAACGATATAGTTGAAATAAGAGCTGATTCATTCTAAAATAATAATAGGCGCCATTTACCTTCGTCACAGACTGTAATTATTTTAATTTTGTATATAAAAAAAAAAAACAAATTTAATAAGATTATTATCCCTTTTTAGAAAAAAAAGCTCCAACGTACGACTGGAGTTTACTCCTTTGAATTTTGAATTTGTAATTTGAATTTTGTATGTAGTCTAATCTAGTGATAATTATAATAGGTCTTTCTTCGCACATCCAACTTCCTATAACTAATTATATAAATTAAATTCAATTTAGTTTTTTTTCAAAGGCTAAAAAATGCCTAATTCAAAAATGTTATGATATCGCGTTTTAGCTTTGTCGTCAAATTATAAAACTCATTAGTGTTTACGTAGAATGTACGTCATTGCGAGAATTATTCAATCGTTTTGAATCATTATAAAAGGTACAAGCTTTAGCACGCGACTTTGTCCGCGTAACTTTATAAAACATAGCCTATGTTACTCGCTGATAATGTAACTTTCAATAGGTGAAAATATTTTCAAAATTAATCCAGTAGTTTTTGAGTTTATTCATTACAAACATACAAAAATACAAATCGCACTTTATAATATTAGTATAGAAGATGAGTTACAGTTTTTTTTTTTTTTAAATCTGTAAACAAACCAGAAACCTTCTACCTTGTTCAGAACAGTGCCTTGAAAGGACTTTCCTTCATAATATCGCTGCTTAAAAACTAAAGGGTCATAAAACAAAAAAAATCCAAAAATGTTTTTATTGCAAAAATACAATCACAGTCCTTCATATTGTATGTTGCAAAAAGACTTGTGGTTGTTTTATTCAATATTTAGTATATTTTGATCATTTTTTATATATTCAAAAGTAACTTATATGCTTATATCTCTTCTAGTATTCAGGTTATTATAAGAGTACTTAAAATATTTAATGCTACTTAAAAATACGCTTCTAACGATGTATAATATGCATATAGTTGATATATATATCTAATAATAAAAAAATAGACAAAAATAATTTAATTTTTTTCGATTAGCTCTCCTGTAAAACGTGTAATTTTGATTTGTGGCCCTTTAGTTTTTAAGCAGCGATATGACAGTTTTATGTACTTTTCAAGTAAATATATCTTTGTAGTTTGGTAGGTATAATAGATTTTTAAAAATCCCACAAGAACCTAACATTTTTCTAGGATAAAAAGTACTCTATTTGTTAATCAACAACAAAACATACAAAATTTTGAATTTTTAATGTTAATTCTACAACATAAATTAATATACATACCTTATAGAATAATATATTACGTAGTTTTCGAACATTCTTGAATAAAGTTTTACCACGATATTAAAAAAATATTTAATATCGTGGTAAAACGACTGCATTCATACGATTGCAGCACAAATTAATTATAATAAATGCTCATATTATACATTTTCTATAATTTTTATAATTGTCATTCGTCCTTACTTGGAATCTAATTTTAAAATCAATACATTGTTAGGACAATTACGTGGGCACTAATCAATAAGTATAACTATGTACCTAAACTCATAAATAAAAGTACTTTCAAACTTCTTATGAAGTTTCGTACGGGCTGTAATTCGTTTTTTGAAAACCCTACAGTAACCTTTTCCAGAGTGAAAAGTGTCCTAAAGTTTAATCCAGGTAATCATCAATACATCAATGAAAACCACGTTCAAATTGGTTAAGCCTTTTCTGAGATTGACGTGCACAAACAGACAAAAATTGTAAAAACTATTTTTTGATCGAACGCCACAGTAACATAAAAATCACGATGTGTAGAATTTATTTTTAATATTAAATTTACAATAATTAAATTAATTTATTTGATTTTTTTTATTCAAAAACACATATAGTTAGTTGTTAGTGTATATTTATGATTCCTAAGTTAGTCTATGGTGTTGATGTAATTTCTATTTTGAATTTAGAATGAAAAATTTTAAAAAAAGACTAACATATATGTTACAGTAAAATTTAGTAATGTATATATTTTTATTTATTACTATACCGACTAGCCCCGGCTTCGCCCTTGAGCAATTGGGGTGATAAGTATCAATACTAATAATAAATCTGTAAGTAAAGGGTTGGTCATGGAGTAATTTACTTTGCTTTCAGAGATATCGTGTTTATAGGCTCTCTACATGATACTGAAACTAAATTGACCATTTTTAGAATTTTTTTCTGTATGTATATATGTTCCTCTATAACTCTTAAACGAATTTACTGATTTTCATGAAACTAGGTAGATAAATATTTAGACGTACGGGACACAAGATAGGCTACTTTTTTCTTTTTTAACTTGGACCAAATCGCGGGCGCCAGCTAGTACTAAATATATATACTATGTCCATCTGAAATAATGTACCTTTCAATTATTGAAAGAATTTTTCAAATTCATCCACTGTTTCGGAAGATTACCCGTCACATATAAACAAACATACAAAACTTGCCCTTTTTCTTTAATATATTAGTATAGATGTCAAATGATCACACATATAGTGTTGTTATATTTAAATAATTTTTGTAATAAAATATTACTCACATATGTTTGAGGAAAAAAAACACGGAATAAGGAAAATGGCGGAAACACGTGTAAAACAAAACACGTCTGCAATGACAGAGAGCCGTAAAATAACTGGATTCTGATCCAAAATTAGAGGCGAATGCAATTCGCTAGGGCAACATCAGGTTATATTCATCAATTACGAATTATTTGCCAATTATTATAGCATTGCACGTCAGTCAGTCAGTGGTCAGTATTACGTCAGTCTGAGAGTGAAGAGTAATGGCGAAAACTAACTTCTAATAGGCTATTATAATATTGTAATATTACTTAGCGCCTCTTTCACCAATTACAAATAAAGTGTTGATTATTTGTAAATAAATAAAGTACCTTATTAATTTTTAATTCATAGCTGAAATTCTACATAATTATAGATAACTAGCTGGCGCCCGCGACTTCGTCCGCGTTGAAAAGGAAAAAGTAGCCTATACTGTGTCCTGTTCGTCTGAATGTTTATCTACAAAGTTTCATGAAAATCAGTTAATTCGTTTAAGGGCCTCTTTCACACACTTCAAGTAAAGTGTTGATTAGTTACTTTTAGAAATCATTTTCTGTTTTATTGATTTATGCACTCGGTTTACTGCATCATTCGATAGGCGATTTTTTTTTATTATTTTCTATTTAATGTTTGGGACGTTTACCGTACAAACAACGGTATATCAGCTAAATTATTCCCGGTGACAGGTGACTTTAAGTGACGGTTTAGCCTACTTGACGTTGGTGAAAGAGGCGCTTAGCATATTATATTTACTTAGTATAAAACAAAGTCGCTTTTCGCCGTTTGTTCGTCTGTATGTAAACTCGACAAATAAAGTGCTTTATCACCCTAAGATTGAACATTCTTTGTATGTTGTAGAATGATAAGGTCTGTTTTCCTTTGAAAATTCAAAGTGACAATTATGTCAATCAGTAATCAATTCCTATTTCAAATCTAAGCCTTAGTGAATTTTGAAATGAATGGAATTTGTTATCGAAACTGATAAAGCACTTTTCTGGTCGGTCATACTTAAACTACGCATCTGTCTAGACAAAGTCTAGACAAAGCTGAAATTCGGAACATAGCTTTGTTTTATATTAATCCAAATCAGAAAGAAAGAATTATTGAAAATTTCAACTCCAAAATGTTTTAAAATTAAGACCTTTTAAAGTACTACCGGTAAAGCTTACTGGGTATTGCATTCTCCAGTATATAAAAAGTTACTCTATGTTGCATACTGCAACTGAAGTTACGTCAAACAACCAAAAAGGTCCGTTACCATAGAGTTTTTAATTGAGGCCGGATATAGTCAGCTGTTGGTTATGGCACAATGGAGTCAGTACAGTGGCCGTCAGCCGTCAGCCATTATTCTAACTAATGATGTATTCTGTACGCGAATTTGACACTTCCTATATTATGAATCAGTCTTGGCGTCTTATTACTACATATACCATATACCTAGTGATCGCTCACTGGTCGTAATTCGACTACTAATCATTTGTTAGGTCGAAATATTTTTCACAAAACTTTTTTTAAAGTATAAAATAAATTTAAAACGCCTTGTGCTAATTATTTTGAACAGTGTGTTATAGTTGGATGTCTGCCTCGTCCTTGTATAATAAATAAATAAATAAATTTTGGAAGCTCATTTTGGCGCCCGCGACTTCGTCCGCGTTGAAAAAGAAAAAAAATAGCCTATACTTGTCCTGTATGTCAAAAAGTTTATCTACCAAGTTTCATGAAAACCAGTTAATTCGTTTAAGAGTTATGGAGGAACATACATACATAAAATACCTACACTTATATACAAATTTATTATTTACTAGCTGGCGCCCGCGACTTCGTCCGCGTTGAAAAAGAAAAAAGTAGCCTATCCTGTGTCCTGTACTTCTAGATGTTTATCTACCAAGTTTCATGAAAATCAGTTAATTCGTTTAAGAGTTATGGAGGAACATACATACATACAGAAAAAAATTGTAAAAATGGTCAATTTAGTTTGAGTATCATGTATAGAGCCTATAAACACGATATCTTTGAAAACAAAGTAACTTACTCCATGACCAACCCTTTACTTACAGATTTATTATTAGTATTGATTGAAAATGAAAATATAATGAAATTACGAGATTGTGATGATGATAAGAATAAACTTATTTCAACATAAAGTATTCTGCGTAGATAGGTACATAAATTTTAAAAAAATATAGAAAACCAAAGACTAAGTAGGTTCTAAATTTGAATCACCGCTAACGCTATGGTTCCATTACCAACATAACGAAAACAGTCGATAGGTGAGCAATTGTTTCTAATTACGGATTGTAATCGCGTATGACGTTCCATATTTGATATTATTATTTCTTTTTTTTTCTATAAAGATAAAGATAATAACGGCCAGTACCTAACGGTCAGCAACGGTTTCAAATAACAATGACAATAATTATCTTTGTCGTTTCGCGGTAACAAATTGCCACTCAGGAAATGCTATTAAAGTTAAAAGATTTTAACTGTTTAGGTAATTTTGAAATTGATTTAAAGACAAATTTGAAATTAAGTATCTAATTCTGATTGAAAGTATTTTTGAAAAAAATGTTGATTTTTTTATCTCAAACTACTTTTTATCTTAAAACTTTTGATTACTTTTTCGTATGTGCTTTAGTACTTAAGTATTACTTAGTACCTTAGTACTTACTTAAGAAAATTAAAATTGGAAAGCAAATCGTTTTTACTTATTAATTTATTTAGTAAATCGTTTATTTTTTAGTTTTTGTTCAATAAAAATGCTCACAGTTTTATGCGAGCGCATTTAGGTAAGTCAAAAAGTTTTGAAACTAATTAAAATAATTATTTCTTTGAAATTAAAAACGTATAAGACGTTATATTCGTTTGCTATCAATTTACAGTTAACGTGTGGTTAATTTGATAACTGCGAAATGACTAAACATGTTGCAAAATGGTATATATATCAATTTGAACCTAATAGTGTATGTTTTAAAGTTCAAATTTCATTAACAATTAAATAGATGTGCAAAAGATTTTCAAACCCTCTTTGTCTTGTAAATAAATTTGTATTTAAATTTCTAATATATTGTTTCTGTCAACCTTTTAACCGCTTGGTTTTGCCTTTAGCAAATGACTTGTATTTTTTTTTTTAAAGAGAAAGAAACTCAACGATTTAAAAATCTATAATACTAAACGAAGAATTTTTGTGTGACACAACAAACGGTTCTAACGATTTTGACGAAAATCTGACGAAAAATCAACTACTTTTTCTAGTAAATTACTTAGAAGGGCTATCTTTAATAATTAATGTTTCAATAGATAGACTATCTAAAGTTTATAAGAGGTGAATATAAAAGTTAGTTACAAGTTTATAAATAGATGTTCACAAAGAAATTTGTGATTCGTTCTCAACAATACATAGATCAAAAAATTCAATTCCGTTAGAAAGCATATCGGTTTGGTTTGCTGCTCTATTTAAAAAATGTAAAAGGCGGCACTATCGCGACCGTTACACTGAGGTACTGAACGAGAAAGTCTGAGGCCAGATAAAGACAGCTCTTTTTTATGACAATTAAAATTCAATCAACTGTCGTATAGACAAATTTACATAATTTCCAAATTAAAATTACCGATTTTTTTTTTACAAATTACAACATATAGTAGACTGGGGTGAACGAGCTTCGCTCGGGCCAATGAAATAGGTTTAAAGTTTTTCACATGTAAGAAAGAAAGTCTATGAAACATTGAAGAAAAAAAATTCAAGAATATAGGTACTTGAATTAGTAATTAATAATTCAAAATATTATAAAACGAGTAAGCGGTATTACTTTTGTAACCGTTTCATTAAAAAAACTACCTAAAACGAATTTTCTCAAAGATAAGACCCTGACAGATCGATTTCTAAACCTAAAAAACTCCTAACCCTAGATTTTCGTCAAAATCGTTAGAGCCGTTTGCGAGAACGTCGTTGCATATAAGGATTCCTCGTTTAGTATTAATAAGATATTATAATAATATAATAAAATATGAAATGTTATCTATATTTATGTTTAGTATACTTAGGCAAATATTTATAAAAAATTAAAATCTTTACTTATAAAACAAAGTCGCTTCCCGCCGATTGTCCCTCTGTATGTACGCTTAGATATTTTAAAATATGCAACAAATTTTAATGCGGTTTTCACTAATGGAAAGAGCGAAAGCGAAGCCGGGAGTAGCCCCAGACCGGATATAAGTTGTCAAAAGAGGAAAGATCCGTTTGGTTATTTTAATAAAAATCATTTACAATCTCAAATCAGTGGGTATAACAAATTAGTTAGTTAAATTATTGACAGTTTATGAAATTTCAAATTAAGAATTAAACTCGCTGTCATACGTACACTTGTATGAGCGAGCATATTATAAGCTTTTAAAAATTTGACACCTCAAACTCGAGGAAGCTGTAAAAAACCGTTAGTTATTTCAAATTTGAAAAGAAAATTTGCACGCAATTTAATTTTCAAATTTGAAATCAAAAAATCAACAGACTGGAAATAAGTTGTGATAACAAAAACTCATAATAATAAGTTCCATTAGCCCTTTTTTTTAAATAGGATCTAAAATCAGTGGGTATCCCTAACAATTAGTTAATTCAATTGACAGCTTAAGAAATTTCAAATTAGGAATTAAGCTGTCATGTCACTTGTATGAACACATTATAAACTTTTAATAATTTGACACTACTCAAACTAGAGGAAGCTGTCACAGAGACCGTTAGTTAATTCAAATTAGCAATAGAAAAGCACTCACTTTTGCGCCGATCTGATTCCCGCACTGCCCTGCCTGAAGATGCACAATCTCCCTCATTTTATTTTATTGTTTTAATTTATTGAAGAGCAACGGACACAGACAACCGAGCTACTCGCTGCTCGTTCACAAATTGAATGAAACGAAATGGTAATAAGAATTTAGAATACAGTACAGGCGTGCAGTCAGCGAATGTTGTCGCGCGGGGTGTGGGGTTGCCATCATAATAGTAATTCCCTATTATAAGGTACTTTTGCGGTGTATTATTTACAAGATTTTGTGTTTTTTTTATTCATTCCTGCTTGTATATTTTATTAGTGTTCTGGGATGAATAACTTTCCTGAAAAAGACAATATTCTGATCCAATAAACTGTGTAAAGCAAGAGAGAACGATTTTAATATTTAAAGTGTATTTGTTTTGTTTTTGTTATATTATTTTGAAAGACTTTATTTAATAGTGCAATTAAGTTCCTGATTAAATATATTTTTCCTTAAATATTTTTTTGTAATGTATTATAGTTGTGTTGAAGCAGGCATCATTTCAAAATTGCATTTATAACTTTTGATGCATTATTTTATAAATTAGTATACATTTATTTATTATACACACAATACAAATCTGTTTATAGGAACATAATTTTTGGGTTTCCCCATATTATTATTTTACGTAAGTTGACTACAATGTGAATTAAAACTTTATTATTTTATTTTATTGTTATTGTATACGCCGCTCTCTTCATACTTCCTATCCCTTTCCTCGTCATACGTGCACAACCGTCCAGCGAGAGTGAAGGAGATGGGGAGATGGCTTCGATGCGCTTGCGCAGGACGCATCGCGTCGGAGACATACAGAGATTGTGTTGCAAATTTGATGTGACAACAACCGCTCCGCTTTAAAAACCGCTAAATCCGGCTCGAAGGACCATCTTATGGTGATGCGGGTGAAGGACCACAGCACCCTTAGATGGTCCCTTGATGAACCATTAGTTTTCGGTCATGTCGACCCATTAAGATGGTCCTGTCGAACCGAATTTTGAATCAGCATCCAGGGTGCTGTGGTCCTTCACCCGCATCACCATAAGATGATTCTATTGGCCACTCAAGTACTGGCGCGTTCAGCCAAAAGGGACCTTTCCACCATAACTCGTGAGTTAGCAATTGTTCAGGTAATATGCCTCTAGACAAACAGTCGGCAGGATTATGCACTCCGGCGATATGGTAGAAGGTTTTAGGTTCAAGATTCTCCTGACATTTGGCTACGCGGTTGCTAACAAAAATATTCCACCGATGTGGAGACGAATGAATCCAGGAGAGGGCGATTTTTGAATCCGAAAATGCGTAGACATTCTCTATAGATGTGCGTGCTGAATAAGTATCGTAAACCAATTTAGTTAGTTTTGACATTAAGACTGCGGCACAAAGTTCTAAGCGGGCAAGTGAAACTACTTTAACTGGTGCGACCTTAGACTTCGCACAGACTAACCTAACATGTACAGTTATATTGTTATTTAATTTGCTGTATTCCAATGTTTTTGTATTATTTTGATTTCAATGACCGCCATTTTTATTAGTAATTTTGACTTATGTTTATTCTCTTACTTTGTATGAACTTTATAAAATAACATTTAAATGCCAAAGAAAAATTATGAAAATTAATTGTAAGGAAATTCAATACTATAAAATGGCAACACAGTGCAATGATTCACCGCAAGACTAGCGCCACCAGACGCGACAAGAACCATAAATTAATAAAGGCAAGCTCTAATTACATTTGGTACGTTGGCATGTATATGTGTATACACATATGTATACATCTATGTTGTATGCATGTATATGTAGGTATAGCGTGCTTTATCTACTCTGAGTTATCTTGATTCCAATGTCAAAACATTATTCTTCATTCGTTGTCTTGACTCATGATCGATGTTATTATTTTATTTTAATTTGATAAACTTTTCAAAAATAAAATACATTTCATTCTGTTTTGGTTAACAAGAACAATAGTTTCCTTGTTTATTTTTGATATTAATAATGTTGATAAATGTTTCATTTTATTCCTCCATACTTTTCCTATCTAACTAAATATCCTTACATATTATAAAACTGTCTGTCTGTCTGTCTGTAAACTGAAAAACTACTGCACCGATTTTTATGCTGTTTTCACCAATGGATGAGTGGTTCTCGAGTGAGGTTTTAGTATATAATTTACAAATTTAGCGGGCGAAGTCGCGGGCAGCAGCTAGTAGTATATAAAAATGACGTGCGAAGCCGAGGCCGGCCCGCTAGTTTAGTAATGAGAGTCCTCTAAATATAATTAAAAAGTAATGTATCTTGTTTAAAAATCATTAAAATTGGCTAAAAAGCTCGGAGTGACCAATACTTGATGACATGATTATAGAATTGTGTTCCCGTTATATGCAGACAGACAAAGCAAGCAAAAAGCAGACTTCGCGTTTGCACTGTTGAGTCTCGGTCAAGGTCCAACAAAAAATTTGCCTATATGCAAGGTCTCAAGTTTGTTTTTTAATCTCAGACAAAAATGACATTACATATGACATGCATTACATGGTATCATTATATGCAAACTTGACATTTGCATGTGTCATTTTTGTCTCTTGAGATTAAAAAACAGACT
Organism: Synanthedon formicaeformis; assembly: GCA_945859745.1. Classification (NCBI taxonomy): domain Eukaryota; kingdom Metazoa; phylum Arthropoda; class Insecta; order Lepidoptera; family Sesiidae; genus Synanthedon; species Synanthedon formicaeformis. The sequence continues at coordinate 7,377,346 of OX243976.1, forward strand.
TTAAGTATTAAAAAGATTAACTAAATCAATACTAATAATAAGTCTGTTTATTTTGTTTTCAGAGATATCGTGTTTATAGGCTCTATACATGATACTGAAACTAAATTTACCATTTTTTACCATATGTATGTATGTATGTTCCTCCATAACTTTTAAACGAATTAACTGATTTTCATGAAACTTGGTAGATAAACATTTAGACGTACAGGACACAGGATAGGCTACTTTTTTGCTTTTCAACGCGGACAGAGTCGCGGGCACCAGCTAGTATTTTATAAAGTTACGCGGGCGAAGTTAACAGCTAGTATACCATAAATACCGCATACTACATCTGACCTAAGAGATAAGTGAGGGTAAAAATAAAAGCACACCTTTCACGAATACTTTAGAAATAATAAGAAATGGAAACGACCGTTATCTAATTTTTAAAGGGCTTTTAGCCACATACTTAGTCATGGAATTTTCGCTTGATGGACATTACATTTAAAAAAAAAAGTAAATACCCAATTATGTGAACCGTCAGCCTGTCTGTCGACCTCAGCATTAAAAAATAATAATTAAAGCTTAAACACCTTATACTTGGATTGTTTCTGCATTGTTTATGGGAAGCAATGAAGTTTTGTTTATGGCAACACTGTATTTTTCTCCCCTAAATTCTTCTAAACCTAACAACATCGAAGTACTAATACAACTATAGATTTTGCTACACAAATGCCAAAGCGGCACATAAAAGTACGCCTAAAACGGAATCACGACCAACTTCTACCATTGATTGTCTGCCCCTATCTATGCTTAGATCTTTAAAACTACGCAACAGATTTTGATGCGGTTTTTTTTAATAGATAGAGTGATTCAAGAGGAACGTTTCAGTATATAATTTCAACGCGGGCGAAGTCGCGGGCAGCAGCTATCTACTAAAAATAAAGATACAACCCCTGAAAATTTTATAACAGCAAAGATGTCAGGCGTTATATTGCTTTATACATTTAGTCAGGCGCTACACATCCCTTACTTTTAACGCGGGCGAAGTCGCGGGCACCAGTTAGTCTTCCATAAAGTTCGTAATGTTTTGTATGGCGTGCAAAATCCATAGTTGTAGTACATTGATGTCAGTGAAATAAACTGGTAAGTAACGTAGCCATTAACAAATTTACTAGTTAATAAAATAAATAAATCAGTTTACAACATACGAGTAACACGTAACAATACATATATATCAATCTAATAACACAATATTCAACTATATTCAACTCCAAGGACGTTCATCATTTATATAATCTAATATCCTATAATAACCCTTTATGCACAGGGTTTTCTTAATATAAACTTTAAATTTATTCAGAGATAATTGTTGTATATTAGCAGGAAGTCTGTTGTAGAAGCGTACACATTGTCCCATAAAAGAGTTGCTAACCCTGTGGAGACGAGTTTTATTCAGTTGAAGCCTATGCTTCTAGTATTCAAACTATGAACATCTGAAAGTGCTAATATTTTTGTGAGCAAACAAAAGATTTTCAAAAATGTATAGTGAGGCTACAGTGGCTACATTGGAGTCGATACGTTTTAAAAACCACACATAGAGAATGAGGTAATTCCCCCATAACTTCCTATTTCTTCATCTTTTACGAGAGTTTGGAAAATAGCACTTATTTATGCTGTTATGTTTCATTGAATTTCTTTATAATATTAGCTAGTATGTAATACTAATATTATAAAGAGAGGAGATTTGTATATTTGTATGTTTGTAATGAATAATTTCAAAAACTACTGTACCGATTTAGAAATTTTTTTCACCTATAGAAAGCTACATCAGCGAGTTTATAAAGTACGCGGTATCGGGCGAAGTGGCTTGCAACAGCTACTTAGGGCCTCTTTCACCAATTACAAGTAAAGTGTTGATTAGTTACTTTTCAAGTAAAGCTTATTGGCGAGTAAATGTTACGAGTATCTTGTGTCAATTTCATTGAAATTACCCTTGAGTAATGCTATCCGAAATGGTGAAACTCGTACGTTTTTTAACCGGTGACTTAACTTAGAGATGGTGAAAGAGGCCCTTAGTGATAGTGTTCATATAAGATCACAGCGGTAGCTAATATAAGTTAGTGGCTAAAATGGTGAGACAGAGGGATTTGGCTTCCCGCCAAAAAGGTCGTTCACTTCCAGAGCGGACATAGACAAGCATTTGGAATTTTGGACGCATTCTTTTCTCCTGTTGCATCGGTGGCCAGGAATACCGAAATTGTTATCTATTTTCGGATTTATTCAATTTCTCATTGGGAATATATATTGTTGTTTTAAACTAAATTTTGAGTATTGCTACTTTGTTTTTTAAAACTTAATGTCACTTATTATGACTTGATAGTGCAGGTTTAGATAATTGGGAATTTGAAAAAAAAATATTGTTTTTTTTTATGTATTTTAAAACTTTATTATTAATAATATTGATATTTAATGCGAAAAACTTAAAAAAAAAAAATTCCATTAATTATAAACAATTAAAAATTGATAAAATTTAAAGAAAAATCACGTGACTATGAACGCGCCACGATTGATCACCAATAGTTGTGAGTGGTTGTGACGTCATAATGTTATGTCTACTTTAGAACAGTACAGCGTTCGTTACTTGACAAAGCTAACATTTTGACGTCACGCGCGCTCGAGTTTGTTCCGGAGCGGTCGGCGCGTCTTCGGTACTGGATTCAAAAATTAATTTTTATTTTGATATAACTGCTTGAATTATTGCGAAAAAAAAATTGTTTTGTTATAAAACTTATATATGATCTTTCCATTTATCACAAAAAAGAAAATATTCAAAACCCCAATTTTATAAATAAAGTCGCTTCCCACCGTCTGTGTGAAAGTACACAACAGATTTTAATGCGGTTTTCACTAATGTAAAGAGTGTTACACGAGCAAGGCTAAAAAATACAAAAAAAGTTTATTCCTTATAGGGACACTCCTATTAAGTATAAAAATACTTGTATCAGGAGACCCCACTCTTCCAATTTGAAATAGAATTTGGTGTGAAAAAGTAACAAACGAACAAACAAACTTACTTTCGCATTTATAGGTAATAATTATAGTTTTTTAACATCCTTTATAATGCGCACTGCCAAGATTTGGAACTCCCTGCCGGCGTCTGTATTTCCGAGCTCATATTACCCTAATCTTTACAAAGTTCGAGTGAATAGCCACCTTTGGATGAGATTGCTTCATCATAGGCCTCATATTCGCTACATAGGGGATAAAGGATAGGGAATACGATAAGGAATACGAAGGAACAGGGGGGTGTTATTTGTTTACCTTCCTCCTTTTCGCAATAAAATAAAATATTACTTCAAGTTCAGTGACTCGCCACCAGCTATCTATCGACCTTGATAATGCAAAATGTGCCAGTATTGTCTTTCTTAATGTAAACAAAGCGATTATTAATATTTGTTTACTATACATGCACTGTGCAAATACGATATAAAACTGTTCCTTATTCAAATATTTAGTCTGTATTAGGTTTATCAGTATTAAGTCTGTCTTGTGATGTTTCTAGATTAAAACAATTAGGTTAAAAATATTTTATTTATCAGACAAATGCTAATAAAATTAATAAAATCAGTGGTAATAATTCGCCCATGACCTTGTCGTGGTGGGGGGCTTATTACCCTCGACAATCCGATGGGACGAGGGGCTGGCGTGGGTCGGTTGTTTGTTGGGGGCCTATGGGGACCAACCGGATTTGTTTGTTGGGGGCCAACAAGGCCCACATCCGTGTGCTCCGACCAGGCTCCGTTCAGCGGAGCTCGTGGCGGAGCGCACCACAGGGAGGACGAGTGCTCCGAGAAGCGCACCACGGGAGGGCGAGTGCTTCGAGGAGCGCACCACAGGAGGGCGAGTGCTTCGAGGAGCGCACCACAGGAGGGCGAGCGCTTCGAGGCGCGTACTACAGGAGGGCGAGCGCTTCGAGGAGCGTACTACAGGAGGGCGAGTGCTTTGAGAAGCGCACCACAGGAGGCCGAGTGCTCCGAAGAGCGTACTACAGGAGGGCGAGTGCTTCGAGGAGCGAACCACAGGAGGGCGAGTGCTCCGAAGAGCGTACTACAGGAGGGCGAGTGCTTCGAGGAGCGCACCACAGGAGGGCGAGTGCTTCAAGGAGCGAACCACAGGAGGGCGAGTGCTCCGAAGAGCATACTACAGGAGGGCGAGTGCTTCGAGGAGCGCACCACAGGCGGCCGAGGGCTCCGAGGAGCGCTCTCCCAGAAGAAGGCGACCCCGGCGGTCTGGGGGGGGGGGGCTTATCCGTGACAGCTGTCATCGGGGTCGTAAGTCCTGACTCCAGGGGAACTGGGGAGGTCCTGGGAGAAGGATCCTCGGCATCCTACTCTATTCAGGCCGTTACTGAGTTACTGCTTCTAGACTTACTGCAACACTGTGTATAGATATATATGTATAGATAGACATATTAATTTAAGTAAATAAATATAGTTAACTATAATGTACACATGAGGTATTTCCATTACAACAAAACAGTAATGTATATTAAATGAAATTTTCCATCGTTAGGAATCGAAGTCAATATTAATCTTTTAGTATTTAATGTCCATAATCAGTTCGATTCCTTCATTTGTGACAAATACTCCCATTCGTATGCAGTCCTATATAGTGATTTATTTTATTATCACAACATAAATTGTTGTCTTGAATAAAAGAAGTGTAGGTGTTTTTTTATTATTAAATTACAAAAAAAAAAACAAACTTGCCTATGTAACAGTTTCAAATAAAAATTCATTTTTGTGTTGGTTTTTCTTTGTAAAATATAAAAAGTTATCAGGGACAAGAATCTTCTGTGACATCCTTATGAGGATAGGAAAGAGGTGTGTATTTTTTTATTTATTTTTTCTATGTTAAGGTTGACAGATAGGCTGACGGTCTACTTGATGGTAGGTGGCTACCATCGCCTATACGAGAACGCCATAGGTGCTGCAAGTGCGCTGCCGACAGTGAGGTTTAAGGATAAATTCAAATTCAAAATAATTTATTTGCTGAAAATAGTTATATGTACATAAGGATAAGATAGAGAAATGGGCTCAGACATCCCTTACTCACTGACCCGCTGACCGAAACACAACAGCACACGTGCTGTTATTTCACGGTATACTTATGTAAGGTGGTGGTTACAATATATTTTATTTAATTACAGAAAGTATAAAATAGATCTCACTCAGCATCAAAATCATCAATTTATTGTAATAATTGTTAACAACATCATTCACGTAGTCAAACGTGTTTACGCTGTATCCTTCTATTGTATCCTTGGGATAAAACATATCCTTTCATCCCTCCGTTACAGACAATGTCTTCAGTCGAAAATTTGGCTGTGCAATTGTTTGATGCGGGTGTAGTGAGGTTTGGCGACATAGAGGCAAAACTCGGCAGGCGTACTCCAATCTACTTCGACCTTAGAGTGGTCGTTTCGCATCCTCGGATTATGGTAAGCAATTTTGTATATTAAGGTGGCGCTGGACGAGCGTGGGAACTCATTAATAGGTATTTGGGAGAATTTGTTGTCTCAACTTACTATAATGCTAATAACCTAAGACAGAATGCGAAGCAACACATTCGCGCACTTATTCAACTAGCGAAACATACGCCAGCAATTCCAATATTTTAGAAAAACCTTTCAAATTTTTCAAATTCAAATCATTTATTAGATGTAAGTTTTTACAAAACATTTATCTTCGTCAAAATTACAAACTACCACCGGTTCGGAAAGCTGTTTCTAGGGGGAACAACTCGGCAAGAAACCCCCTAGTTGCTCTTTTCATAAATCAATTTACAACATGTAACACGTAACAATACATATATATCAATCTAATAACACAATATTCAACTATATTCAACTCCAAGGACGTTCATCATTTATATAATCTAATATCCTATAATAACCCTTTTTGCACAGGGTTTTCTTAATATAAACTTTAAATTTATTCAGAGATAATTTTTGTATATTAGCAGGAACTTTATAGATAGTAACTATTGACATCCCAATTTTTAATGTACACTATAGCTAGAATGTTTTCATTGGAAAACATTATTAGCTTTCAGTCAAAAATTACGAGATCTCAACCAGAGAAAATGTGACAAATTCTGCACATTTTAGAAATTAATTATACTAGATATAAAATAAATTTCAGTTTTTTGTTTCTATGTAAACCTTCATATTATGTCTCAGAAAAGTCATATTTTTTCATGTATTACTACGACCAATACCTAATGAGTAATCATGGAATTACGTAGTATGGAATTGGTACGCCGCTCGAGTTGGAAAGTGGCCTCTTAAAACTTTTTCTTATGTATGACGACACGTTTGATTTGGCTAGTAACCCTAGCTGTTAACCAAACGGTCGCGGGTTCGAATCCCGCTAGGGGTACATGTTTATGTAAACATTTGACCTTTGTAACTGAGTCATGGACGTTTTATATTTATAATATGTATGTGTTTACAAAAAAAAAGTTATGTAGTATATCAACTGTTTGGTATCCATAATACAAGCATTAGTTGTTTCAAAATTGGAACATAAAATTTCTCTTTTTGAATGTCTGAAACTACATGCAAGCTTCGGAATGTGTTAGCGCTGGAAGAAGAAGCTGCGAACAAACTCCCAGCAACACGTCCTAAATTTTTTTTTTATTTTTTTATATTGCTTACAAGCATATATAGTCATTTACAATAAGTACATACGTCATTATTATTAATTTTTGTGTTGTGTTGGAGCAATCACCGATCAGACATGCTTATCGTTAATATATAGTCTTTTACTTTATAGTATCCTTTGCTTTGGTACATAGAGTCTATAGAGTGTTCTTTATCAAAATCTTAAATTTTTGTTCAGGCAAATTTATAATATTTTTTGGAATTTTATTATATTATTATATTTATTTATTTATTACAACTTGGTTCTGTTGTTTCGGTGAGTGAGTAAGAAACGCGAGTCCATTTTACTTTGCCAGTTAGCCACCTACCATCAAAGTAGACCGTCAGTCTGTCTGCCAATATTTAAAAAAAATGCAGGTTTATTTTTTTTTAGAAAATATCTATCAGAAAACATTTTTTCAACGAATGTTTATTAGATGTGGGTAATCGACCGATCGGGTAATAAACTTTACCGAGATTTTATTGCGAAAAACTAGCAACGGACACATTAACCAAGTTCAATAACCGATTTCTGCCAAATAAACTGTCTATTCCTAGATTCTCGTCTATCTATTTCCATTTTTAATCGCCGACGCCCGATTCAAAAACACAGGTGCAATTGTTTTGTGCAAATTATATAAAAACCTTCCTCATTTAACGTCTTCCTCCTTCCTCTTTCTATCTACATAGTTAGTTTAAAGTTTACTTACATACCGAGGGAAAGACGGCGAAAAACATGAGCAAAGATTGGTTTGATTTGATTGGTCTCGCTGCGCTCGACTAGATACAGCCGCCGTACTTGACAAATGCTACGCCGAATTCGGCGTACCCGAGCTAGTCGCACTGCAAACTGTCTGTGATATGTACGTGCCGAATGTTTTATTAAATTTTGGGAATTTATATAAAATGCCAATTTGCGTAGTGAAACAGTGTAAAAATATAATTAAACTGTGTAAAAAGTGATAAATAGTGACGATGTTTTACACACACTATAATAAAAAGTTGTCGCATTCACGGAACTATTGCTTTTAGGTAGGGCCGTATCTAGTCGAGCGCAGCGAGACCAATCATTTATCTATGAACAGGAGATATACCTAAAAATACTATTAAATCAAAAAAACAATTTTTTTATAGGTATTCATAAATGGTCAAAAGATTCAAAGTAATTCCAAATACACCAAAGATATTTTTCATATTGTTGACTTTTATCTATCCTTATTCAATTATCAAACTCGACTTATAAGGAAATCATAAAAGGTTATTGTGTATCTATTTCTGCTTACATATTTTAGAATAGGTACAAGAGAGCGGAACGCGCGAGTCTTCACCTACTCAAGAAAAATAAATAACTCGAATGCATGATTCTACATAAGTAAAATAGTTACAATTTCATCTCTATTTCGATAGCAGTAAGGTGCAAACTTCATTTTGTAGCTATAAAGTATTTTAAATAGACCACATACCTAATCTGAAACGAATTTAAAATCTTAGTGGACGTTGGATAATTTAAATTTTTAAATTAACTTTTTTAAGTGTGGCAACATTCTATCTGTAGTAGCATAAAATATAATAATGAGGCATTTATTTATTTATTTTTAATAAAATAAAAAAAAAACTGTATCTATCTAGACTGAGTACCCATTTAAATATTTTTAATCCGTATTTACTAATATTATAAATGCGAAAGTTGTATGTATGTATGGATTTTTTCATACACGTTGTCTTGGCCACCAGAAAGGACATAGGGACAAAGTCGCGGGCACCAGCTAGTGGTATCTATATGGATAATGTTTACAGACTTTAACCCCTAAAGGAAGAAAGAGGGTGTAAAAATTTCTAATAAACATTAAAATAACAGAAAAATAAAAATTTATATTTCAGACGGCCGTCGCCCGAGAACTCCAGCATTTGGCAACCGAAATAAACCATGACTTGCTCTGTGGCGTTCCCTACGCGGCCCTTCCGCTCGCAACTGTCATATCAATAAACACAAACACACCGATGATCATGAAAAGGAAAGAAACCAAGCTGTACGCTACGAAGAAAATTCTAGAAGGCATCTTTGAGAAACATCAAAAATGTCTAGTCATTGAAGACGTGGTGACATCTGGCGGCACATTGGTGGAAACAGTTCATACTCTGCGCAAAGAAGGTTTGACAGTGACACATGCTCTTGTAGTTCTTGACCGCGAACAAGGTGGCGCTAGTGTGCTCGCTTCCAATGGTATCGATATGAAGTCTCTTTTCACTCTGTCGTATTTAGTGAAAATTCTTAAAAATGCCGGTAGAATCACAGAGGAAACTGCCGATATTGTGTTAGAGCATATAAAGAAATGTCAATATGGCGTTAAAGATAATTCAGAATAGATAAGCTAAGTTGAAGCTAAGATATTACCTGCATTGTTGTTATTTGAATAAGATAAATAAATACTTTTGTTAATATTGCAAAATTTATTTTCTTCCCATAATTTTTTCTCATACTTTAGCAAGAAAATCAATAAAAGTATTTATTGGTTCGTTCAGTTTAGCCGCTTTTAAATTGATCTCTGCCATTTTGTCGTTGCTGTATCTACTTGCAGGATTACATAAGTAAATTAAAATAATAAATAATTAGGTATGTATGAAAAAATTCTAAAAATTTCGTCCTGGATCTGGATTAAAGTTACTTAACGAGCCTTTTACCTATAATTATATTCTTACCTCATTAATATTATTGTAGCTGCATATGAATCTACGTAACACTTAATAAAAGTGTTAAAAAATTAAATATCAAACGTACTTTGTGATAAATATCTTCTCAAAATACTCGTAATCGAGTTAGAACAGCGCTTTACCTAACCATATTTCTTAAACTAGGGTTTAGCCACTAAAATAGGACTAAATAGGACTAAAAAATATACCTACCTACCTACAAGCAAACAAGAGTTCATTCTAGGTTCAGCTTGAAAATATAGGTATATATTTGTAGGTATGTACCTAAAATTAAGTTATATAAATTTACAAATAATCTATACTAAACAAAAAACAAAACTTACTATTGAACCTAAAACTAGAAACCTTAAAAAAAATTATAATATAATAACTAAAATATATTATTAAAAGGAGTCCCTTTAGACAAGGTTACGAAGATACTGGCAGCAGTATTTATGTACCTAAATATGCTTAAATGTTGGCAGGCGAGCTGACGATCCACTTGATATAGCAGGTGGCTACTATCACCTTTAAACACGATAGACCTCAGATAAAGGATGAGGACGGGACAGGAAAATGGGCTCTGACATGCCTCTCACCAAAGATTTAAATCACAGATGCGCCCTTGCCATAGTTCAGGCGGCCGAAAATGTGTCATCGTTGGGAAGATTGAGCTCACTCTTCCCGCTATTAATCGCTTGTAGAAAGCAGTGAGCTGTTCACGTTGCATACAGACATTACGTGGACAGTTTTCAGAAGCACAGGGCGCATCTGTGTTCTAAGTCTTTGCCTCTCACTCACTTATAGGAAAACAAAGGTACTCGTGTAGAAGGAAGGAAACCTTGTTTTGCGACTACAAACCGTTATCAAGTCGACTGCATCGGAACAACAAATGCATATTAATGAGTCTATTTCCATCCGCTAGTTTTTCTCTTAGAATTTAAATGCACTAATTCCTCATAATGATTTATATGCAAGACTTGACATATAATGTAGATAGTTAATGTATGCAAATGTCTAATTACTTGTAAATAACTGCCTCCCTCTACAATATTTTGGGTAAAATATATTATATTATGGCATAAGAAAATGACACTGCGTGACTCAAAAACTGCTGGACCGATTTTGAAAATTCTTTCAACTATAGAAAGTTACATTACAGCTATATTTTATAAAAAAAATTACGCGAGAAAAGTCGCGTGCAACGGGCTTGTATGTAATAAAATAAAATTCCTTTCAGTTTAAAATAAAAACCATTTTATTTGGAAAATATAATACATAATATTTACATAATATTAAAAACTGATGGACTTCGAAAAAAATGTACGAGAATTGGGCTTTTTATTTAAAAAAAGCTTATCTAGTAGTATTAAACACAAATGCACGTTGATCAGAGACTTTATAGAATTAAAAAAAGAACTTATCAAAACTTTCAGCCTTATCAAAAAAAGATCTTTTCCTTGTGTTTTCATCAGCGTTCTGAGCAACTATTGATGATGGTTTTAGAGGAAGGGGGTCACATCGTTGACGTTAATTGTTTATTTCTACAATAAACATACGAGAGCCAACCCTTCACAAGGAACTAATGGGAATGTAAACAAATTTCACATCAATATCTACTCCCGAACGAGGTTGGGATAACATTGAATACTGAAACAATAAAAGGCCTAAAAAGTAGTCCGAGATGCGGACCACAAAAGCGAATATTCTTTTTTTAGTTATCTTCGATCTCCTGTTCCTGTTCTTCATCGAATTCTGCATCTTCATCGGCGGTAGCCTCCTGGTACTGTTGGTATTCCGACACCAAGTCGTTCATGTTGCTCTCAGCTTCGGTGAACTCCATCTCATCCATACCCTCGCCAGTGTACCAATGCAAGAAAGCCTTGCGTCTGAACATAGCGGTGAACTGTTCAGAGATACGCTTGAAAAGTTCTTGAATAGCGGTAGAGTTGCCAATGAAAGTGGCAGCCATTTTGAGACCACGAGGTGGGATGTCGCACACGGCTGTCTTAACGTTGTTCGGGATCCATTCGACGAAGTATGAGGAGTTCTTGTTCTGGATGTTGAGCATTTGCTCGTCGACTTCCTTCATTGACATGCGGCCTCGGAAGATGGCTGCCACTGTAAGGTAGCGGCCGTGGCGTGGGTCGCAGGCCGCCATCATGTTCTTGGCGTCGAACATTTGCTGTGTAAGCTCTGGTACAGTCAGAGCGCGGTATTGTTGGCTGCCACGAGATGTGAGTGGAGCGAATCCGGGCATGAAGAAGTGGAGACGCGGGAATGGAACCATGTTTACGGCTAGTTTGCGGAGATCGGCGTTCAATTGACCGGGGAATCTGAGGCAAGTTGTGACGCCGGACATTGTCAAAGATACCAGATGATTCAAGTCTCCGTAGGTGGGTGTGGACAGTTTGAGTGTGCGGAAGCAGATGTCGTATAGAGCCTCGTTGTCGATGCAGTATGTTTCGTCTGTGTTCTCCACCAACTGGTGGACCGAGAGGGTGGCGTTGTAGGGTTCTACGACCGTGTCTGATACTTTGGGCGAGGGGACTACGGAGTACGTGTTCATGATTCTGTCTGGGTATTCTTCTCTGATTTTGGAGATGAGTAGAGTTCCCATACCGGAGCCGGTACCGCCGCCGAGGGAGTGTGTGAGCTGGAATCCTTGGAGACAGTCGCAAGACTCTGCCTCTTTGCGTACAACATCTAAAACGGAGTCGACTAGTTCCGCTCCCTCAGTGTAGTGTCCCTTGGCCCAGTTGTTACCGGCCCCGGACTGTCCAAAAACGAAATTGTCCGGTCGAAAGATTTGTCCGAAAGGCCCTGAACGGACTGAATCCATAGTACCGGGTTCCAAATCCACAAGGATGGCCCTTGGGACATACTTTCCGCCGGATGCTTCGTTGTAGTAAACATTGATGCGCTCCAATTGAAGGTCTGAATCCCCATGGTAAGCGCCGGTGGGGTCGATGCCGTGCTCATCAGAGATAATTTCCCAGAACTGAAACAAGAGAAATTGCAGGTTAATTTTTGATTAAAAACCTTATTTCTTGAGTCTGGCTGGGTTAATTCAATATTAAATCTGGGTTTCTTCAGAATATTTTCCTTAAACTAATACCATAAAAACAATTATTTTAAGTCTATTTATAAACTCATGGAGTCGGAAGAACACACTATGTGAAACTGGAATTTGTATCTCAGACTTCATGACTAATATCACCTAAACCGAGTTATAGGTATGTCGTTTGGAGGTTGGAATTGATGCGTGACGAATGATAATCTGAATTCTCGATAAAAAAGACATGGTGAGTTTTATTTAAAGCTTTTTCACATTGAAACCTTCACATTTATTTTTGCATTTTTAGTTATTAAGAGAGTTTTTCATACTTGCTGTAAGTTATAAATCTGTAAATAATTGGATGACTCCAAAGCTCATTATTTGCGGCATAAATCTGCTCTGTTGCTAAGCGCTGCGTGAAACAACAAGCCCTCTCTGTATGGAGTCACAGAATGGTACCGCACGCGTCATCACGCTGAGTCAACGGTAGTCGGGACTACGGGGTTCGCATTCTTCATTTGAATATTTATAAGGTGGCCTTTTTTGTGTATAATACACGACTAATCCAATTCAACGAGTGATTCTATAAATAAATTTAATAATCATAATGTTGAAGTTTCGTACCTATACCACCCTATATATTATGTACTCCCTTTTAATTAAGACCTACTTACAAGAGAAACATGGAATTATTGATTTATTGAAATTTATTATAATTTACAACTACAGGTGAGCACGACCCAATTTGCCACGGGTCTCAGTCAGCGGTATGGTGATTGGTGACGTCATTCTATTCAAGTCTCGTCACTTTTTTTTTTTGTAAATTCTTTGTTGTAGGAATGTTTTATTATTACTTTACTACGGTCGAGCTTATTATAGATTATAGAAGCAAATGAAATTACTATTACAAATCAAAATTAGCCAAATATTTAATAGAATAATTACCAGAAAAACTTGGAAATCGTATAACAATTTGGATTTGTACTAAATTCGTATCTGAAACCTTATATGTTCGAGTCAGCTTACACCTTAGGCTTTACGAAAATCTAGGCTACGTTTAAATATTATTTTCATAATAAGATTGCTTTTTTTTTCTGAGTGAGTGAAAAATATTAAATTTATTTTACAATTTCACAACAGCTGCATCTTTTTCTGTGTTACGGCCGCCTACATTCGGATCTTTTATGTAATGTTACCATATAAGACGAATTGAAAGAGTCGTTTTGTCCATAAACAGAGAAGGCTGGGCACGGCCATTATTACCTGATGTATGCACGTGACATTTGTAGGACGAAATGTACATTAATTATTATATTCGACGGTTGCTTGAGATATTATCAAGATTCATGATGATCGACAACATACCAACCTGATTATTCTTTTTGTATTAAGTCACGTTCGAGATAATGTGAATAGTTTATTGTTTAAAGACAAGATTAATTATTGCAGAGAAAGTTGAGATCTTTTAATTTAATTTAGAAATTAAGAAATCATAACTAATAATATAAATGAGACAGTTAATTTGTACGCTTTTTCACGCCTTAAAAACTACTCAACCGATTATAATTAAAAAAAAAAATCTTTCATCACACAAAAAGGTAGAAAGAATAGTGACAACTAACCAAGTATATAATAATATATTGTTAAAAACAATTACATATATAACAAAAAATTCAAATAAGAAAGCTAAATTTGACAGAAATGATGTAATGGAGTTACGAATATTGTTTAAACAATGAGTATTTGGAATACAATGAATAGTTTTCATTAATTCATTATCTTCCTACTTAGGCTGCCTTGATGTGACTCATAGATTACTATTATATCGGATTGAACTATAAACAGTGCTTTATTTAGATGAAAGTTAGAATACAATGGCGGATTCGATTAGATACTTATTCTACCCTACAAAAACAAACAAGTCATAAATGAAAAATACATAGCTTTATTAATTATTAATTGTATGAAGCCACTTTTGTAAAATATTGTTTTAATATTTTTTTTATTTTTATGTAAACTATAAAGAAATATTTATATGTTTTAAAATGTTTAGTCCAAAAATGAGTTTTTATTAGTATCAGAGTGCACATTGGAAGTTTTAAAACTGATATCATACCCCAAATTCGTGCACTTTCCACTTTGGAGAGATGCCAAGATGTGGACAACTTTTTTCTTAACTTCTATAGTTAGGTATATTTTTTTTTACTGTCTTGTTTAATAAAGTATCTCTCTCTTAACTGATGGGCATTAACCAGATGTCTTCAGAACGAAATTGGTACTTATAAATACATACTCACTACTGATACTATAGTTACAAGGTTTTTTTTAGCTATATACTGATCTAATTATGTAAAGTGCAACCATCTTAAACTCTTGGACACTTTTTAAATTTGTATTTCTATTGTAAGAATTTACATGTGCATCAAATTGCTATAAATAAGTGGGTCCCAAAATATTATTAAAATATATAGGTATCTAATCAATAGCAGTAAAATACTGCAAAGAAAAATTAATAGCACTCACTGAATAAAACCAATTAATATACTTTTTTTGGAATAACATAGAAAATACGTACAAAAGAATTTCAAATGCTTCTGTTTTATCTGTACAACGATAAATTATAAAAAAACAGATTGATTCAATCGAAACTATAGTTCATGTAAGACTATCAAGACAAAAAAATATGTAAAGAGTTAAATAACAATAATGAAGTTGGTAACATGTGGACAACATCTGAATCTGTTTTTTTTTCCATCCCCATCTGTTATTTTTATTCTATAAATTAACTTTTAACACTCAGCGCCTCTTTCTCAAACGTCAAGTAGGCCAAACTGTCATTTAAAGTCACCGGTAACCGGGGATAATGGAGCTGATATACCTTTGTTTGTACGGTAAACGTCCCAAACATTAAATAGAAAATAATTAAAAAAAATCGGCTATCGAATGATGCAGTAAACCGAGTGCATAATTCAATATAACAGAAAATGATTTCTAAAAGTAACTAATCAACACTTTACATGTAGTTGTGAAAGAGGCCCTCAGTAGCATAATGAACAAAACGTAAGATGGTTCCTACCTACTCAGATTGACCATGAGAAAACTATTAAAGAATTTAGCGTCGATCGACTGAATTTAGGTAATTCTTTTTTAACAATTACATTTATTTACGAAATTGGTTAGTTTATTTATTTTCTTGTTAAGGACATTTATCCAATTGAGAATCATTTACTTACAATTGAGTAGTTTACGATCCTTAAAATATAAAAGGAGGACGGTTTCCAAAATACAATAAATGGTTTTGTTAACACAATGACATGCGTTTTAACAAGTTTTATTTTGGCAATTTGTTTATGTTTTAATTAAATACATAAGAATTACAATTTTTAAATACAATAATACATAGGCAATTACATAGGTAATCATGTACGTCTAAATGTTTATCTACCAAGTTTCATGAAAATCAGTTAATTCCTATAAGAGTTATGGAGGAACATACATACATACAGAAAAAAATTGTAAAAATGGTCAATTTAGTTTCAGTATCATGTATGGAGCCTATAAACACGATATCTCTGAAAACAAAGTAACTTACTCCATGACCAACCCTTACAGGTTTATTATTAGTATTGACTAGCTGGCGCGTTGAAAAAGAAAAAAATAGCCTATCCTGTGTCATGTACGTCTAAATATTTATCTACCAAGTTTCATGAAAATCAGTTAATTCGTTTAAAAGTTATGGAGGAACATGCATACATACATACAATATACCAACACTTACAGATTTATTATTAGTATTGATAATATGCACGGTACAGTTATATTGTACTCAAAATGTCGGTGAATATGGCCATGAATTGAAACAATCATATTACTTTCTAGACATAAAAATGTTACTGAACCGAACGATTTGTGTTAAGATTATTTTAGCCACACGGAAGACGGGTCAACGTACTGTCAGTCGGGCAAACGCTGGTGCCGTAAAATAAATTAAGTTTTACTAGGTATGGGTATGCGATGTGAAATTATTATGGACATTTTCAACAATGCTTCGTACATGTGCTGCTGTTACAGTCACATAGTTAGACACTCTTTTACTGTCGTCAAAAGTTTTATTGCAAAAAAAATTAAGGTCACCAACAACAAAATTAAGCTATTTTAAGACAAAATGTATCCGGCTGTAATTTTTAATTATTATGTACTATAATAGTTGATTTCATGTAAAAAATACCATCCAAATGCCTATCTCACTTTTCTCGTAAATTTTGAAATTTTCTTGCATACAAATCTTGCCTCAATTAAAAAAAAAAATGTAAAGTGATGCTCCGTTGGCAATTGATTTTTATTTATATAGATAGACTAGCTGGTGCCCGCAACTTCGTCCGCGTTTTATGTCTTATATAGCCTATGTCTTATTCTGATGTATAAGCTATATTAATGTAAAAAAGTTTCATTGAAATCCATTCAGTAGTTTTTTCGTGAAAGAGTAACAAACATGCATACAAACTTTTGCATTTATAATATTAGTAAGGATAAGGAAGGGATAAGGATAGACTAGCGACCCTCCCCGGCTTCGCACGGAGTTGAAATTTGAAAAATTCTTTCTAGCGGATGCTATGTTCCAAATTTCGTCTTTCTAAACTTACTTTATTAGTTTTGGCTGTCAGTCAAGCCAAACGGTTAATACAATATAAGTATAGTATAGTAAATATATTATACTAGCTGGTGCCCGCGACTTCGTCCGCGTTGAACGATGAAAGGTACCCTATGTCCTTTCTGGTGTCCCAGACAACGTGTATGCAAAATTTCATGGTGATCGGTTCAGTAGTTTTTACGTGAAAGAGTAACAAACATTCATACATCCATACAAACTTTCGCATTCATAATATTAGTACGGATTTATCAGAAAAAAATGCGTTTAAAATAACATTAACAACTTTCACCATCTGTCAAGTAGCCTAACTGTCATTTAAAGTCACCGGTAACCGGGGATAATGGAGCTGATATTTATGTACCTTTGTTTGTACGGTAAAAGTCCTAAACATTGAAAAGAATATAATAAAAACAATTCGCCTATCGAATGATACAGTAAACCGAGTGCATAATAAAATTCAATAAAACACAAAATTATTTCTAAAAGTAACTAATCAACAGTTTACTTGTAGTTGGTGACAGAGGCCCTAATTCAAATAACACCGCTACTTTAAAAAAAATTGATTGGTAACGCATTACTTGACAGTTTTAAACAAATTTGAATTACGAACGTTTAAAAAAGTCCGTTACGAAAGGTGTGTTTCTATTGGTCGGCCCTTATCAGGACGCGGCGTAATGACCTCGGATTCTTACATCTATGTAAAATCAAAATAAGCTCATAATTTTTAGCGGAAATTAACGGTTCTAATAAAAATTAAGAAAGGTAGAAAACAATACCTGTAATCGAATATTTAAATTTAAAATCTAACGTGAAAATTAAAATTATACTCTATGAAACAGTGAATAAAATTATACTCAATTAACTTATCTGAACGAAAAAACTTCGTTAACTGCTATTTTATTATAAACAATAAAATGTCCACCGGTCCAATAGGTAACCTATTAGACTAGTTTTTTCTATGTCTGAGTCACATTAAATTGTTAATTCTCTTAATAATATCAAATAACACTGTGCAGCCGTTATTCTGAAGACAAAATTATTATTAAAAATAAAAGTTTTCTAAAGTGAAATGCCTAAAAAATCATAGTTTACCTTGGCGCCGATCTGGTTGCCGCATTGTCCAGCTTGTATGTGCACGATTTCCCTCATTTTTCAAAATGTGATTTCTATAAATTACTAACACTATAAAATTTTTTGCTCCGCACACACAACGTACTCTCTTGGTAGCTTCGAGAAGAATGAAATGAAATTATTATTTTCTGTTTCGCTCGCCTCGATTCGCCCGGGCGGAAGTCTGCAGCACAATAGTGATGTGCTTTGAATAAAATGTCGATATAATTTGTCGCATTGCATCACAGGTTTTTTTTTTGCCTTATTCATTTGACATATTTTTATTCAACGAATAATTACACTGAAGTTGCAGGTTAAATTAACTTTGTCAGAAGGCCAAAGTATCTTATACCGCCTTGAGAAAAGAAATATTTAAAAAAACTGATCACTTCTTTCCTTGTAACACTTTTATTTCTAGAAATATTTGTAAAATATTGTGTTTTTATAAAAGACACAATATTTTAAATATCCATTACATTTTATTTGCCTTTCCTTTATTACAATTAGCGATCATCTATCTACAACTACGTTCTCACAAATTCAATATGATTCATCATACTTTAAAAATTCCAACATGAAGGAGTAGATTTGAGTCATATTTAAATAAAATCTTTCTACGGATCTAAATTTCGTCAAAAATCAGTTCGACATTTCATAAATTATCTTGGAGAATAGCCAGATATGAGAACAAAATATTTAGAGCGTATTTGTTCAATTTTTGTTAAATTTCAAATAATTATTTTAGTCTTTCAAACAACTCAATTCTTTCCAGGACCTTTCCTCTTCAGACAAACTGATTGACTGACAGTAGATTGTTACACTCAAATTACTATGTAATTTCAACCTATAGAAATAATGTTGATTACTAGTCATAATTGTTGATTGACATATTTTTTATAGTTTATTTTATTGGTTATTTGTTCATTACAAACTTTAAAGAAATTACCTACCTGATCCGTTACTTTGATATATTATGATATTGTTATACAGTCAATACTACATTACATGAAAATATTTACATTTCTGAAACATTTAGATTTTTTAGAGACTTAGATCTCTAACTACAAGAAATTGTATTTATTTGTACCTACATGTATTACTACTCGTGTATATTCATATATCTTAAACGTTAAGCTTAAAAAGGCATTTTTAAACTATGTATGTATGATGTGATTATGCACTTTGGACCAAGTAAATATATCTGTAGATATATCTGTAGTAAATATATCTAGTTAATAATTATAATAAATACTAATACATTTTATAAACAATGGGCTTTCTCTTTATCGATAAATTTTTTATCCGTAGTGCAGCACTAATGCGCAGCGCTATTACACCTTATTGGTCGACGCAAAATGACGCCATACCCTAATCAATACCACCAACATAACGGAACAAATGACCGGTGTTATATTGTAAAAGATTTTCAAGTAAAAACGATTCTATATGCTAGGCAGATTGAAGATAATATGAATAAAACTTATTATGATTACAATTTGGCATAAGTTACACTTTATGACGTGTTATTATGACTTTAAAAGCTTTGGAAAAAACAGATGTTCAGTGCGTTATGTTGGCAGCAATACTGTGCCTGTGGGTGGGTGTGGTATGATAGGTATGAGAGGGTCACAAAATGACCACCACCAACCGCGAATTTTGCGGCAAATTTAAATTCTAGTCTATTTGAATAGAAATATTTAAAGGCCTCGTAACTTATAGTTAAAAATAATTAGCTCATACCTTCTTATTTCACATAATATGTTATACATGTTTCACATTACATAAGATATTATCTTTATTAAAAATTATTTTCAATAAAAATATATGTACTTATTGCGAAAGATTTGCGAACTTATGCTATTTTATTTTGGCACCAGCTAAGTTTAAATTTTTTTAATAGTTAGCTAGTAAAAAAATTTAAACTAGCTAGTTTTATAATATTATAATCTTGGATCTACAATATTTAGTTACAAAATTATATTGAGATTTTTCAGTGCAAAACTGTATTCACCGTCAATGAATACCAGGATACCAGGAGCTAAAATAAGGTGAAATTGTCTACGCTACCGAAGTTATCCTCTCTAAGGATAAGAGGATAGCTCTGATCTCTCATACATCGAAATACAACAGCACACAATATAAAATAGAAGCACACAAAATTTTAGAATGGCCTTCCGTCATTGAACTATATGTTACACTAAAATGGTACATATAGAAATCATTGCCTTCTGTAAAGCGGTATAATTCGCGGACGCACGCGAGTTTATCATACGCGAGTTGACCGTAATACTTAGTTACTGTGACTATTACTACCACAAGTAAAATTATATAAACAAGCTTACTTATTAGCTTGACACTTAGATGGACAAGTATATGTAGAGGTAATTCGTTCAGCAGACTTTTTTAATAAGCCGGCCTCATGTTGCGACCATCTGTTCAATTGGAATTACAGAATTTCTCCATACGCCTTTGGCGCCGCGCTTGCATAATTTTGTGTCTGGTGAGTTTTCGCTGGTGCACGATGTACATTGACTGTTAAGTAAGAACAATAAATAAATAATTAATCTTTGTTTGCACAAAAACACATGTATACAGGTGTTTAATTTTATATACACTTAATACACAATTTTAAAACAGGCATGCACTCATTTGTAGTTAGTTAATCAATAAATCTATTGAATTTAATAATCTTTCTGCAAATATTCGTCGTAGAAAGTTGGAGCAGGGCACACTGCTGACTGACACTGCATTTCGCAGTAATATAATAAGCACGTCTCGTGGCGGTAACCACTCCTTTACAGAACAGAAGACCACCGTGAAATATTTGCATGTGTTTGTGTGCTGTTGTGTATGTAGTTAAATTTTGGATGTAGATGATAGATGTATAAAACTGTATCCCCTGATTTTGTTATCATCTTTTTTTGAATTGCCTCCCACTATGGAGGAAAATTTAAAGACGTATTCTATTCATGTCAAAAGTTATACAAAAACACCTAAGAGGGCGTCCTAATTAGCCACGATCGTACAAGCCCATCGTGCGATTGTGATTTCGTTTTACGCATACAAAAACTACTCACTCAACATGAAATGGCGGCGAACCGCGAGGAGCAAGCCGAGTGATCGCGTATACTATTTTTAGAACTTGTCGACAATGTAAATTTACAAAAAAATCACAAAAACTAAACCATCGTGCGTAGCTCATCGCACGATCGTGGCCAATTAGGACAGCGCCTAACACAGTAGATGCTCTACTAGTGATGTGCCGTATATCCGTATCCGTTACTTTTTGGCGAATCTTTTTACGAATCTTTCACCTTACTAATATTTAATTTATAGCTGAAATTCTACATGTAGGTGATTAGGTAACAAGGAATAGCTATTAAATTCCATTAAGATTATTTTTTTATTTCTTAAAATCAAACATTTGGCCCTTTTCTAATGCAAGCGTCAAGTGACGGGTGTCAACTATCGTTTCAAGGTCACGCGCATAGACACCGATTGAGTAAATATCCGTTTCCGTATCCGCGGATCTACATTTTGAATGATCCGTTACATCACTACTCTGTACACACATCGCGCAATGTATTGCATCTAATTTTTAATTCACGTCAGCCAGTTAGCTGTGAGTCATCGTCGTGTTGTGGTATGGGCGAAGCGAAGCAGGTACTGTTGGTATATCAACAAAAGAGTCAGCTCTGTAAGGAGAATGAGTCACACACTTTCTCATTCATTATTTTTTTTTATTCAAATGTAAATTTAATCATGACTTCATACGAATTAGTCTTCGTAAGACTGTAACTTTATAAGCATGCAATTGCAGTACTGTATACTAGCTACACGCTCCAGGCTTCGCCCGGGTTCAAAATAAAAGTTATGCTATCTAGTGTCATCCAGATAAAAATAAAAATGATTATTATTACAAGGTCGCGAAATTGCTGAATTCTTCAGTTGTAATCAAATTTTTAAAATATATGTCAACATAATGAAAAATTGTATATGGTAAGCAGTTTTTTTCTAGCGCAAGGTCTTCTGAAGACAATGATGTCATGTTTTGTTGCAAGTAATTGCGGATCTTTAGTGTAATTTATAAAATAAGTTTTTGAAAACAGTTCTGAGATTTAACTTCAATGTCACAAAGATAAACAATAATGCAGTGACCTAATATAAGTAAGTTAGGTCTAGCAGTGCTTAGCTTAGGTACCTATAAATTAATTAAGACCTAGCTATAGAAAAATCAATACTAATATTATATAGAAGCTAGCTGTGAACCTCAGATTCACCTGTTGTTTAATTTAAATTGATAAATTAAACAACAGGTTTCGGTTTCGGTTCTTCTCGGTAATGCTCGGACCGATTTGGACCCGTTTTTTTTTACAAGATAGAGATAGGATAGTTCCTAGTTGGTTCCTAGCTATAATTTATAAAGATATCTGTTCAAGGGTTTGAAGACTAGGGGTACGAAGGATTGATTCCAAGAATTGTTATGTTTGGTATCTATACCTCAGATTAAATAAGAGTTACTAACCTAACCTAACCTATACTGTCATTACTGTGGTATTCCCATTACATAAATTAATAATAAAAGAAAAGTTAAGTTTGTGTATAAGTGTGTGTGTAATTTTTATGTGTATTAACTATAGGTTTTGAGATGTATACTAACACTTTGGGTATAAAATAAAATTACATTGTCCACCTTTGGGATGGAAATCCAAATAAAATAGCAACTTACCACACAACTCGGTGGAACGCAGATAGAGCTAGACCAAGATCCCAGTCACCCCAGACTTACGTCATTTTAGGAAAGCTGAAATTTTCAGGATCGGTGGTATAACATAAACTTAGAAAGGACTGGATACTCGTTAAGCTGAAAGCGGGGCCTTTTTATGGGTTGCCAGGTATCAAAGGTGGAAAAAAAACCATGCTAACTTATGTCATTTTAGGAAGGCTGAATTTTATATGTTATTAAGTATAATATTTTAAAATATTTTCCAAAGAGCCAGACAAATCTGACGGACCAAACATCCTCCCAGACTCGTTAAAAGTTCCGCTGTATAAAACATATTATACTCTATAGCGCGAGAGCATTATTCAAGTCAATTCAATATTATTTATATTTAAATTTTATTATATAATTTATTTATTCATAAAAACTAATAATAATTTAAGTTTTAAAAGCCCGTTTTTTAGAAAATGAAAATGAAGTGTGTATGAGGTAAGTTAGCGTGGTTTCTTTCCACCTTTGATACCTGGCAACCCATAAAACGGCCCCCCTTTCAGCTTAGCGAGTATCCATTCCTTTCTAAGTTTATGTTATATTACCGATCCTGAAAATTTCAGCTTTCCTAAAATGACGTAAGTCTGGGGTGACTGGGATCTCACTCTACTAGGAGACTCATTGGCGACGGTACACTTTTAAAAACTAATATGCAGAGCTTGGCACTTAGAGGCAAAGTTGCCAGTCTATGTGTCTTTTCAACCGACGAAAACGAAAAAACAAAAACGGAGGAGGTTCTCAATTCGACGCGTATATATACTTTTTATTTTATGTATGATCACGCATAACTTTTGACAGGGTGGTCCGATTTTGATAATTCTTTTTATATTTGAAAGGGTGCACCCCCAAGGAGGTCCCATTTTAATTTGGAAAAAAAATCCAACGCTAAGGGACACACGTTTGACGACACGTTTGGTCTAGTGGCTAGTAACCCTAGCTGTTAACCAAACGGTCGCGGGTTCGAATCCCGCTAGGGGCAAATGTTTTATGTGTTAACATTTTACCTTTGTACCTGAGTCATGGATGTTTTTTATGTATAATATGTATGTATTTACAAAAAAAAAAGTAATCAATGTATTATATCAACTGTCTGGTATCCATAATACAAGCATTACTTGCTTACTTTGGAACTAGATGGTGCTGTGTGGAATGTGTGAAGATATTTATTTATTTATTTATTTAAGGGTAGGAAAACAGGGGAATATTGATTGTTCCCTCACCGATTGTAGCGTATAACCACGCATAACTTTTTACAGAGTAGTCCGATTTTGATAATTCTTTTTTTAATGGATTTTTTAATGGTATACCTCGAAGTTGGTCTCGTATAATTTTGGAAAAAAAATCCTACTCTAAGGGTGGGAAAATGGGGGTGTTAAAATTAAAAATTAAGCATGTAGTAAATATTAGATTATAGCCACATAAAAATATAAAATAAAACTTTTTAACAAAAAATAAAACCGCCGAAAAAACTGAAAAGCATAAAATAATCTTATTATTTTACCTAAGTAATTTTGAGTCGGCGCCAAACAAGCAAAAATTACGTAGAGTGATGCGCGGCGGCGACTCAAAATTACTTAGGTAAAATAATACTCGTAAGGTTATTTTATGTTTTTCAATTTTATCGGCGGTTTTATTTTTTGTTAAAAAGTTTTATATAAGATGTACTACGGAGAGTGTGGTCAGGAACTGCAAGATCTCATACCATACTCCTTTCTTCAATCGAACATACAGACAGTACGGTTGGTTACCATCCTCATCTTGTCCAAATCTCTCTTTATCGGAACAAGCGCTTTAAAACATCTAAGGTTTGGAACTACCTGCCGGCGTCTGTATTTATTTTATTTTATTTTATTTATATTAAAGAAACATACAATATCTCGATACACATCACACACATACACACAAGAAAAACATAAATCAGCAAAATTTCCACTAAATTACTAAAACAATAAGTCACTACAGAATATTGGAGCCGATCTCATATAAACCAAATCTTTCAAAGTTCGAGTGATAATCATCTTTTGGGTGAGCTTGCTCCATCATAGGCCTCATCTTCGCTACACAGCTGGTTGTTGGCCAAGAGCAACCCATCTCTAATAAAAAAAATGGTAACTTTGACCTATACCCAACTATATTGTGACTTACCTATATTTTATATTTTATTTTATATATGGTAACTTAGACCAATATTTTGGGTATACCGTATACCCAACTCCTTAGCAGTTTACAGCAGGTATACTCGTTTGGGCTCAATAGAAAGACAGGGGTTGGTTTATAATTTTTAATTGTAGCTTGGTCGCATTAGGCCTGTTGGGCTTGTTGATGGCCTTGTAGGCCTTAATTATTACGACCTAAGGTCTCCGGGGGGGCTGATGTAGGGACTTGTTAGGTATATAACCTTCGTTGTTAATACTTATTGTATAATACTTTTTCGTTTACTTTTTAATATATTTGATATGTCATATGTATATTGTCATATTTGCTTGTCATCAATTTGTCATTGTTTTCTTATAAAATTTTCTCTTGTATATATTTCTATCCATTGCAATCCATATGTTTAATTGATACAATCACGTACAAAGCAACGCAACCCACAGCCTATAGCCTGTAGCCTCACATAAAAGATACGGCAGTAATACTCGTATTCCAAGCAACAATGAAATTCTATTTGACAAATACTGACGTAACCAATGAATCGATCTAAATATTTCCGAGTTGTTGACACTGTGTGATGCGATGACATAAGCTAGAACTGTGTCGAGTTGATTCATGTCATGAAAACATGGCCAGTTGGCCCCACACGTCACTATCACAGGAAAATTAAACGTCCAACGTAACTTGACCTTCTACAGTTCGCTTTATGAAGAAAAATGATGAACAGTGAAAACGTGTTAAGCTTTATCAGAGATCAAGTTTAAATGGTCAGGTTGGCACATAAGTGCATTTCTAAATATAGACTATCAAGGTAAGTGATGTCAGATATTACAATGGCATAATGACCAAGATCTTCCGAATAGGTATTTTTTTTCTCATTGCTATTATCTTTAGGTACATAGGTTATTTTGAAGTAGCTTTCCGTGTCTGTCTGTATGACGGCCAACTCCTCCTAAATCACGCATCGGATTTTGATACGGAAAACACCATAAGTTAGATAATTTTTTTTTAATCTGTATATAAGTCTCACGTCACAGTGTTTGTAAAATCCTTCGAAATGACTTGACCGATTTTTTATGAATTTTTTTGTTTATATTCGGTAGGTCTGAGAACTATTTATATACCCCTAAGTAATAAGGGTGGCCCACCCCAAATTTTTATTGGTGTATAGTAAAATCTTACTTAAGTATTTATGTAAATATTATAGGAAAATTTTTTCCAATCAAGTCTCAGAAACTGCCCTTATCTGTTACTGCGCTAACTAGGTACTTCTAAAAACTCACGGTACTACCTATGTGTACTTGATTTCCAACTTAAAAATAATAGGAAAATGTAATGTGAGACTTAAGCGCCTCTTTCACCAACGTCAAGTAAGCTAAACCGTCACTTAAAGTCACCTGTCATCGGGAATAATTTAGCTGATATACATTTGTTTGTACGGTAAACGTCCCAAACATTAAATAGAAAATAATAAAAAAAAATCGGCTATCGAATGATGCAGTAAACCGAGTGCATAATTCAATATAACAGAAAATTATTTCTAAAAGTAACTAATCAACGCTTTACTTGTAGTTGGTGAACGAGGCGCTTATACTCGTATATTTCAAGTATTTTCAATTAGATTAGATTAATATTAGATTTATTTAGTACATTGGATGTTGCTTGGAGCTTTTAGTACTGGTACAACCGATTTCCAAAAAAGGACGAGGTTCTCAATTCGACTGTTTTTTTTTTAATGTTTGTTACCTTAACTTTTGACTGGGTGAACTAATTTTGATTATTCTTTTTTTTATTTGAAAGGTGGTGCTTCCCGTGTGGTCCCGTTTCAATTTGGTCCAGTTCTGACAATGACATCCATGAAAAAACGGTAGAAGTAGTTTTTTTTTTGTTAAAAAGAGTTATGTACATTGTGATATATGTAGTTTGATTATAATAAATAAATAAATAAAATAAACAGATAATTATATTTTCATATAATTATTTATCTGTGACAAATCTCTTTTTTAATATCAATAAAACAACCTTGAATATAAATAAAAATCTTTTATTATACACGAATTTATATTGCTCAAAAAAATATATTGTAAAAACAACTTCTGTTATTGAAGCCATATAAATTTTATTCACATTAAATACAATTAATTTTACCTTTGATTTACTCAAAGAATATTTAATAAATAGATACAATAAATTGTACATATTGTCTTTATACGATCAGCCTTTTAGTATTTCAGATCTAGAGCTCAGCGAGGCTGCGGGAATCAGAAGAAATGTATCTTAATACATTTACTTTTGATTTAGTGTCATGACCGGGTTTTGTTATGTCGTACGCGTTCGTTAAACGTTATTAGAAAGCAGGTCCGTTTCAAGTTTCAATCAATAGAATATAGGAATCATTAATTTTACTCAAAACAAATAGTAACTTGGGATAATGGCATTTATTTTGTTGCCAAAAGCAACGGGCAGTGTTTAGTGGTGGTCATCCATTTCTTGTTCTTGTTCTTCGTCGAATTCTGCGTCCTCATCGGCAGTAGCCTCCTGGTACTGTTGGTATTCCGACACCAAGTCGTTCATGTTGCTCTCAGCTTCGGTGAACTCCATCTCATCCATACCCTCGCCAGTGTACCAATGCAAGAAAGCCTTGCGTCTGAACATAGCGGTGAACTGTTCAGAGATACGCTTGAAAAGTTCTTGAATAGCGGTAGAGTTGCCAATGAAAGTGGCAGCCATTTTGAGACCACGAGGTGGGATGTCGCACACGGCTGTCTTAACGTTGTTCGGGATCCATTCGACGAAGTATGAGGAGTTCTTGTTCTGGATGTTGAGCATTTGCTCGTCGACTTCCTTCATTGACATGCGGCCACGGAAGATGGCTGCCACTGTGAGGTAGCGGCCGTGACGTGGGTCGCAGGCCGCCATCATGTTCTTGGCATCGAACATTTGCTGTGTGAGCTCGGGTACGGTTAGGGCGCGGTATTGTCTGCTGCCACGGGACGTTAGAGGAGCGAAACCAGGCATAAAGAAGTGGAGACGAGGGAAGGGAACCATGTTGACAGCTAATTTACGGAGATCGGCGTTCAATTGACCGGGGAATCTGAGGCAAGTTGTGACGCCAGACATTGTCAAAGATACCAAATGATTCAAGTCTCCGTAGGTGGGTGTGGACAGTTTGAGTGTGCGGAAGCAGATGTCGTATAGAGCCTCGTTGTCGATGCAGTATGTTTCGTCTGTGTTCTCCACGAGCTGGTGGACTGAGAGAGTCGCGTTGTAGGGTTCTACGACCGTGTCTGATACTTTGGGCGAGGGGACTACGGAGTATGTGTTCATGATTCTGTCGGGGTATTCTTCACGGATCTTTGAGATGAGTAGGGTACCCATACCTGAGCCAGTACCACCGCCGAGGGAGTGTGTAAGTTGGAATCCTTGTAAGCAATCGCAAGATTCAGATTCTTTGCGTACAACATCTAAAACTGAGTCAACCAGTTCTGCTCCCTCGGTGTAGTGTCCTTTGGCCCAGTTGTTGCCGGCTCCGGACTGTCCGAACACAAAGTTGTCCGGTCGGAAGATCTGTCCGAAAGGTCCTGAGCGGACAGAATCCATCGTGCCGGGTTCGAGATCAACCAGGATGGCTCTAGGAACATATTTGCCACCGGAAGCCTCGTTGTAGTAAACATTGATGCGCTCCAATTGAAGGTCTGAATCCCCATGGTAAGCGCCGGTGGGGTCGATGCCGTGCTCGTCAGAGATGATCTCCCAGAACTGTTCAAAAGAAAACGTATATTTATAACTTGGAGTTCTCAACGCACTGTAGAGTATAATTTAGAATGAGTTCCCATCTAAGAGTATGTTGCTTGCTTGTTCAAGCCAATTTAAGTGATGTAATCTCCCTAATTACTCAACTGATCATCATGAAAATTTGCATACACGTTGTCAAGGGTACAGAAAGTACATTTCATCCAGAAAAGGTATTGATCTCGGTGGATCATCTTAACTTAAAAATAAAAACTGCAACGCCTGACAAAATATATATACTTATTTGCAATAAAGATTGAATAAATATTTTAACATCTAAGAAAGGGAGCGGAGGAAGTGTTGTGCAAAAGCTAGTTTCTAATAAAAAAAAACATGGTTATACATTGTAAGCTAAATGAAGAATGCATTCTATTAAAATGCCAACGCGAAAGCTCGGCACTCTCGCGAGCTATTTGTAATGCACTCAGCTACTTTCGAACCGGTTTGAGGTACGTCGGCTCTAACAGATATAACCGCTTCGCATTTCTTACAACTACCATTCATTATTCTTTAAAAACTAAACCTCTATCACCCATATATTATTATCTAATGTAACGGTGATTTCATTGAAGCTCACTGAACCGTCGCGCGAATGGTTGACAGGATGCATAATACATCTCTAATGACTACTTCAATTTTCAACTTGCATTACGTAAGACAATGGAATGAGTTATGGCTCGTTGTACAATACAAGTACAACCGACATACGAGGTTGCAAGCGAGTTGACGGCTGCGCCCACGTCTCATCCCATATACGGTTTATCCGGCCTTATAAGTGGTGAATGTCGTGTAGGTAACGACTATTCGAAAACTACTTTTCGATATCCTTGAAACATCGATTTTGTGACGAATTACTGCAACAGATTCTGTTATGGCCACAGTCTCGTTAATTAGTCTAGATTTAAGCCCTAGTTCTGTGTATCATCTATCCATGGGATATCTCTATCTGTTACGATTGACTCACAAGACCATCTTTATTTAAAACTAGCTGGCGCCCGCGATTTCGTCCGCGTTGAAAAAGAAAAAAGTAGCCTATCCTGTGTCCTGTACGTCTGAATGTTTATCTACCAAGTTTCATGAAAATCAGTAAATTCGTTTAAGAGTTATCGAGGAACATATATACATACAATACCTACACTTACAGATTTATTAGTATTGATGATTGATGATATTGATTGTCGCTATCCGCCTCTGTCGGATGTCGGAACCACACAACGGATTTTAATACGGTTTTACTAATAGAAAGATGCTATTTATATCCGTCAATTAACTGAATTTGATTTTTGTATTTTTTTTTCACTAATACCTACGTCCCTTAGCCGCACGGATCTTTGGCAAACCCAATAACTCATCCGTTTCTTAGAGAAGCTTTTTGTGAATGAACGATGTGATGTTTGATGTGTTAAAAAAACACAGCGTAAGGAAATCATTTTTCTAATTATCTACGTCTGAAATTCAGATCTATGCTCCGAACGAAAAAACAGCAAACACATGCAGTTATATCACAGTGCTTTTTATTATGGGCGTAGTTACTGCTTGTCTCAGTGAAATATGCTGTTTTTTTGCTGTAGTCTTCTGGAAGGATTCCGTTACTGTTGACTTCCAAACTCAATTTGTACCCTGGCTTGAAAACGATCAAAGTTTCTCACAGTCCAACAAAGACTATATAAGTATATTTCAGATCAATGCAGTCCAATTGCTTTGTTTGCTATGGACATATGATCTATTCTTTTTCTATTGATCAAAAACGTAAACAAATGTCATTGGACTGTCTTAAAGATGGGATTTGTACATTAGGCATTATCAAAGAGAGTTGACTCAGTGATTAACTCGTTTAGAATTTGTTTGTATTGTTTGTTTAGTTCTATATCGTGAATTGTTTGTTTACCTTTTTGATCAATGAAAAAAGAATACAATATATAGTTCGATGGCTATGGACTAATATAATTGTCGAATGTCTAAATTATCCTTGACGAAAGTGTTAAAATTGCCTAGCAACTTGTACTGACGACATATTAATATTCAACCGGTGTGGCGTCGGAATACTACCATTACCATGGTGATGTCATTTCGCTAAGTTGTAGGTGTGTGAGTGGGTACGGCGAGTTCACCGAGCTTGACACGACCATATAAGGCAAAATGACTAACAAGGAGACTGGATTTTTGGTTCATGGCTCCGAGATTCGATAAACAAACAACCAATAAATATGGCCTTTTGCTCTCCAGATAACTGTTGATGGAAATCATCTGACATAATATCTATTTTTAATGAATCTGTGTTGGCTCACTAGTTTTCGCCAATTGGTCGAAATTCGACAAGTTGGCTAAAATGAGTTGGGAAAATCTACGTCAACGCTTTTTCTATTTTTTTAATGGTAACACTAACAACAATAGCTTTTAACATTTTTTTTTCAATATAAGTTTGTTTTAACAATTAAATCAAAGTTCAAAATTCAATGCGTTCTAAATGGCCTATTTCCACAGTTGGGCAAAATGTACACCTACCTTCTCTTTTTTTATACTTCTTCAATTCTTTTATGTTATTTTTGGCCAGCATTATTGTATTTTTATCTACAAGTCGTCCCAAGAAAATTAGAATGTCAATCCTGAACAAATTCCTGACGAAATTCAAACTCGTCACCGACCGGCAAAAAAAAAGAACTTTCCTGTCTGGCTGGTTGCACAAATTATTCTAAATTCAAACTTCCGACACTAATAAAGAAACGGTACATACTTAAGTTCGTTTTTTCCATAATTAAATGTTGTAAATTACTGGCATTAAAACATCGTTGCGTGAATTGGAGCTGTCAAATGATGACTTTGAAAGTTATGACAGGACGCCATGAGTAAAATTTAACAAGTGGAGAAATAGTGAAAGGTGATTGGTTGGTTGTTCGATTGTGCGAAAGACAGCTTTCTTACTAGATAAGAGAAGGTAGCAAAGAATGAAAGTTGCGTGCGAACGGTGAAACGACAATGGACGCCGGCAAAGGGAAACCCTGGCTGTACAACGTCTAGGGTTGCCAACTTGTTGTAATAGAATTCCCAATTAATATGTTAGATGCGAAAATGAGTTTGTACGTTTGTTACGCTTTCAAGAATTAATTAGTCAACCGATCATTATGAAATTTTGCATACACATGAAGGGGACATACGGTTGAAAGGTTTTTTTAAAAGGTTTGTTGAACCAGAAAAATGTATGTTTTCCGAGTTAT
Source organism: Synanthedon formicaeformis (assembly GCA_945859745.1). Taxonomy (NCBI): domain Eukaryota; kingdom Metazoa; phylum Arthropoda; class Insecta; order Lepidoptera; family Sesiidae; genus Synanthedon; species Synanthedon formicaeformis. The sequence goes on from OX243976.1 coordinate 7,409,476, forward strand.
ACGGACAAAATTGCGGTATAATAAGGCCCGAGAAGGAAAATAAACTTATATTTTTTATGTACATTATATATGTTTTATTTTAATATAAACAGTACTGTCGAGCTCAATTAAGTATAATAAATGTGTTTAAGACACAGGTTAGCATGTTGACAACCCTAACAACGTCCCCTGTGTAACTATTGATCACTCTAATAAATTAAACTTTAATAAACTATGAATAAATGTAAAGTATTTTTTTAAAGTAAAATAACATACGTATGTAGAGATTTTATAAAAAAATCAATTTAATTTTGGATTTATTCATCCCTATTTACTTATTTTGTTTTACGAGTACAGACACCAATATCACACCTATTCTTGAACATCCACCGTTTTCACAATAAATAACTAGAACATACTTACATAAAGAATTAGTGTGAATAAGAAAAAAGAAGATGAAATAAAAACTAGCTATAATTAAATAACAATGTACCCTTGCTTTTTTATATAATTTAATACGGCGAAGGGCTTATTCACATTAATCCAAATTTAGGGCGTGCGAAGACTTATTAGGGCTATTGCTGTAACATTTCAAATATTACATCTGTAAATGTAATTATGATGTAATTGTTTTATAACTAATGTTGCATTAATAAAGTTGACTCTACATAAGTATGTCTTATTGAATAAATAATGGCAAATTAAGGCGTTTGGAGTCCATGGCGTTTTACCGCTACGCATATCTACTGGAATTATTATGTCTCGATGTTTTGAATATTAATGTTGATTGATTAACATAATATGCTATCTTATTACATAATATGCTAACAGATACTTTATTTTTTAGCATTAAATATTTCCAATCGCCGTACCAGTTCAGGAATAATAGGGAATTCAAGCCAAAAAAACATTACTTGGTTAACATTTTTTTAAATATAGAAGTTTTAGTGATATTAGAAATAAAATTGTACCAAATGTTGTCTAAAATTTGATAATTCATATATAATTTTTTTAAGCTTTTTGGTTTAGTCATAAATGAGGAGTAAGGATGAGAATGTGGCCATTTGACGGCACTAAGCGCTTTAACAAAGTACCGGTTGCTCATTCGTCGGAACGATATTAAATAAAGCACATATGCTTTCAAGAGTGCTTCACTTTATTCAATGGTAGTTATTTATAAATCTACAACCGATACTTGTCTTATTGGTTCAACGCACTCACTTACACACACACTAATCTAAGCTTACTAGTAAGTTCTTCTAAGCTCAACTTCCTCAAAGCGCATATTTGACACTAGCGACCCGCCCCCGGCTTCACATGGAGTTGAAAGTCTCTGACTATGAATGTTTGAAACTACTGAACTGATTCTGATGAAACTTTAGTCTAATATAGTTTACTAGTATTTGCAAGCGCCTTCGTCTACTCTCTTACATTTTAAATATATATTTTAAATATATATTTTTATTTATTTCAAAAAAGGTTTTAGCGCAAACCTGCAAGCGATGCAAGCTATGTCTTACATAAATTTAACATAAAAAATAGTATTATTATTTAATTGGTGTTTGCTTTTTAGATTTGCACACTACTTGTCATTTGTATGTGTGGACATTATCTATTAAAATTCACAACAACTTATTTAATAACAATATTTAGGAAATAAAATATTTTGAATTCAAATTTGCATTTGGCAGGCTTGCAGGAAGATATATTATGTTAATTACAGAAAGAAATAGAAAGAGACAATTAATACAGTTCCTGCTATGGAAGAACTTATAAAGGTATAAAATTACTTACGAATTTACGACCGTTTTGAAAAATTATTTCACTGTTGAGAAGCCATATTATCAGCGATTAACATAGATTATATTTAATAAAGGTACACGGACAAAGTCGCGAGCGAAAGCTAGTAATTTGTAAGTAATAAATGATGCACGCATTGTCAGATCTCGCAACAGTCCGGCCTCGCAGCCATTATAATTTCCCATTGTTTCCGGTCACTAGTCCCGAGGTGAAATTTGCCATGACATGACTGTATGTATAGTGTATACTCTTTTTAACTTGGAAATTATTTTCAAAATTCTATTATCACCATCACTACATAATATACTTAAAACAATATGAAAAACATTTGAACAGTTCAATTGAACAATTGAAACAGATCGATTTGAAAAATTCTTTTACCATTAGAAGCCGACATTATCCCTGATGAACATAGGCTACTTTTTACTGCGGGAAAATGCTTCATTCCTACGGGAAAACGGGTAATAGGAAAACGGGTAGTAAGAATTATCCTTCCGTAATTATCTTTTTCACATAACTTCTAAACGGTTGAACCGATTGGGTTGAAATTTCCTATGGGTATTTCGATGGTTTCCTGGATGATTTCAAAATACAACTGGACCCGGTAGGTGGCGCTGCTGTCGGTATGTCAACTACTAAACGGCTTGACCGATTGGGTTGAAATTTTATATGGGTATTTCGATGGTGTCCTGGATGATTTAAAATACAACTGGACCCGGTAGGTGGCGCTGCTGTCGGTATGTCAACTACTAAACGGCTTGACCGATTGGGTTGAAATTTTATATGGGTATTTCGATGGTGTCCTGGATGATTTAAAATACAATTGGACCCGGTAGGTGGCGCTGCTGTCAGTATGTCAACTACTAAACGGCTTGACCGATTGGGTTGAAATTTTGTATGTGTATTTCCATGGTTTCACAGACACGAATGTATTATATTTTATAAAGTTACGCGGACGAAGTCGCGTGCAACAGCTAGTATGTTATAAAATGAAGCTATGTTCAAATTTCAGCTTGCTATCGTAACTTTATAAAATGTAGCCTATAATGATACTCGCTAATAATGTAGTTTTCTATATGTAAAAGAATTTTTAAATCATCCCAGTAAGTAGTTTTTGGAGTTTATTCATTAAAAACATACATTTTTTTTATATAATTTTAAAAAATAACATGTACCTAGGGTACACAAACGCGCGGGTCTGTTATACAAATTAAAATCTACTCAGTAAGAACACAAACATGTTTTGTGTCTTACAAATATGGTCTGTTTAATATTATCTTATTGATTCAGCCATTTCTTAGTATTCATAGCGTTTTTGCTTACCAATAAATTCCATTATAGCACGGGTTGCGTGATTCACAGACTGACATTATTAATACTCATGTAATAATACAAACAAAAATGGTTTTAAATGGAACGCGATGGTTCAATTGAGGGTAGCTGCGTTTTTTATACAGTAGAATTGTTTAATAGATGTAACGGGTCAGAAAGGCACTATAAAAATCGACCCACAGTGGGTCAGACAGAAACTTAAAAGTGGGTCCAACTGGTCCAAAAGGGTCCGAAGCCTAGAATTGGAATACAAAACTATAAAACTTATGTATCTTATTTTAATTTAAAAGCTAAAATGATTTCATTTTAAATTTAATCTGATATCAGAATCAATTTATGTAGGCATACAATGTACATAATATTATTTATTTAAAAGTAATAATTCTCTAGAATTAACAGTACTTAAATATAATATTGTACTCAATAATATTAGGTGTATGGTCCCGCTGAATAACTGTTATTGTGACAATTTGTATTGTCATTTTTGTCTAACATTAGTTTTAGTTGAGTTTAATTAACTTAATTTTGACTTGACCTGACTGCTTTAGACTTAACGGACGTGTTTTGGAAAATTAAGAAAAATTATAGACTTGACTAGTCAGTCTCGGGATCTGCTACTTTTGATTTTAATTTCAATTTTGCTTTTTTTTATTTTAAAAAAAGCTATTACACATTGCTATTTTTACTAATGACAATGGCAAAATCATCGGAGAAGATCTGATGGGGCCAATAAATGATTGGTCTCGCTGCGCTCGACTAGATACGGCCCTAACTAAAAGCAATAGCTCCGTGAATGCGGCAACTTTTTATTGTAGTGTGTGTAAAACATCGTCACTATTTATCACTTTTTACACAGTTTAATTATATTTTTACACAGTTTCACTACGAAAATTAGCATTTTATTATGCCCAAAATTTAATAAAACATTCGGCACGTACACGTCACAGACAGTAGCTCGGGTACGCCGAATTCGGCGTAGTATTTGTTGCCGCATTTGTCAAGTACGGCGGCTGTATTTAGTCTAGCGCAGCGAGACCAATCAAATATCTTTGAAGAAGAACTTAATTTTAATTTAAGAATCTCACTAAAATATTTTATAAAAATATATCTATGAGAACTTTCTTTGCATATAAACGATCTATAGATAATTATTATACACAATCTTTTTATTAGATCGCTAGTAAAATGTTGTAGAAAATCGTAGCTAATCCAATTAGCGTAAATGGGCGATTGTTATCAAGGCGTCCGATGGAGCTGCAATTATATCGCATGCGTGCCAAGTTCATGCACCAGCGATGTTAGCGAATCCAGCGATAGATTTCACCGGTGATTTTGATAGGAAAGTCGGACAATCTATTTGCTTTAGAGATTAATCTACATTATCAATCTTAAATATTAAGTACATAATCGCTGCTTAAAAACTAAAGGGCCACAAATCAAAATTACACTTTTTACAGGAGAGCTAATCGAAAAAAATTAAATTATTTTTTTGTCTATTTTTTTCTTATTAGATGTAAGTATGTCAAATATATGCATATTATATATCGTTAGAAGCGTATTTTTAAGTAGCATAAAAGTATATAAGTATTTATAAGCATTTAAGTACTGTTATAATAAACTGAATACTAGAAGAGATAGAACTTATAAGCATATAAGTTACTTTTGAATATATAAAAAATGATCAAAATATACTAAATATGGAATAAAATTGTGATTGTATTTTTGCAATAAAAACATTATTGGAACATTTTGTTTTATGGCCCTTTAGTTTTAAAAGCAGCGATATATGTATATGCGAAAGTAATTCTGTCTACTATGTTTTAATGTACATGCTTTGATAGAAATAATTATGAACATAGGTTGAACCTTAAAAAACAAATATTAAATATGCATTTTTTATTTAAAAAAAAGATTTAAGTAAGTATATTTTTATAAAATATAGTTTTTTTTATTTTGTATTTTTTTTTGTGTGTCATGACGACAACAAGATTATGTCACGAATAAAATATCTTGTCCTATTTTTGAGAATAAAAAACTCCCAAAAGATATTCTATGATCCGATTCCATTGAGAATGTATATGCTAATTGCGAAAAAATATTTTTTATTTATATTGGGTAGTCTAAAATGGGTCTAAATTAAAAACAACACATCAAATTCTAAATAAGTAATGTCATAACATGCAAATTTGCCTCCATGAAAAAAACATAACCAACTGGTTTCCTCTTATAAAAAAATAATAACAATTTTATTAACCACTGATGATGGCAAAGTGTCCTTGACAACAACCTAGACATATATTTACATTTACTTACATAATAAAAGAGATACATAATAATATACCTACTTATTAAGTATGACACTTTAAATAAATACCTACGTCATCTTTGAGTCATTGTCCATTTTAAGAATAATTGAATTGAAAGAATAATAAGGTCATCATTTAACCGATACAACTATATTAAGAACTAGCTGTTGCACACGGCTTCGCCCGTGTAATTTTATAACATTAAGCGCCTCTTTCACCAACGTCAAGTAGTCTAAACCGTCACTTAACTGTGACTGCCGTAACTGCCAAGCAACAACCAATAAATAACAGTTGTTAATAAATTGTGTAGCATTAGGACGCAAATAAAATTATTTGAATAAGCGCCTGTTTCTCAAGCGTCAAGTAGGCCAAACTGTCATTTAAAGTCACCGGTAACCGGGGATAATGGAGCTGATATACCTTTGTTTGTACGATAAACGTTCAAAACATTAAATAGAAAATAATAATAAAAAATTCGTCTATCGAATGATGCAGTAAACCGAGTGCATAATTCAATATAACAGAAAATGATTTCTAAAAGTAACTAATCAACACTTTACATGAAGTTTGTGAAAGAGGCCCTAAGTCTAATTGTTAGAAAATTAATAATGGTAATACCTACCAACGAGCGGGAGCGACCGCCATTCTGCGCTAGGTCGTGATAGCGTGAAGACGATTGATTTACCTAGTCGGTATTTTTGTAACAAATAGATATGTATATATAAGCAAGAACAAATAAATAAGTGTTCCAACTATGTGGAGTATTATTACTACTATTATCTACCGTGGTCTACAGGAAAGGCAACAAATCAGAAGTGCGGTAAGTACTCAGCGGCCCTTGAGGTATGTACTTGTAATTTTTTTTTGTTAACGAAATTCTATCTACCTACGTGCATAATAACAATAAATGTCGTACGTATGTACGACTGAGACTCCAATGAAGTTAATATCGTATTATTATTTTAGTATGATGATGTAATAATATACTTTTATTTAATTTAATTTTTAATAACATTGTATTGTTTTTATTAATATTATAAATTGACTGGTATGAATATCTATACGAGATACGTTGTAGCCTGAATTCAGTTAGGTACGTATATTTTACCTATGAGTTTCGCATGGAACATTTGCATGTTTCTTTTATCTGTAATTATGGGTGAAGCGTTATACTCGTATAAACAAAAAAATATGCTTTTGTTGACTGTTCAGTACGAGTTAATCTACTTATGCACTTCATTTACATAAAAATAAAAGACATTTACAAATTAATAGACTTAAGTTTACTTATTGGAATTCATAAAAAGTTTACTTAAAATACTAATATCCGTTTCGTTTGGTAAAATACCTTACTTATTTGGATGTCTTAAATAGGTGGGTACGTATTACCTAGTTATTACTTACACTTGACTTCCACTGATAATTAAAGTGATAGGGTAAAAAAAAAAAAAACATAATAATTGTGCTATTTTGTGGAATCACATGTCCCCGCTTGATACAGTACACGTATACTAGCTATTATACTCCTACACTCGTAATTTCAAATGTGATGATCATGACAGAACTATTTAAAAGTACTTCCTATGGAAAAGATACATAGTTTTTCAAATGTCAAATTATTTTATATTTAGTATTCACTAGCTGTAGGTATAAGTAAAAAATTCTACCACGACAAAGAAAGACTGTCAATATTAAATATTAAAGGTACTATTATTAATATTAAGGTACATGTGCAATATTAACAGCATTTTTGATAAATAATAGTCGACAAGGGTCTAGTTTTAAGCGTCCGTCACAGCTACTGTATCTGCGACGTATTTCCATGAAAACTATTAAGCTTAACGGAGTTAGAGAAGTCCAGATACATTGATTTTGGTAGTCAGTGTACTCTGATCAAAGAGAGGGTAGTTAAAGAAAAAAAAAATAATCCAAATCTAAGTCTTGATAAGGGGTTGATAAGTAACCCTCAAAAGTCCTACTTCTTCAGTCGACGTCTAGTCGGGTCGGGTTTTGGTAACTTTGGGTGTTGAGGCTGTTCAGGCTGACATTGAAGCTTCGGCGGTGAGGGACGAGCTTCTCACGACGGATGAGACTCACGAAGTGGGTCAATCATTTACGGAATTAACATCGGTTACCGTATGTAAGACTCATTCGGAGTTAGTTTTATACTACGACGAGTCGGGACTTGAGCGTAAGTAAGTTTGAAGATGTCGTTTTAGAAGGCTCAAATTATATAAAACGTACACTTCGGATAATATCACCGGTACATTGGTTGTGGTGCTGGAGGAGAATGCTCGGAGTATCGTGGACTGAATTCCGTACCAACGAGTCTATACTTCGAGAACTCGGCATCAAGCAGCGCTTGTCATCTTTGGTACAGTCCCGTATCCTCACGTTCTTTGGCCATGTCTGCCGCCGAGGGGAGGTGGCTATTGAGCGACTTGTGGTCCAGGGAAGGGTTGAGGGTACCAGGCCGCGGGGAAGATCGCCTATGAGATGGACGGATCAAATAAAAGATGCGTTGAATGGCTCACTGCAGGGATGCACGAGGAAGGCGGCCATCAGAGAGGAATGGCGGCGTATTGTGAGGCTTGCCACCAACACCTGAAGTGATGGCCACGACCACTCTGTCAAGAGTGAAGCCGAAAAAGAAGAAGACATTGGTTATACCTGGAAACGCTTGTATGAAGGTTAATGTTAAATTCGCGACGCTACAGTGTATACAAATTATTATTGTATATCTTTCCGGGTTGCCGTTAATTTTGTTTGTAAGGCAAGAAAAAAAAACAGGAACGAATCATCCTGGCTCATACTAAATATTGGGCTAAATATTGGCCCTAAAGTTAAATAATTAATTGATTAATTAGTTATTTGATGAATTAATAATTTAAGTTAAATAAGGACAACAACAGAATATACCGCCAACAGTTTCTTCGAACCGTATCGTCTTCCCTACAGCGAACGGAATGTAGTCAGGAAAATGGTAGACGAGTGACTGGATAATAATAGAAACTCTTATTCCACGTACGCCAGCCCTATTGTACTTACTCGTGCCAAAGAAAAATAACGATGGCGTTAAGAAGCTAATAGTGATGAGCCGTATCGTTAAAAATGTATATCCGCGGATACGGATCCGGATACGGATTTTAACTTTCATACTCAATCGGTGTAGGTGCGCGTGATCTTGAAGCGATGGTTGACGCCCGCCACTTGAAGTTTTGCGTGACAGGCAGGAGATGTTTCGATTTGCATTGTGCATTAATTCTACATTTAATTAGAATTTGGAATGTTACGAAGATTTAAGTTTTGGTTTTCTCATTATAAAATCATTGTTGGATAATATTTATTAATAACACCCGCACATCACAACAACATGAGACCAATCGATTTGGCAGTTTCTGTCGATTCGAAAGTACAATTTATTTCTAAAGTGATTATCTGGTTATTGTTTTATTTATTTACGTTAATTTTTCGATATTTTAATGGTTATTCTGCTACTCAAATAAAGATTATAAAAATCGGTCTAGCCGTTTTCGAGATATACCTGTGGTATAACTAATACGACTTTCTTTTATGTATATAGATTTCATTATTTTAATAAGCTTGTCACAAAGATTTGTGATTATAAAGATAGTTTATTTAGTACCCTTAATATGTACTATTGGTATGGTAACTCACTACGATAAATGTTTGCAATATAAAGGTGCCAAATATTTCATTTTAAGAATTTAAAATAATAATAACATCTCAATGGAATTTAATAATTTTTATTGCTACCTAATCACCTAATAATTAATTAGAATTTCATCTATGAATTGAAAATTAATAAGATAAAAGATCCATACAAGATCCGCCAAAAAAGAAATGGATACGGATACGGATATCACTAATAGCTAGAGGAAATACTGAGGAAGTGCTTCCTTTGTTTTAAAATTTTAAATAGGATCTTGGATATCAGATCTTCATATCCGCCTTTGAGGCCTGGATGGAACAAACAAAATACAGGCGGTCACTGAATTGCCTAGGCAAAAAAAAAAAAAAATAGATTAGCGCGCAACCCCGGAGTTATGATGGTCGGTAATTTACCTTTTTGAGAAACAAGTGCTTGAACTAGTTCAAAACTGCTTTTGCCTTTTGAAAGTCTTGTATAAAATTATAGATGTCTTATCTGTGTTGATTTGTGTTTAAACTTAAACTTTGTGAAACGATTATTTCATCCAAGTTGAATTATTGTTTGGTTGAATATGGTAACTTGTTATTTAAGAAATTATACAAATTAATTCAACGAGTGCAAAATTCCTATTTGCGTTTCTGCGTGAAGGTGCCTCTTAGATCGCACATAACACCTTTCTTAAATAAATATATCATTTGGCATATGAATGTCAGGCAATAACTTTACTATGCAACGCTAATCTTCGAAGTGGCTGATACTAACAGACCTGAGTATTTGTTTCAAAAATTGAATTGGCGTGATCCTCTCTTTGTAGCAGACATCCGACAGATACATTGAATGTTCCCTTGAATGTCCTCGGTAAATTTTTGCCAAACAACAGCACGCTGTGGTAGCTTCCAATACTTGACTTTTAAGTGCAAACTGGTCGGCGGCTCGAAAACATCGGTGCGCGTGGCTAGAATTCGTTCCGTCTCACACAGCACGAATGGGATACGCAATGATTCGTACCAAAAAGGAATTATAAGCAGACCCTAGGGCATATGCTCTTTTTGACAGAGCTACTGCATATATCTATTTCGTGTAAAGTTATTTGAACTCTTGAATTATCTAGTTATTGATCGATGTTTATATTCAAAGTACTTTGGAGTTTTTGTACACTAGAGTGACCTATTTACCCACAAAGTTGCATCAAGACTTGTTGGTAAAATATGGATTTTTCAAGGATCACATCTTTTAAATTAATGTTTTTTTAAATTTGTATGTAAACGAACCTAGTTAACGACAAGATAAATCGGTACCATGCTTACTTTTGTAAATTAAACATAAAACAGCGGAGTAATGATCATTCTACGTTTGTATGGAGGAAGGCTGAGTTGTATCACCTTAAGTGTCAGAATTATATTTCTTTTGTTCTCATGTCTAAATCTGCTTCCAAAATTGAATATACTGTGTTACTAATTGAGACAAAAGGAGAATGAGGTCTTGAGCCAAGTGATTAACTTTGTGATATGAGCAATATCACGGGGGGGGGTCAAAGGTCAAAGGCGAAGTTGAACTATCAATCCTAAATTCCAAAATCTATTTTCCTATACCTATATTTACAGATACAGAGCTTAGATGCGAAGTGAGAGCAGTCTGGTGTTGATCGGGACGGGCATCAGCTGCTATGACTATTGATAATGAAAACGATGCAATTTTATCTCGGCAGGCCGTGTCCCTCTGGTGGCAAACGGTAGCATGAGCAGGCCGTGTCCATCGAGTGGCAAACGGTAGCATGGGCAGGCCGTGTCCCTCGGGCGGCAAGCGGTAGCCATAATAGAATTATGAAGAGCCTCGGATGGGCAACGATAGCGAGCAGTAAAGATGGTGGCTAAGCGGCTATAGTTGGGTAATGGGCAGGCCGGGTCTCTCAGGAGGCAAACGGTAGCCATACTCGAATTGAGAAGAGAGTTGAGCGTACCCTGTGAGTGACAAACGGTAGCTCTACATATTAGTTCCACGACGTCCCCTTGAACTACAGTGATTTAATGCCAAATGTTAGTTTTATTGTTTGTAATAGTGGAGTGTCAAATGTGTCAAATAGTAGAATGTAAGCGAGTTAAATCTAGAAATATGCATAACAATCCAATTTTTAAGTAGTTATAATGTACCTAACCAGAAAAGCTTTTCTTCTATAGAATAAAGACGTTTAGCACCTAAAATCATAAATAATTATGCTGAGAGGCATTTATGTAATTAAGGTAAATAATTTGATTGAATTTGATATAATGTGATTAATGATTTTGTAAAGTACCTAAGTACGATTTAAGTACATATTGCAGTACTCTGTATATTTTAAACTGCTAAAGCTCATTTAAAATAACTTAATCCTAATAGTTATATTTATTTACACATTATATTAATATAAAAAAAGAGTATCGGTCCCTTTGGCAGGGTCCTAGGCATGCTAGTCAGCATGCAGTCGCATTACCTCGTTGTATGTAATTAATTAAATATAGTTTGATATAATATGACTAATAACTAGACACTAGTCTGAAATAAAAACCAGAATTTTCCAATAAATAGATCTCTAATTAATTAATTAATTTGAGGGTGGCTTTTGTAATTGTTGAGTCTTAGCGTATGATTTTAGACAATATTCATTGTAAGTAGTTTTAATAAGTATCTTCAGATTCTTTTTACATTCAATATGTGTCACAATAGTCATCATAGTCTACCTCTAAATTTATTTTATTACTTAAACATTTTAGTACTTGGTGGTATTGATATTTCCCTAAATTTTTATTAATATATATAAATTTACAATTACAATATGTCTTAACAAGCGACCCAATGTGATTGTTAAGCAAGTCGCTTGCAAGGTACTGTAGTACTTACAGATTATTTTATATTTAATGACTAATTAAGATAAGCTCTGCATTCAGAATATCAGAATGTTTTGTTTGGTATTTTGTGTAACATCTGGAAATTATAACTTAGCTTGAATCTATATCATATTGCTATTAATAAATATATAGAATATAAAGTTTATGTGCATTGCAAACCCAATAATAATAATTTATTTATACAAAAATATATTCAGCATTATTCACTATGTATTTCAAACGGATGTAGATCTAAGAATTATGTACATATCTGTTATTATTCATTGTTATTGTTACATAGTGATGTATTTCAAACTGATGTAGATCTGAAAATTATATACATATCTGTTACTATTCATTTTTATTATGTTACACAGTATTTCCAACAGATATATATATCTGAAAATTATGTACCTACATAGCTATTATTATTCCTTCTTATTATGTGATGTATTTCTAACTGACGTATATTTGAAAATTATGTACATAGCTATTATTATTCATTGTTAACATTTTACTCAACTCTTACTCAATATTGTATCTCGAACTCATATATTTTTCTTCTTACTCCGAACTAAGTATGAGGACCTACTCACTCAATCCGGATGACCGAGCTTGGCTCCGGAATGAGGACATTCCTAGAACAGAATGGCCGTCTGTTAGAAAATTAATAATGGTAATACCTACCAACGAGCGGGAGCGACCGCCATTCTGCGCTAGGTCGTGATAGCGTGAAGACGATTGATTTACCTAGTCGGTATTTTTGTAACAAATAGATATGTATATATAAGCAAGAACAAATAAATAAGTGTTCCAACTATGTGGAGTATTATTACTACTATTATCTACCGTGGTCTACAGGAAAGGCAACATAATGTTATCACTGATAATAGCTTCTCAACAGTGAAAGATTTTTTCAAATCGGTCCTGTAGTTTCGAAGCCTATTCAATGCAAACAAACAAACAATCAAATCTTTCCTCTTTATAATATTAGTATGCATAATTTTAATATAGTAAACACTAGAGGCCTGTTCCCGGTTTCACACGGATGCAAATTATATACCAAAACCTTTCTCGAGAACCACTCTATCCATTGGTGAAAACAGCGTGAAAATCAGTGCAGTGGTTTTTGAGTTTATCGCGAACAGACAGACAGATGCGGCGGAGGACTGTATTATAATATGTAGTGATTAAAATAATTCCAAATATCTAGGTCATAATCGCGTGACATAAGGTTGGGAAACCCTCGCCTTAACAACAGGGGTAGTTGTGCGAAAAATAATATTTGTCTACTACTTAGCGTAACCATAAAGAATGAAATTATGCAAGACAAATTTAAATAAAATTATTTATATAAAAAAAAAAATCTCATATAAGAAAAAATATAATCATCAATTGTATTTATGTTCCTCCATAACTCTTAAACGAATTAACTGATTTTCATCAAATTTGGTAGATAAACATTTAGACGTACGGGACACAGGATAGGCTACTTTTTTCTTTTTCAACGCGTACGAAGTCGCGGGCGCCAGCTAGTTTTAATATAAATTTTCTAGCATTCCGCGCCTAATTATTCAAAAACCGCTATGCCCCGTTATACAAATGGCGCTAATCTATGAATTCAAAATTGGAATGTTCACAAAACCACAGAGTAAATAAAGAACTCGAAACTCACCTTAGCTCCGATCTGGTTGCCGCATTGGCCGGCCTGGATGTGAACGATTTCCCTCATATTTGATTTATTTAAATTTGAAAATTAATAATTACTTAAACACTATATACGCGACTCTCGCACGACACAGTCTCGCAGATTTGAACAGCCGACAGCTTCGGTGGGGATTTTTGAGGGCATCGTCGCCTCCGCGCTGTGGTCGGACGAAGCTCTCTGATTGGTCCAAATGTCATGACGTGTTGCCAACTTCACTCCGTTGAGAGAATCAGTGGCCCGCTTTTCAGACAAATATGGAGAGATTCAACATCGCTTTATATGGGACGTTATGTTGTTCGATTATTAAATTTTTTCTCGTGTGTTTATATCTTTGAATGAGCGATGTTCATGCGCCTACATACATTATATTTTTATATGAGTATTGTTCTCCGCATAGACTATAATTATTATAAGATTTTACTTTTTAAATCATAGGTATTCCTTTTTTAAATTCGTTCGTCCAAAAGCAAATGGTGTGACATTTAATTTATTTATTTTTTAGTTTCAACTATTTCGAAAGTGTGGTCAACTTTTTTTATCGAGTGTGCGGTCGTGCGTTTAAATTTGCTGTCACACCCTCCAATATTCCAAATTTAAACTGACATAGCAACAGTAAAGCTAAACTGAAATTAGTCACGTACGTGACGTACGTCATCGAATTATAAAATACTAGCGCTGCCCGCGACTTCGCCCGCGTGTCTTTGTAAATTATAACTAAAACCTTCCTCGAGAACCACTCTATCCATTGGTGAAAACAGCATGAAAATCAGTGCAATAGTTTTTGAGTTTATCGCGAACAGACAAGACAAACTAACAACTAGTTGTGTAAGGATAACTATTAAATTTATTTACAACTAGCGACCTGCTCCCGGCTTCGTCCGGGGGTGCAATTTTTATTTAATACTAACCTTCCCCTTATTTCCCTCTTTCCATATGTGGAAACCGAATGAAAATTGGTCTACCCATTGTCGAGTTTTTGAACCGTATATAAACCAACTTAACATATAACTAGAACATATATTAAACTCTTAAAAAGTTTAAATAATTAAACTTTTCAATGGATTTCATTGTATTTTTTTAAATGTTATTGTTTTTCAGACAGGCTGCGTGGTATAATAAATAATTATTTAAGGTGAACAACCTAAATATTATAAATAACATTAAAATCTTATACTAACTTTATAATAGCTTAATTTCCTTATTAGCTATGATGAATACGTGGGGTATATAATGAACCTTTTTGAATACTAATAAGTATGCATAATTATATATATATCCTAATTTATAAAGAAAAAATATTTGTGTTTTTGTTTGTAATGAAAAAAATCAAAAACTACTGGATCGATTTTGAAAATTCTTTCACCCATAGAAAGCTACGTTATCAGTGAGTAACATAGGCTATGTTTTTAAAAGTTACGCGGACTAAGTCGCGTGCAAAAGCTAGTTACTGATATTGTAAAGAGAAAATATTTGTATTTTTGGTTGTAATGAATAAACTCAAAAATTACTGGATCGATTTTGAAAATTCTTTCACTTATAGAAAGCTATGTTATCAGTGAGTAACATAGGCTATGTTTTTAAAAGTTACGCGGACTAAGTCGCGTGCAAAAGCTAGTTACTGATATTGTAAAGAGAAAGTATTTGTATTTTTGGTTGTAATGAATAAACTCAAAAATTACTGGATCGATTTTGAAAATTCTTTCACTTATAGAAAGCTATGTTATCAGTGAGTAACATAGGCTATGTTTTTAAAAGTTACACGGACTAAGTCGCGTGCAACAATTAGCCTGTCTGCGACCTTTTTTAATATAAAAAAGATATAAACAAAGTTCAATTCAGAGAGATTTGTGAACAGACGGACGCAAGTGAGATATATTGTTCCAAGTAATGAATTGTATTGAATTTAATTTATGTCAAGGATGTTGTTCTTAGAATGTGTTGATAACTAGTTTTGTTTGTGGTTCATGAATGTATTTATAGCTGCATTTATTAACTAATTCCTAAATCACAATAATTATTTAAATTTAATTATTATTTAGCTTCGTGTAGTTGGGATTTCCATTTAGTCTAGATTGAGCTTTCCTCAATTGAAACTTTACGAGGACATCCATGTTAATTATCATAAATGTTTTTGTTAAAAATTATAGACAATTTTTAATTTAACTTAATTTATTTTATTATTTTATTTATATTAGGGAAACATACAATATCTCGCTATACAAGAATAACAGAAATCAGCAAAGTTCCCTCTAAATTACTAAAACATATTATAAATTACAAAGTTACTACAGAAAATTGGTTGCTTTTGCCGGAGACTTCGCCCGCTTAACTTTGTACCTAAATTATATACTAAAACCTTTCTCGAGAGCCACTCTATCCATTGGTGAAAACAGCACGAAAATCAGTGGAGTAGTTTTTGAGTTTATCGCGAACAGACAGACACACGCGGCGGAGGAATCTGTTTTATAATATGTAAGGAATTAAGGATATACTCCGCCCAGGTGGCCAACGCCATTGACGACTCCAAGCGCCTTAAAAAAATATTCTTTATAACATTTAGTATGTAGGTATAAGTAGGAATATATTATGTTTTATTGTATCGATGATTCAATTCTGACTATTTGTGGTTAGTTGCGAACTGTTTACACAACTTATATGAATCATTGTAAATACAATAACAACAGTCTTACTGTTATAATGAAATAAAAACCTTCAAATGTAAACCTATATATTTTTTCTTATTCAAATAATTTTATTTGCGTCCTAATGCTACACAAGCGCCATTCTGGGCAATATATTAACCACTGTTGTTAGTGGTTGTTGCTTGGCAGTTATTCAGCTTTACAGCCATGTAAGTTAGTCCTCCTTACCTCTATTCTCCATGGTCTAAGGGTCAGCAGGACGGAGTGGCGGCGAAGAGACTAATGAGCTATCATTTGAAAATCGACTTTAATTACTTCAGTATGTGATTGAAAGTGGTATAATAAAAAAAAATACTCTCGCGTCGGCAAGCGCGGTCGAGCGGCGCTCGGTGAATCTTCAGCTAAAGAAACTAAAGTCGATTTTCAAATAGCTCATTAGTCTCTTCGCTGCCACTCCGTCGGTCCGCGCTGACCCTTAAATCGGAAAGCAACCACAGACAACTTTAAACACAACTAATTCCTTGGTTACAAATTAAATTCTTCGTTATTATTTTTTCTTGTCCTCAAAACTTTTGTCCTTTGAACATAATCTAATAGCTGTTGCACGCGACTTCGTCCGCGGAACTTAATAAAATATAGCGTATGTTACTCCCTGATAACGTACCTTTCTATAGGTGAAAAAAATTTTCAAATCGGTCCAGCAGTTTCAGAGCCTATTCAATTCAAACAAACAAACAAATCTTTACTTTTTATAATATTAGTAAAAGAGATTAACATGTATGAAGCTTCTATCATATCAATATATCATCAATACTAATAATAAATCTGTAAGTGTAGGTATTGTATGTATTTATGTACCTCCATAACTCTTAAACGAATTAACTGATTTTCATGAAACTTGGTAGATAAACACTTAGACGTACAGGACACAGGATAGGTTACTTTTTTTTGTTTTTCAACGCGGACGAAGTCGCGGGCACCAGGTAGTCTTATTATAAAAATCAATGTATGTTTGTGCAAACTCCATTCGGATCAAATTTTAATTCAATTTGAAAAGACAGATAAACAAGGAATGTTTGTGTTTATAAAAAAATCCATGCCGGGTGAAGCCGGGAGCGTGTCACTAGTATGTAAAAAATTGTCTAAAAAGACATTATAGTAGACCTAACAAATGAATAAATGGAATAATGAATGCTCGGGTACTTACAGTATAAATAAATTATTCGTAGAATCGTAAACCTGCCTGAGTCGGTTATGTCCATATTAGCTGACGTTACACGCGAACGTGTGTGGGCAGAAGGTATTGTACACCTAATAATTGCTTATCGGTTCATTGTCGATATATAAAATATAGAATCAGTTATGTAACTAAAAATCTATAAGTAGGAACTATAGCTCCGTGAATTCGGCAATTTTTATTGTAGTGTGTGTAAAACATTTTACACAGTTTAATTATATTTTTACACAGTTTCACTACGCAAATTGACATTTTATTATGCCCAAAATTTAATAAAATATTCGGCACGTACACATCACAGACAGTTTGTAGTGTGACTAGCTCAGGTACGCCGAATTCGGCGTAGTATTTGTTGCCGCATTTTTCAAGTACGGCGGCTGTATCTAGTCGAGCGCAGCGAGACCAATCAAATATCTTTGGTTACGACCTATTCTCAGACCTACCGAATCACAAAAAATTTCATAGAAATCGGTCAAGCCGGTTCGGAGGAGTTTTGTTATAAACACTGGGACACTAGAATTTTATAGATATCGCTGTCACAATAGAGGTTACAATATAAAGGTATAATTCCAACAAGTAAGTAGGTTACAAAGTAACATTACCTACTTGCGATGTCCTCAATCGGAATTCTTCATGGAAACAAACATCGCTTCTTATACTTTGTCACAGTACATACTTCTTACAGTTATATGCAAATTTATCCGATTACGAGTCACATTTAAAGCGACAAGGTTGTAAGTGAATTTCACCGTAGCAAGTTACTTCATATGGTAGTGAAATCAGCAAAACATTGGCGCTTTTTCTCAATAACACGACCGTATTACTGCATTACTTGAATGTATTAAATTCTTTTGTTTTTTTTTTATCTATATACTAATATATAAAGCTGAAGAGTTTGTGTATTTGTTTGTTTGGTTCTACGCACTAATCTCAGGAACTACTGGTTCGAATTGAAAAATTATTTTTGTGTTGGATACTCCATTAAAGCGAGAGATGCGGCATTACTAGCGAAAGTGTGTTACAAAATACAACATACACTATACTAAAGACAAAAGTATAAAATACATATACTTTTGTCTAAACACACTTTTAAACACAGACAACATATTTCTTACTTCAAAGGTGACTGTGACGATAGCGACGCTCTCAACAAGCGACCGTCACTCACTGTAGCTGGCGTGCAACTGTAGTTGGGTCGAGCGCCTGCGCCCAACCCATTGTTAAGAATTTTCGGTGTGTTTTTAGTATGGCGCGAGGAGATTACGCCGCATCTTCGATTTAAATCTTTGGAGAACGCGGACGAAGTCGCGGGCACCAGCTAGTTTGAAATACGGATACTTTCTCATATATAAGAGTTGGGCCTCCTCACCTCTATTCTCCATGTTTAATTATTAAGTAACTTGCCCTGAATTAATTTAATGATCACTGTCAACAGAATACCACAATAGTACCTACAAACATACACAAATCTTTAGCATGATAGATAAATTCTTAAAAAAAAATCACATTCACCCAAAAAATGACCTAACCCATGTCTTCTAACCTACCTGACTCTGTTAATTTTTATTTTAGCAATAAAAGTTATATAAACATTTTTATTCAAAACTAAATTCTTTTTTTTAATTTAGAATTTTTGGTATAATTTTAAGGAATATTTTATTCATCCCTTCTACGGGTTGAAATTGAAAATTTCTTCACCCACCGATTTTTTTTTTTATTCTTACAATTAGATTTTATCTTGTTTCTTATCACGTTTTAATATGGAACTGTCTAGCTAGAATAATAATGTAACATATGGGTCCAGTTGTCTGAAACTAAATGAATTTGAATTTGAATATAAATTTGATATTACATAATTATTCTATTTAGCGCCTCTTTCACCAACTACAAGTAAAGCGTTGATTAGTTACTTTTAGAAATCATTTTCTGTTTTATTGAATTATGTACTCGGTTTACTGCATCATTCGATAGGCGATTTTTTATTATTATTTTCTATTTAATATTTGGGACGTTTACCGTACAAACAGAGGTATATCAGCTGAATTATTCCCGTTGACAGGTGACTCTAAGTGACGGTTTAGCCTACTTGACGTTCGTGAAAGAGGTGCTTAGAAACTTATATTAAGAATTATATATCTTTTTTTTTCTTTTTTCTTTCTTTTTCTTTTCTTTTTCTTTTTTTTTTTAATTAGGTACTAGCACTTTTTTTTTGTACATATAAACTTTAAGCCTAACCTTGTAATAGGCTATATAAAAATTTTAATCTATTATATGTAATTGTTAAATATTAAATGCTGTAAGGTTAGCTATTAAATAAATAAATAAATAAATAAATAAATTATCAAATTTTGATTTGTTAGTAAATTTTCCTGGACTATTATAGGATATATTGAAGATTCCCGATAGTATTGATCTGACGTGACCACACCTGCCCCAGACGTAGGTACTAACAAACTATTTATGACTCACGACTTGCCTCACCCACCCCAAGGTTTTACAGTGGGATGAATTTTAACAACCCACGCAAAAAAAAAACTGTTTTAGACGAATTTCGTACAAATTAAAAGGCGTTTTGATAATAGATATTTGTATGGGATACCTCACCTTTATCCTTCTTTATTTATATTCAAAAGATTAGATGTTTGTAATATTTTTTTTATATATATACAGACTATACAATATCAATACTACTAATAATAAATTTGTAAATGTATATCATCAATATACTAATAATAAATCTGTAAGGGTTGGTCATGGAGTAAGTTACTTTGTTTTTAGAGATATCGTGTTTATAGGCTCTATACATGATACTGAACCTAAATTTAAGATATTTAGAATTTTTTCCTGTATGTATGTATGTATGTTCCTCCAAAACTCTTAAACGAATTAACTGATTTTAATGAAACTTGGTAGATAAACTTTTAGACGTACAGGACACAGGATAGGCTACTTTTTTCTTTTTCAACGCTGACGAAGTCGCGGACGCCAGCTAGTACATTATGTATTTGTAACAGCAATCTCCTTGAACGCCTTCCATGCACCCACCACAGTGACTTCACTAGGCATCGAACCAGCACTGACTCACTACTAACCAGTCCGCCTACGAAACCATTTAGCCTTAGACCCTCACTTTGTATACTGACTATTAACTAGATATTGTTACTGATTATAGTAATTCCAAAATTCCCTAAAGGGTGTGTTGACCGCTTGTGAGATCTGAGATTATAGATTAAATAATAGTTACTACTTGGCATAATATTATATTCTCAAATTATTACATGCTCAAAATATTATATTCCCAAAACATTACATTCGCAAAATATTACATTTTGGACAACCATGGTTAAAAATGTTTTCAAAATATTAGGTATATTAGCAAGACACCCACTCAAAATTTTATAACACAAGTGCAATCAAATCAAAATTAAGTTGAACCTATTTTGGTTCTTAACTTAGCAAAAGTTTTTAAGCATTATACTATTGTTATTTTGTTTGTAACATAATCTCAATAAATTTTCTCGTTAATTTTTTTAAAATATTGAAATTCATCTTCTGCTTTTAACAATCACCAGCTAGTATCTAATAAGCCAGGAAATTTTTACGCACCAATCTATAACTCCAATCTCTGATGTCCTAGATAGATGCCTTGACTAAACTCGTGGGTAAATTGAGACAGATGGTTGTAAAGTGACTTTTAAAAGGCATTAAACTATTTTTACGTTTCGATAAATACAATTTGAACCCAATTGCGTATGGCATAAGGCCTTTTCCTGCGTTTCCTTGTCTGAAAACTCGTAAGGAACAAGTTTACGGATGCGCCTACGCAGCACACCTACATAATTGTTATTAAACTTGAAAGTATCGTTCAATTGTAGAATTATTATAATAAACATATTTGATTGTAATAGCCTAATAGGTTGTATATACTCTGGTAAAGGTATATTGATTTTCAACCGTAAAATTGGAACAAATGTAGCGCATAGTTATAAAAACCTTTTTGTATTTTAAACTAGTTGGTGCCCGCGACTTCGCCCGCATAATCAACATTTTTCAGTAAGCCTACTGGCTGGAATATCACTGTAATTAGAGCCTCCAACCATTTATTGGATAAGTTTGTATGTTAACTTAGTATTAAGATTAAGTTTAAGCTAGCGGAATGACATTGGACAACCCACATGGCTCGCCAGCAGCACAGTGAAGGTTTCCGGAAAAGAAATGACTAAGCGCCTGTTTCACAAACGTCAAGTAGGCCAAACTGTCATTTAGCGCCTCTTTCACAAACGTCAAGTAGGCCCAACTGTCATTTAAAGTCACCGGTAACCGTTGATAATGGAGCTGATATACGTTTGTTTGTACGGTAAACGGCCCAAACATTAAATAGAAAATAATAATAAAAAAATCGGCTATCGAATGATGCAGTAAACCGAGTGCATAATTCAATAAAACAGTAAATTATTTCTAAAAGTAACTAATCAACACTTGTACTTGTAGTTGGTGAAAGAGGCGCTAATAGTTTAAAAAAACTATTAAAAGGTTTAATAACTAATTGTACTCAATAAACACATAGCTCATTTACGAATTAAGTAACTACTTAGTATTGATGTTCTATTCTACAGATATTATTATATCTACTTATCTGCAATCAGATATTCAGTTCTCCCACGAGTCGTTGCCATGGTTACGCGCAGATTGCAATCCGTCGATATCTCGACGGTATTGCCTTCTCTTTCGTATGCATGCCCGTAGAAAGAGACGGCTTACACATGTATAAGCTCTGTCGTCCAGCTAGACTCCGATAAGGACCTAGGCTTCGTAATATTTAATATTATACGTACGTTTATAAAAGCCAGTTACACCAGATGCTTAATCGTTCGTTAAATTGAACGAATGATTAAGTGTCGGCCGTAAGTGACGAGTCCAAGTCGATCATTGTTTACTATTACTTCAGCAGTAAATGTTGGATATCACCTCCATCCCGTTTAGTTAGCATACCTACTAGAGAGATGGCTGTACAAACTGAACATATCGCACCTTTGGTAAGACAAGGGCATAGCTTACAAAAAAATTTAAAATGAGAAACTTAAAATATATGCAGAAATGTCTTAAAAACATTATTAAATTAAAAAATATTTACAAGACTATGGGGCTTATTTAATGAAGAATTGTTTAAAAGCAATATAAGCAGAAGAATACTATATTGAATGCAAAAAAAATAACTTTAAATGGCTCTACTGTAAAATTACAAAAAGTGCAGTTATGCCCTTGTCTTGCCGAAGGTGCGATATTATGTCAAATATATAATAAAAAGTAAGAAGTAAGTCAGTCATTAAACAGCTTCCAAGCATTACTGTAAATATATATTTTTTAATAGTAAATACATAATAATAATATAATATCTTCAAACTTTCCACACAGCACCATCTAGTTCCACATTAAGCAACTATAGACTTGTATTATGGATACCAGACAGTTGATATATTACATAGATTACTTTTTTTTTGTAAATACATACATATTATAAATACAAACTTCCATGACTCCAAAGGTAAATGTTAACACATAAACATTTGCCCCTAACGGGATTCGAACCCGCGACCGTTTGGTTAACAGCTAGGGTTACTAACCACTAGACTAAACGTGTCGTCAAATACAATACATGATTACTAAAAATCATAACTATTTTTTGCTACTTTTCACTGCGTTTACTCACAGTAAACGACAAAAATGAAAGTTTTGGCACGAAAGTGATTGGGCATCATGAAGTATAAATTGGTGAGGCATGTCAACTTACATTTAGACATAGTAAAATGTTCAATGTCTTATGGCTTGTCTGTGTGTAAAATAATATTATCTACACATATTATACAGTTAATATAAAAAATGCTTTTTAAAATAACATAATAATTACGTCACATTATTAGACATCAATATTAGTAATATTTATTTATTATATAAGAATAAGAATAAGAAATTTTATTTCAGAATAACAACTTTAGTTATAATTTATCTTAAATTACCACTATTAAATTCCATAATACGTAAACAACGTAGTGAAATTTCTAAATTTGTTTTTTATATACAGTGGTAACGACACGACGTAAATAATACAAGCCTATAGTTGCTTAATGTGGAACTAGATGGTGCTGTGTGGAATGTATGAAGATATTTATATTTAACTATGTAGTTGTTATTTATCTAATCAAAGGTTAAAAGTTTGATGTCACTGACTAGCCCGTATGCAGACTTATTGATCGTGCGGAGCGATGACCTCAGCTACCTATGTACTTTTAGGTACTGTATCCAGGCTAAAAACGTTTTTTAAATTACATATTTTTTTTTTCTATTCTACCAAACGAAGAATAATTGCCTAACTAGTCATTTTTTTTTTTTTGCTTAGGTAATATTAGACATGACATAATTTTCTTGAGATTAATTTTGATACTTAGCACTTAAGAATACTAAAACTAGGATAATGAAAACTATTCATATTTTTCATTTTATTAATTTATTCAATACTAGCTGTTGCATGCGAATATTACGAGTATCTTGTGTCAATTTCATTGAAATTACCCTTGAGTAATGCTTCTCGAAGATGATGAAACTCGTACGCTTTCTTACCGGTGACTT
The DNA here is from genome assembly GCA_945859745.1 of Synanthedon formicaeformis. Classification (NCBI taxonomy): domain Eukaryota; kingdom Metazoa; phylum Arthropoda; class Insecta; order Lepidoptera; family Sesiidae; genus Synanthedon; species Synanthedon formicaeformis. The sequence continues at coordinate 7,433,644 of OX243976.1, forward strand.
TAAATGGCGGTTAGCCTATTTGACGCTACTCAGAGATGGTGAAATAGGCCCTTAAATCTCTCAAATTTTCACAAAGAGAGGTTTACGCCTAGCATCGGGACGCTGTGAGTATTTATCTAATTATAATTTTTCTACCATCCCATCCTGCTGAATTTTCTCAAGGTCGGCTAAAAATTCACTATATAATAAATATTCTCATGCAATTGTTTAGATTCAATGACGCGTGCTGCCGGTCGCGATCCAAGATGATTTTAGGGCATAGACGATTGTAGACACTGTTCGCTTATATAATCACAATGTTTTTAGGGTTCCTTGAATGAATAACCACAGACTAAATAAATTTATTAGTAATTAGTTTACTCAAATAAACATAAATACCTATCTAGTTACGCATTCGGTGCCCATGATTGAAACAAAATAGATACCTTAGTTAGATCAAATCCTCTTGGCCAACAACCAGCTGTGTAGCAAGGATGAGGCCTATGATGGAGCGAGCTCACCCAGAAGATGCCCTTTCACTCCAACTTTAAAAAGATTTTGATTATATGAGCTCGGAAACACAGACCCGGCAGAGCGATCAATCTCCATCACAAAAACAGAGTTGCTGAAGCTGCAAGAACGAGTTGTCACAAGCAAAAAGCCTTTAGCTATTGATTGGTGTAATTAAATTTTGGATATAGGATATACAGAACTATGTATATCCCCACATTTTTTTATTATCATTTCTCTTAATTGCCTACCACTGTGGAAGCAAATTTACATTTAAAAAAAAGAATCAATCAATATGTCTGCCATTTATAAAAAAACAATGTATAATAGGTAAATGAACAAAGACAAGGTTTCGTCTCGTTTAGTATTTGGGTGAACAGAATCGCGTGGCATCGTCACATTGAATTCGCGTTGCATGTTACGGTGATATTTTATTAGTTTTTGCCAGTGATATGTTAAATAAGTTCTTATTTAACATATCACTGGTTTTTGCCCAGATTTTACTACAAAAACACTTTTTTTTTGGGTAAATATTTTCCAAAATCATGAGTTTTTCGGTAAATTAAAAAAAAACAGAGGTAAGTACCTAAGTAACTTACAAATTACAATGCGAATTTAAAACATATATATATTATAGCAAAACTAGCAAAACATAGCCTATTCAGAATGGGCTACATTTAATTACCTAGTGTTTTTATAAAGATTTATAAAAAGTAATCTAAAGAAAGAGAAAAAAATTTTTTTTAGTAAATTTTAAACTTCCTAAGTACTTATCTACCTTATTTTTAAAGCGGACGTAGCCGCGGGAGTCAGTTAGTAATCCTTATATATTATAAAACAAAGTCCTCCGCCGCGTCTGTTCGCGATAAACTCAAAAACAAGTGCACCAATTTTCATGCTGTTCTCTGCGATGGATAGTGGTTCTCGAGGAAGGTTTTATTATATAATTTACAAAGTTACGTTGGGCACCAGCTAGTGGCATACTTTAAAATATGTAGGTAGGTAAAATAATGATTTTATGCGTAACATTATTCTAATTTTTCAGGTCATGCATGTCAAAGGGTGATTTTGCTTTAGTTATTTTATCTGAGTTATAAATCAATGGAAAACACAGAATATAAGTAAGTCAAAGTAGGGTGGGTAAATGCTTACCTAGTTAGTTAAATGTGTTTTTTTTTTTAAATTGGCAAAAACCCATTTTTTTATCAGTTATGAAAATGTGTAGATTTTGTGTACACATTTTCATAATGTGTATGAGGAATGTCAGAGCCCATTACCATATCCTTTTCTTATCCTGTGGCGTTGCTTATGTTGCACATATACCTCTATTATATAATATTACTAGTGACCCGCTCCCGGATTCGCCCGGGGTGCAATTTTTATAATGTACTTAATCCAGCCGATAAATTATATTATCTTACACCGCCATCTGGGTTAATCTTATGGAAGCTTTTTTAACATAAGTTCCATAAGATTACCACAGATGGCGGTGTAAGGCAATTTATAATAAATAATTTGCAATAAAAAAAAATACTACAAATTTAGATAAAAATTGTCCTATCTTTTAAGTGAGACCAAATTACACATACATATAGTTTGTTTTTTAATCCCAGAGACAAAAATGACATTACATTTGCCATGCATTACATACATTTCATGGTATCATTATATGCAGTTGACATTTGCATGTGTCATTTTTGTCTGAGATTAAAAAACAGACCGTAGTTACAAAGTTTTATCAAAATTGGTTCAGTAGTTCATTGGCCTCAAACATGTGACACGAAATTTTTATACAGATATAGTAGAGATTATAAAGAGGAAAGATTTGATTGTTTACATTAAATAGGCTCAAAAACCACTGCACTTATTTTGCAATTTTTTTCACTCATACAAAGCTACTTTATCTGCGTGTAACATAGGCTTTACTCTATAAAATTACTAGCAGACAAAGTGGCTTGCGACAGCTAGTCACTGCCTAAATATCGCTGCTTAAAAACTAAAGGGCCACAAATCAAAATTACACTTTTTACAGGAGAGCTCATCGAAGATATATATCAAATATATGCATATTATACATCGTTGGACCGTATTTTTAAGTAGCATTAAATGTTCTTAGTACTTCTATAATAAACTGAATACTAGAAAATATATAAGCATATAAGTTACTTTTGAATATAATAATCAAAATATACTAAATATGGAATAAAACAACCATAAGTCTTTTTACAACATACAATATGAAGGATTGTGATTGCATTTTTGCAATAAAAACATTTTTGGATTTTTTCGTTTTATGACCCTTTAGTTTTTAAGCAGCTATATTATGAAACAAAGTCCTCCACCTTGTCTGTCTGTTCGCGATAAACTCAAAAACTAGTGCATCGATTTTCATGCTGTTTTAACTAATGGATGGAGTGGTTCTCGAGGAAGGTTTTAGTATATAATTTACAGTTACTAGCAAAGTCGCTTGTGATAGCTAATTTTAAATAAAAGCCTTAAGTCTGTTATAAAACTTTATTTAATGGCAGTTATGCCTACGCATCGGCGATGGTCACTTCCACTTCTACTCCGGGTTCAATGTTGATGGAGGTGATCTGCTTCACGATCTCCGAGGGAGAGTGGAGGTCTATCACTCGCTTGTGTATCCTCATTTGGAACCTGTCCCAGGTCTTGGAGCCTTCACCGCACGGAGTCTTGCGGGTGGTGATGCGAAGGATCTTTGTGGGCATGCGGACGGGACCCTGGAATTCAGATGGCACGTCTTTTAAAACTGTGCAACGTGGACCTTTAGGTCTTCAATATGATGTACCTTTACCAATTTATGTTAATGATTGTAATGGATTTTTCAGAAATTTAAAGCATGTATGAAATGACGTGAAATTATGTCAAAATTTTACTTTGAAAGTGTTTGAATCTAAATTTTATTGATCTGTTTGAATACTACTTTTTAAACAATGATCGTATTATAATTGTTAAATCTATAAATTAATTTAAAAAAAAACATAGAAATAACACTGTTGATTGATTATATAAATTACAACATAAACTTAGTCCCTTATCATTTTATAATTATGGTTTATAAAAGTTTTTATTGAAAAAATAGCTCTTTACAAGATCAAAATTTTCATTTACTTAATTGTTTCAGATTTCTACTACATAAATATAAAATATGCTATGACACATAGAGGGAGGGTTGTAACTCTTTTTTGAGAAGATAATGGTAAAAGACACACATCTCCACTTTAAAGAGACATCTGCTTTTGCGCCTATTCGGTGAACACAACATCTTTGAGACTAATGCTGTGTCTTCATCTCGGCGCAATTATTATTATTGTCTCGATAACCTTATATGTACCATATTTTAGAAATGGCTCTGCCATTAGGTGTAACAAAGGAAACATAACTTTACAATTAGATATGCTTTATTTTGAAATGTGAAGGGCCTTAACACTTTAAACTGAAGATCCTAACACAAACCAAGGGCCACTTGATAGAATTTGCTACAGGTTTCGTTAGCTCATTCATGTATTACCTTATATCCCTTAGGCCTTTTGCTATAAGTGTAGAAAGCTATAAGTGAGTCCACTATTACAATGATGGATCAATCAAAAATCATATCTATGAATTCTGTCACAGCCATTATTTTGTGACAAACAAAAAGCGTCAAAGTCCTTTTTGTCACAACACGCTTTTACCTGTGACAATGTTTCACAGCATGGAAAATTTATATGAGAATTTGAAAACACTAAGAGCTATCGCAGACTAAAAACTGCCGTGTTACCCAAGTACAATTGGGGTGTTAAATATTATACTAAATCTTTTTTGAGTAAATTCCTTTGTAACATAGCGATTTAAAAGTCTCACCTTGACGCGCAGCTTCTGTTTCTTGGCTCCATTGATAAGATCGGAGCACACTTTCTCCAGGGAGCGAACGTTGCGCGATGTCAGTGTTATCCTGATGCGGTGGATGGGAGAGATCTCCGCCTGAGGCTTCTCAATATCCTTGCCTGCGACCACGGCGGCTGCCTGTTACACAAATCAACGTTTATAACACCTATTCATATTAGTTGAACATGGGTAATTATATATATGGAATATATAAAGAAACACATGCTTTTATTTATGTTTTAATAATACCTAGAATAATTAATATTATATAAAAATGTAATAAGAGTGATACACGTGTAGGTCATAACCTATAACTAAGTTACTTAATAGATAGAACATGGTGTGAAGTTGTAAATAACAAATAAAACATTTAAAACCTTTGATTACTTACCATATTGAAGCGGTTATCCGGTCGAGATAAACAATTTTTAGAATTAAAAATGCTCAGCGCTGAACCGGGAACAGCTCAACTTGATTTCTCACGTCATAAGAAAAGAAAGAAAGAGTAAAAAAAATGACATAGAATAGACAAGACAAATGGATTCAATCCATAGACAATTTATTTAATCATAACTTTATTTTGTTTATGTATGTCTAATAGTGATAATGTTAGAAAAAAAAAGGTTGTACACTTGGTTACTAGCATGAATAGATTAGATATTATTTTGGTCAGATGAAAGCTAATAAAAAAATGTGTACTAAATTAGTGGATGACAAGGCAACCGATTTCAGTGGACAGAAGAGTATAATCTAAACAATATATTCACAGGGGCCCTAGCCAAGAGCAAACCAATGCAAATGGGAGCGTTGCGTATTTACGAAACGATAGAAAATAAAGCCTGGTTGGTTGTTGTAACGCCCATATAAAATTTTAACCAACCACTGGGCTTTATTTTCTATTGTTTCATAAATATGCATCGCTCCCGTTTGCATTGGTTTGCGTTTGGCTATGGCCCCTGGAGTTCGTGTCTTTCTGTGTCGTCAAATTGGGTCGCAATCATATCGACAAAGTTAAAAACAACACAAAGATAACATTTCATCGTTCAGTTTTAAAATGCCCTATATGTACTTTTTTGATTGCATTCTGGCGTAGAGAAAGAATCAATATAAATTTTATTCTATGTCTAATTGTCTATGCATTCTATAGATAAGGAAACTCAGTGTTGCCAAATATACGAAATAATTTTCCCTAAAATTTCTTTAATCGTTGATTTGAAATAACTTTTTTAATACGTAGGAATATGGTAGGAATAATAGAACCCTGGTGTACGTGGGAATTTAAATTGATATTTATAGTTATTCAGGTTTAAAGGAAATATTTTATTCTAAATTAAGTTTAAGAGATTTTTTTTTGGACTTGGAATCGATAATGGACATATTGCACATAAATAAAAATAAAAATATTTGTAATTCGATGCTACCATGTTTGTGAGCCAATGAAATAAAATCTAAAAGAAAGTTTCTGAAAACAAAGAAATTGAGTTGGTTTTAATAATATTATTATTACCTGTTTAGAAGCCTAATTCATTCTTGTATAATAAAAATTTACGAAAAAAAACTGGTACTAACTACTTACTATTTGAACTGCTAAAATCATCTCTTTAAACAGTATCGATCGAATTAGTCTAGTATAGAATAGACACTGGCATATTATGAGCATATCATCACTATATTGTTATTATTTTTCTGTGGGTATTGATTAAAACGAAACCTATAGTATTATCAATAATTTAATATATATATGAAAGCAAATTATTTAATTACTTCTTAACAATGTACGTAACTAAAAAAGCAAATACTAGAATGCACCGGACAGTGTTACCATATGAACGTTAATTTTAGCCCAAGCACATTCAATGAATCGCAATCTCATAAATATAGATTATTTTTGCGATTGCGTAAATTTAAAATATAAATCAGCCAAAATTATGAATTTTGAAAATATTACAATTTATGAATCCAATAGAAGGCCCTGATAAGCATGTTTCAATATAATGTCATAAATACAAATTTAAACGTATCAACTAAAGTTAAACATTATTAAAAATATGATGTTCTAGGACAGTGTTTTAAACGTTGTTCAGCATTAGGTTTTTAACTTGTTTGTCGAATTTCCTGAAAAATCAATATTTCATTAAGTATCAAACTGTCAAACGGTATAAAATATGTTTGAAACCGATACAATGTTTCGAGTATCGGCTCGTCGTTGCTATTAAAATTGTATAGGCGTTTGAGTTTATTCGTTGACACGAATAGTGAAGTAGGTAGTTATATATTAATATTTTGTGAACACGATTGCAAGAGGTCGGTAGATAATAAAAAAGTGGATGTTGGTTAGACTTTGGACGATACACATCGAAAAATATTCGGTTTGGATCGAGACGCGCGCGGCGTGATTTTTGAGCTCGATATTTTGGTCTATCCTTTTCTTAATTTCGAAAGGACTTTGGTGAACCGCGGTAACGCGAGATTCTTGTTTTCCCTAAATTGGTGAGAGTGAATTTGTGACGGGAAGTTTTGCATCGGGAACCCAGCAGCTGCCTGGAGGATCACGGTATTTCCCAACCTGTATTCCCGACTCCCTACCTACATACCTATATTATATATATATTATTTCCCTACCGTGGGCCGTCTGCTTGATAGACGGGGTTCGAGGAACGAGGACCCATCGAGGACTAGGGTAAGTAATTTAGCTTATATCCTGGACTCTTGGCTGTCGGCATAGGCTGATAGCCAAGCGTCCAAACCCCCCCTGATCCGCGTAACGCGGACTTTGTCGTCACCGCTGGTCTCCAATAGGGAACTTCTTCCGCTTCCACTGCATTTCCTGCTGGGAGGCCGACGGTTGCGTACAAATTGCTGGTAGCAGAGCGTGGTTGAGAGAATCCACATAGGCTAGTCTCCTGGTTTCTCCTGCCTACAATAAATTGTTAGCAGAGGTTGTCATCCCGAAAAGGATCGCTATTAATAGTTTGGTTGACAGTGTAGGTTGTTGGAAGCCACCCACTAGTTGGTGATCAGGTTTATGCTATAGTGGTATTAGCTGGCTTCACCTGTCGTACATATATCGTAGATTTAACGCGTTTCCTTTATCGATTTTCCAATCTTATCATTGTCTTTGTTAATTTGAATGAGAAAATTCGATTTATAAAATAAAGTTAAAAATCGTAATTTACAGTGGGTGCCTATGAAAAATCGATATATAGGAATTTGTAACGTATGTGAAGGGAATAAGGTCTCTTGTTCGTTTGTGCCTTCGATTACAAATTAAATTGTTATTTTGTTATATTTTATTTATGTGTGTGTTTGCGTCAGTCTAACCGTTCAAGCGCGGCTTGTAATTGTTAACGGATTGTTAAGATTGTTCGTACGTAAATACATACTTGGTCATTTGGGTTTGCTTTCACTTTTTAATTTTGAAATTAATATTTTTTATTCTTTATTTTATTGGGATTGTTTATACATACATACTACCTTATCATTTGGGTTTACTCTCGCCATTTAATTTAATATTAATATTTTTTATTTTTGTAACTATTTGCGTCAGTCCATCCGACGGGCTCGGCCTAGGTTTTGTTGACGGATTAAGACTGCCTGTACGCAAACAAACAAACATATATATTTTTTTATTTTGGTTTTATTATTACATATTTTTTATTTCTTTTTTTTTGTGTCATTTTATAAGTGCCTTCAGTACACATTTAGTTGCCATGTCTTCTAATAAGGGACTTTTGGGCACAGCTCGGAAGCAAATCTCTAGTGTGCTGAGGTGGATGAGCTCCGCCTACGGTCTTGTAAACCGCGTTGATCGCGAGATGGCATTGCAAGATAGATATAGGGCGCTTGACGGACATATGGAAATTTTGGAAGAGGCTATGTCCGTAATAGATTTATTGAGGGAGCAGGACAGTGACCTCGTCACTGAAGAGATCCGCACTCGTGCTGAAAAGGACTATGAGCAGATCCGCGAAATGGAAGGTGCCATAAGAGAAAAGGCCCTCTCGAGGAACGCGACTGTAACTGCTGCAGAGAATGAATCCAAAGTGCCCACTCCGGTCCCACTGTTGGGCCGCTTGCCCACTTTGGACCTGCCACAGTTCGAGGGGGTACTGCAGCAATGGATGGGCTTCCAGAACTTGTTTATGAGCCAGGTGGACTCCCGTGCAGACCTGGCCCCAGCTCAGAAGTTGGCGTACTTGCGCTCCAGTCTGCGGGGCGAGGCCCACCTATTGATTGACCATTTGGGGGTCACTGATGAAAACTATGCTGTGGCCTTGGATATTTTGCGTAAGCGGTACCACAACATAAGACATATAGCGGACGCACATATTGCGACTATTTTAAATCTCCCGCGGGTTACCCAACTCTCAGCTTTGAGGGGAGACCTATTGAACCCCCTTCTTGGGGCCCTTAATTCATTAAGGCGATTGGATCTACCAGTGGACCAGTGGTCCTTTATACTCCTGCACATAGTATTATGCAGAATCCCTGACGAGATGAGGAGGCGGTTTGAGCAGGTGCATGGAGGCGGTACTACCGACCACCTGCCGCCCTTCGGGGATCTACAAGCGTTCTTGGAAGCGGAGTGTAGAAGGGGAGATTTGGCGGCCTCGGGCTCTTCCCCCTCCACGAGTTCGCCCCGTGCTTCGCACGAGCTTGTGGCGAACCGGAACCGGAACCGGACCGGTCGCGAACCGGAATGGACGCGCCCTGGTCCGTCTAGGTCGGCTGTTGCGCGTCGGCCACCTATTCACTATGCGACTACGGACGCCCGCGCGGCTTGCCAGTTTTGCAAGGGCACTGATGGGCATAATATAGTGCAGTGCCCTCGGTATTTGGAGCTGCGAATGCCGGGACGCCGTGCAGTGGCCAAACAGCGTCAGTGGTGCTATTTTTGTTTGGGCCACCATTTTTCTCGGGAGTGCCCCCGTCCTCGACCTTGCGAGCATTGTGGCGGCAGGCACCACGTGACTTTATGCGCGAATGTTAATGGAGCCCCTCGCCAAGAGAGCCCTGATCAAACTAGGGCACAATTCTCCGGCGGTTTAAGGAGTACACAGCGTGGGGACCAACGTGGCCCCTTTGGGCCCTCTTCGGGCGGGTGCCGAATTAAGAAGAGGACTTCGGCCCGCACTTCAGGCGCGAGTTCATTGGACAGCCGCACCCTCCGGTCGCCCCCCGAGAGGAGAATTGAAAATACGCGCTACGGTTTACCGCGAGATGATTTGGAGCAGCACTCTAGACCTGGTGGCGATTGGGCTGCAATGAAGCAGACGCCAACTAGGGGATATAAAAGCTTCTCGCCCCCCCTCGTAGAATACCCGCGTTTGGAACGTCGTCCACCTGCAATTGGACGCAACCCGGGCTATCGACCCCCTACGAGAGGCAGAGGTCGAGGGGAGTATGAATCCGCTTGGGACCCGCTCGGGCCCCTCGGTAACCGGTTATAGGACACTTGTGCGACAGCCTCCCTACCTGAGACGGTTTTGCTGCCGACCGCCTCAGTGCTTGTGTGGGGACCCCTCGGCGCTTGTACAGTTGTGCGCGCCTTATTGGATTCTGGGGCACAAGGCTGTATTGTTTCGCGCACGCTTGCACAAAAATTGGACTTGAAACGTGCTGAGGCTTCGAGTTCTGTTCGGGGCATCGGGGGAGTGAATGTGACCTGTCTGCTAGGCAGGACCTCCCTCGAAATTTGTCCTGACCGAAGCTCCACATCACGACTGCACATCGATGCAATTGTTCTGGAAGATATAATGGGTAGCCACCCGCATATGAAATTGTCTTCTGACATAATACGCGACGCTAAGCGTTTGAATTTGGCGGACCCCAAGTTCTTCCGGCCAGGGCGCATTGATCTGCTTCTGGGAGCCGACGTCCTGAGCCGAGTATTGTTAAGTACGGGGAAAACCACCCTCACTGGTGGTCTAGTTGCCATACCAACCACCTTGGGACAGGTCATTTTGGGACCTGTGTTTGGTTCCCATTGTGGGCCCCCAATGGCCCATCCTCTCTCGGTCCACTCCGCACTCTCAGATGCAGTGCAGAAGTTTTGGGAAGTGGAAGAACCCCCCACCGTAGAACGCATTGATCCGGTGCATCAGGAATGCGAGTTGTTCTATCAGAACAACACCGGACGTTTACCAAGTGGGCGGATTTTGACTCGCCTGCCGCTGTTGTCTATTCGTCCCACCTTGGGCGAATCGCGAGCTTTGGCTGAGAAGCGACTATTGTCCATGGAGAGACGTATGGCTCGGGACCCGGTTCTCCGCGAAAAATATATAGATTTCATGCGCGAGTATGAAGAACTGGGCCACATGTCTATATCGAAACAAGATTGGAGTTCAGATGAACATTATTTCCTGCCACACCATGCAGTATTGAAGACGCCCAACGGCAAGATTCGAGTGGTGTTTGATGGCTCCGCGCCCACCTCGAATGGCGTCTCGTTGAATCAGTGCCTACACACAGGCCTGAAGCTGCACCATGACATATCGGATATCTTAACCAATTTTAGAAAACACCAGGTCGTGTTCGTAGCGGATATCCGGATGATGTTTCGTCAGACTATTATTCATCCTGACGACCGGAGATTCCAGCTGATATTGTGGAGAAGGAGTCCGCGCGACCCCATGTTGGTGTATGAACTCAACACGAATACGTACGGCTTGCGCTCAAGTCCGTTTGTTGCGATACGTTCGTTGTTGGAGTTGGCGGACCGTGAGGGTTTACGCTTTCCGCGTGCAGCCGCTGTGATCCGCGAACAGACATATGTGGACGACATCTGTTGCGGAGCAGCTAGCGTTTCTGAGGCTGTTTTGTTGCGCGATGAGCTCATCGAGCTATTGGGGACTGGTGGATATGAACTCCGCAAATGGATGTCGAACTCCCCCCAACTGTTGTTAGATTTGCCGGGGGAGCACCAGCTGGATCCTCATTTGTTTGAAAATATAGACAATCCAAACCTTTTGTCAGTTTTGGGAATTCAGTACAGGCCCGTTCAGGATGAATTTACCTACAAGGTAGACTTGTCCAGTTTCCCACAAGTATGGACGAAGCGCCTTGTCTTGTCTACTGTCGCCCGAACGTTCGATCCCGTCGGTTGGATCAGCCCACTCATATTTAATGCGAAATGTTTCTTACAATGTCTCTGGGCTGCCGGGATTTCATGGGACGCCCCCCTCCCTCCGGAGCTCCGGATGGAGTGGGAAGCGTATGTTTCCACTCTCGCGGAGTTGAATCGGATTGCGATCCCCAGGCACTTCCTCCCAAAAGGGAAGTGTAAAATAAGCCTGCACGGATTTTGTGACGCATCCGAACGCGGTTACGCGGCTGCTGTATACTTGCGAACCGTGGACGTCCACGGTTGTACAAACGTAAAGCTGATTACCGCCAAGAGCAAAGTGGCTCCCCTTCGGACTCGACTGACGATTCCGAAGCTGGAGCTAAGTGGCGCTGCCTTGTGTTCTCGGCTCTTAAATCACGTATATAGTACGTTGGGAAAATCGCTAAAATTTGATACAGTCTATGCCTGGACGGATAGTGAGATTGTTCTCTGTTGGTTAAGAGCATCCGTCCACACTTTAGAAGTGTTTGTAGCAAACCGTGTCTCAATGATACAGAATTCTCAGACCACTTTGATATGGAGGCACGTGCCGGGTGAATGGAATCCGGCAGACTGCGCATCCCGTGGCTGTTCGGCCCCGGAATTGGTGGATCACGCATTGTGGTGGGGACCAGAATGGTTGACCAGAAATGAAGGTCACTGGCCCACGACCTCCATTGGAAGGCAGACACAACTGCCTAACTTGCGGATACACGCTGTCGAGTTGGACGCATCATCGCCAGGAGACCTTGCCCTGTTGGAGCGATACAGCTCACTCGACAAGTTATTGAACGTGACCGCTTGGATGCGACGTTTTGCACAGAATTGTCGTCGCCGCGATGGAAGACAACTATCCCCTGTGCTCTCGCCGCAAGAGCGACAAGAAGCTCTTTTGTTTTGGATAGGATACGTGCAACGGGATAGCTTTGGTGATGTCATATCTACTCTCCAACGAGTCCGCGAGAAGCTCAAAGGTGCCATAGCAAGATTAAACCCTTTTTTGGATGAGCAAGGACTTTTGCGCGTTGGAGGCCGCCTCAGACATGCCGATGAGCCCCTTGAGGCCCGGCACCCGTTATTGTTGCCAAAGGACGGTCATTTGGTACGTTTATTGGTCTCGGATAGACACTTGAAGAATTCTCACGCAGGTTGTAATGCACTTTTGGCCATTTTACAACGAGAATTTTGGATACTTTCAGCCCGAAGAACTATTCGAAGTGTTCTGTTTCGTTGCCTACCCTGTTACCGCTTACGAGCACCCACGATGCAGCCCCAAATGGGAGACTTGCCTGCTGATAGAGTACGGGAGGCCAGACCCTTCGCTGGTGTAGGAACAGACTTTGCGGGTCCCTTTATGGTGAAGACGTCGCACCTTCGCAATGCGAGATCCCTTAAGGCCTATTTGTGCGTCTTTGTTTGTTTGTCCACCAAGGCCGTGCACCTAGAGGTTGTTTCCAGCTTGTCCACCGAGGCATTTGTAGCTGCGTTAGGTCGTTTTGCGTCACGCCGGGGTGTTCCCACCTTAGTTAGGTCGGATTGTGGCACAAACTTTCAAGGGGCCGATCGTTATCTTCACGATGTAATTAAGTTTTTGGATAGTGATAAGGTAGCAATAGGAAACGCTTTATCGCGTCGTGGAATAACTTGGCGGTTTGATCCCCCTGCTTGTCCACATTGGGGTGGAATTTTTGAATCTGTTGTGAAATCAGCTAAGACCCACTTGCGTCGTGTTATTGGAGAAACCATTCTAACCTTTGAGGAGTTAACTACGGTGTTTTGTAAAGTTGAGGCCGTCCTCAACTCCCGTCCCTTGTGTCCATTGTCTGCCGATCCAAATGACTTGGAGGCCCTCACGCCTGGACACTTTCTGATAGGACAACCACTTACCGCCTTGCCGGAGTTTCCTTGGGAAGATTTTCCGCGACAGAGACTGTCCCGTTTTGAATTGTTACAGCAACTCACTCAGAGTTTTTGGAAGCGTTGGCATATGGAATACTTGCATATTCTCCAGCAACGCGTTAAGTGGACGGACAAGACCAGCCCCCCTCGGGTGGGTGACTTGGTGCTGGTCAAGGACCCTAATTTACCTCCGTTGCGTTGGCGTAGGGGACGCATAATTGAGCTCATAACAGGAGCGGACGGTATTCCCCGTTTCTCTCGAGTCTTTGTTGGTGACTCTGTCTTGAAGAGAGCGGTAGCCACTCTCTCTCGCCTCCCCATTGATTAGCAGCCGGGTAGGCCCGGCTGGGGCGGGTGGATGTTTGAAACCGATACAATGTTTCGAGTATCGGCTCGTCGTTGCTATTAAAATTGTATAGGCGTTTGAGTTTATTCGTTGACACGAATAGTGAAGTAGGTAGTTATATATTAATATTTTGTGAACACGATTGCAAGAGGTCGGTAGATAATAAAAAAGTGGATGTTGGTTAGACTTTGGACGATACACATCGAAAAATATTCGGTTTGGATCGAGACGCGCGCGGCGTGATTTTTGAGCTCGATATTTTGGTCTATCCTTTTCTTAATTTCGAAAGGACTTTGGTGAACCGCGGTAACGCGAGATTCTTGTTTTCCCTAAATTGGTGAGAGTGAATTTGTGACGGGAAGTTTTGCATCGGGAACCCAGCAGCTGCCTGGAGGATCACGGTATTTCCCAACCTGTATTCCCGACTCCCTACCTACATACCTATATTATATATATATTATTTCCCTACCGTGGGCCGTCTGCTTGATAGACGGGGTTCGAGGAACGAGGACCCATCGAGGACTAGGGTAAGTAATTTAGCTTATATCCTGGACTCTTGGCTGTCGGCATAGGCTGATAGCCAAGCGTCCAAACCCCCCCTGATCCGCGTAACGCGGACTTTGTCGTCACCGCTGGTCTCCAATAGGGAACTTCTTCCGCTTCCACTGCATTTCCTGCTGGGAGGCCGACGGTTGCGTACAAATTGCTGGTAGCAGAGCGTGGTTGAGAGAATCCACATAGGCTAGTCTCCTGGTTTCTCCTGCCTACAATAAATTGTTAGCAGAGGTTGTCATCCCGAAAAGGATCGCTATTAATAGTTTGGTTGACAGTGTAGGTTGTTGGAAGCCACCCACTAGTTGGTGATCAGGTTTATGCTATAGTGGTATTAGCTGGCTTCACCTGTCGTACATATATCGTAGATTTAACGCGTTTCCTTTATCGATTTTCCAATCTTATCATTGTCTTTGTTAATTTGAATGAGAAAATTCGATTTATAAAATAAAGTTAAAAATCGTAATTTACAGTGGGTGCCTATGAAAAATCGATATATAGGAATTTGTAACGTATGTGAAGGGAATAAGGTCTCTTGTTCGTTTGTGCCTTCGATTACAAATTAAATTGTTATTTTGTTATATTTTATTTATGTGTGTGTTTGCGTCAGTCTAACCGTTCAAGCGCGGCTTGTAATTGTTAACGGATTGTTAAGATTGTTCGTACGTAAATACATACTTGGTCATTTGGGTTTGCTTTCACTTTTTAATTTTGAAATTAATATTTTTTATTCTTTATTTTATTGGGATTGTTTATACATACATACTACCTTATCATTTGGGTTTACTCTCGCCATTTAATTTAATATTAATATTTTTTATTTTTGTAACTATTTGCGTCAGTCCATCCGACGGGCTCGGCCTAGGTTTTGTTGACGGATTAAGACTGCCTGTACGCAAACAAACAAACATATATATTTTTTTATTTTGGTTTTATTATTACATATTTTTTATTTCTTTTTTTTTGTGTCATTTTATAAGTGCCTTCAGTACACATTTAGTTGCCATGTCTTCTAATAAGGGACTTTTGGGCACAGCTCGGAAGCAAATCTCTAGTGTGCTGAGGTGGATGAGCTCCGCCTACGGTCTTGTAAACCGCGTTGATCGCGAGATGGCATTGCAAGATAGATATAGGGCGCTTGACGGACATATGGAAATTTTGGAAGAGGCTATGTCCGTAATAGATTTATTGAGGGAGCAGGACAGTGACCTCGTCACTGAAGAGATCCGCACTCGTGCTGAAAAGGACTATGAGCAGATCCGCGAAATGGAAGGTGCCATAAGAGAAAAGGCCCTCTCGAGGAACGCGACTGTAACTGCTGCAGAGAATGAATCCAAAGTGCCCACTCCGGTCCCACTGTTGGGCCGCTTGCCCACTTTGGACCTGCCACAGTTCGAGGGGGTACTGCAGCAATGGATGGGCTTCCAGAACTTGTTTATGAGCCAGGTGGACTCCCGTGCAGACCTGGCCCCAGCTCAGAAGTTGGCGTACTTGCGCTCCAGTCTGCGGGGCGAGGCCCACCTATTGATTGACCATTTGGGGGTCACTGATGAAAACTATGCTGTGGCCTTGGATATTTTGCGTAAGCGGTACCACAACATAAGACATATAGCGGACGCACATATTGCGACTATTTTAAATCTCCCGCGGGTTACCCAACTCTCAGCTTTGAGGGGAGACCTATTGAACCCCCTTCTTGGGGCCCTTAATTCATTAAGGCGATTGGATCTACCAGTGGACCAGTGGTCCTTTATACTCCTGCACATAGTATTATGCAGAATCCCTGACGAGATGAGGAGGCGGTTTGAGCAGGTGCATGGAGGCGGTACTACCGACCACCTGCCGCCCTTCGGGGATCTACAAGCGTTCTTGGAAGCGGAGTGTAGAAGGGGAGATTTGGCGGCCTCGGGCTCTTCCCCCTCCACGAGTTCGCCCCGTGCTTCGCACGAGCTTGTGGCGAACCGGAACCGGAACCGGACCGGTCGCGAACCGGAATGGACGCGCCCTGGTCCGTCTAGGTCGGCTGTTGCGCGTCGGCCACCTATTCACTATGCGACTACGGACGCCCGCGCGGCTTGCCAGTTTTGCAAGGGCACTGATGGGCATAATATAGTGCAGTGCCCTCGGTATTTGGAGCTGCGAATGCCGGGACGCCGTGCAGTGGCCAAACAGCGTCAGTGGTGCTATTTTTGTTTGGGCCACCATTTTTCTCGGGAGTGCCCCCGTCCTCGACCTTGCGAGCATTGTGGCGGCAGGCACCACGTGACTTTATGCGCGAATGTTAATGGAGCCCCTCGCCAAGAGAGCCCTGATCAAACTAGGGCACAATTCTCCGGCGGTTTAAGGAGTACACAGCGTGGGGACCAACGTGGCCCCTTTGGGCCCTCTTCGGGCGGGTGCCGAATTAAGAAGAGGACTTCGGCCCGCACTTCAGGCGCGAGTTCATTGGACAGCCGCACCCTCCGGTCGCCCCCCGAGAGGAGAATTGAAAATACGCGCTACGGTTTACCGCGAGATGATTTGGAGCAGCACTCTAGACCTGGTGGCGATTGGGCTGCAATGAAGCAGACGCCAACTAGGGGATATAAAAGCTTCTCGCCCCCCCTCGTAGAATACCCGCGTTTGGAACGTCGTCCACCTGCAATTGGACGCAACCCGGGCTATCGACCCCCTACGAGAGGCAGAGGTCGAGGGGAGTATGAATCCGCTTGGGACCCGCTCGGGCCCCTCGGTAACCGGTTATAGGACACTTGTGCGACAGCCTCCCTACCTGAGACGGTTTTGCTGCCGACCGCCTCAGTGCTTGTGTGGGGACCCCTCGGCGCTTGTACAGTTGTGCGCGCCTTATTGGATTCTGGGGCACAAGGCTGTATTGTTTCGCGCACGCTTGCACAAAAATTGGACTTGAAACGTGCTGAGGCTTCGAGTTCTGTTCGGGGCATCGGGGGAGTGAATGTGACCTGTCTGCTAGGCAGGACCTCCCTCGAAATTTGTCCTGACCGAAGCTCCACATCACGACTGCACATCGATGCAATTGTTCTGGAAGATATAATGGGTAGCCACCCGCATATGAAATTGTCTTCTGACATAATACGCGACGCTAAGCGTTTGAATTTGGCGGACCCCAAGTTCTTCCGGCCAGGGCGCATTGATCTGCTTCTGGGAGCCGACGTCCTGAGCCGAGTATTGTTAAGTACGGGGAAAACCACCCTCACTGGTGGTCTAGTTGCCATACCAACCACCTTGGGACAGGTCATTTTGGGACCTGTGTTTGGTTCCCATTGTGGGCCCCCAATGGCCCATCCTCTCTCGGTCCACTCCGCACTCTCAGATGCAGTGCAGAAGTTTTGGGAAGTGGAAGAACCCCCCACCGTAGAACGCATTGATCCGGTGCATCAGGAATGCGAGTTGTTCTATCAGAACAACACCGGACGTTTACCAAGTGGGCGGATTTTGACTCGCCTGCCGCTGTTGTCTATTCGTCCCACCTTGGGCGAATCGCGAGCTTTGGCTGAGAAGCGACTATTGTCCATGGAGAGACGTATGGCTCGGGACCCGGTTCTCCGCGAAAAATATATAGATTTCATGCGCGAGTATGAAGAACTGGGCCACATGTCTATATCGAAACAAGATTGGAGTTCAGATGAACATTATTTCCTGCCACACCATGCAGTATTGAAGACGCCCAACGGCAAGATTCGAGTGGTGTTTGATGGCTCCGCGCCCACCTCGAATGGCGTCTCGTTGAATCAGTGCCTACACACAGGCCTGAAGCTGCACCATGACATATCGGATATCTTAACCAATTTTAGAAAACACCAGGTCGTGTTCGTAGCGGATATCCGGATGATGTTTCGTCAGACTATTATTCATCCTGACGACCGGAGATTCCAGCTGATATTGTGGAGAAGGAGTCCGCGCGACCCCATGTTGGTGTATGAACTCAACACGAATACGTACGGCTTGCGCTCAAGTCCGTTTGTTGCGATACGTTCGTTGTTGGAGTTGGCGGACCGTGAGGGTTTACGCTTTCCGCGTGCAGCCGCTGTGATCCGCGAACAGACATATGTGGACGACATCTGTTGCGGAGCAGCTAGCGTTTCTGAGGCTGTTTTGTTGCGCGATGAGCTCATCGAGCTATTGGGGACTGGTGGATATGAACTCCGCAAATGGATGTCGAACTCCCCCCAACTGTTGTTAGATTTGCCGGGGGAGCACCAGCTGGATCCTCATTTGTTTGAAAATATAGACAATCCAAACCTTTTGTCAGTTTTGGGAATTCAGTACAGGCCCGTTCAGGATGAATTTACCTACAAGGTAGACTTGTCCAGTTTCCCACAAGTATGGACGAAGCGCCTTGTCTTGTCTACTGTCGCCCGAACGTTCGATCCCGTCGGTTGGATCAGCCCACTCATATTTAATGCGAAATGTTTCTTACAATGTCTCTGGGCTGCCGGGATTTCATGGGACGCCCCCCTCCCTCCGGAGCTCCGGATGGAGTGGGAAGCGTATGTTTCCACTCTCGCGGAGTTGAATCGGATTGCGATCCCCAGGCACTTCCTCCCAAAAGGGAAGTGTAAAATAAGCCTGCACGGATTTTGTGACGCATCCGAACGCGGTTACGCGGCTGCTGTATACTTGCGAACCGTGGACGTCCACGGTTGTACAAACGTAAAGCTGATTACCGCCAAGAGCAAAGTGGCTCCCCTTCGGACTCGACTGACGATTCCGAAGCTGGAGCTAAGTGGCGCTGCCTTGTGTTCTCGGCTCTTAAATCACGTATATAGTACGTTGGGAAAATCGCTAAAATTTGATACAGTCTATGCCTGGACGGATAGTGAGATTGTTCTCTGTTGGTTAAGAGCATCCGTCCACACTTTAGAAGTGTTTGTAGCAAACCGTGTCTCAATGATACAGAATTCTCAGACCACTTTGATATGGAGGCACGTGCCGGGTGAATGGAATCCGGCAGACTGCGCATCCCGTGGCTGTTCGGCCCCGGAATTGGTGGATCACGCATTGTGGTGGGGACCAGAATGGTTGACCAGAAATGAAGGTCACTGGCCCACGACCTCCATTGGAAGGCAGACACAACTGCCTAACTTGCGGATACACGCTGTCGAGTTGGACGCATCATCGCCAGGAGACCTTGCCCTGTTGGAGCGATACAGCTCACTCGACAAGTTATTGAACGTGACCGCTTGGATGCGACGTTTTGCACAGAATTGTCGTCGCCGCGATGGAAGACAACTATCCCCTGTGCTCTCGCCGCAAGAGCGACAAGAAGCTCTTTTGTTTTGGATAGGATACGTGCAACGGGATAGCTTTGGTGATGTCATATCTACTCTCCAACGAGTCCGCGAGAAGCTCAAAGGTGCCATAGCAAGATTAAACCCTTTTTTGGATGAGCAAGGACTTTTGCGCGTTGGAGGCCGCCTCAGACATGCCGATGAGCCCCTTGAGGCCCGGCACCCGTTATTGTTGCCAAAGGACGGTCATTTGGTACGTTTATTGGTCTCGGATAGACACTTGAAGAATTCTCACGCAGGTTGTAATGCACTTTTGGCCATTTTACAACGAGAATTTTGGATACTTTCAGCCCGAAGAACTATTCGAAGTGTTCTGTTTCGTTGCCTACCCTGTTACCGCTTACGAGCACCCACGATGCAGCCCCAAATGGGAGACTTGCCTGCTGATAGAGTACGGGAGGCCAGACCCTTCGCTGGTGTAGGAACAGACTTTGCGGGTCCCTTTATGGTGAAGACGTCGCACCTTCGCAATGCGAGATCCCTTAAGGCCTATTTGTGCGTCTTTGTTTGTTTGTCCACCAAGGCCGTGCACCTAGAGGTTGTTTCCAGCTTGTCCACCGAGGCATTTGTAGCTGCGTTAGGTCGTTTTGCGTCACGCCGGGGTGTTCCCACCTTAGTTAGGTCGGATTGTGGCACAAACTTTCAAGGGGCCGATCGTTATCTTCACGATGTAATTAAGTTTTTGGATAGTGATAAGGTAGCAATAGGAAACGCTTTATCGCGTCGTGGAATAACTTGGCGGTTTGATCCCCCTGCTTGTCCACATTGGGGTGGAATTTTTGAATCTGTTGTGAAATCAGCTAAGACCCACTTGCGTCGTGTTATTGGAGAAACCATTCTAACCTTTGAGGAGTTAACTACGGTGTTTTGTAAAGTTGAGGCCGTCCTCAACTCCCGTCCCTTGTGTCCATTGTCTGCCGATCCAAATGACTTGGAGGCCCTCACGCCTGGACACTTTCTGATAGGACAACCACTTACCGCCTTGCCGGAGTTTCCTTGGGAAGATTTTCCGCGACAGAGACTGTCCCGTTTTGAATTGTTACAGCAACTCACTCAGAGTTTTTGGAAGCGTTGGCATATGGAATACTTGCATATTCTCCAGCAACGCGTTAAGTGGACGGACAAGACCAGCCCCCCTCGGGTGGGTGACTTGGTGCTGGTCAAGGACCCTAATTTACCTCCGTTGCGTTGGCGTAGGGGACGCATAATTGAGCTCATAACAGGAGCGGACGGTATTCCCCGTTTCTCTCGAGTCTTTGTTGGTGACTCTGTCTTGAAGAGAGCGGTAGCCACTCTCTCTCGCCTCCCCATTGATTAGCAGCCGGGTAGGCCCGGCTGGGGCGGGTGGATGTTTGAAACCGATACAATGTTTCGAGTATCGGCTCGTCGTTGCTATTAAAATTGTATAGGCGTTTGAGTTTATTCGTTGACACGAATAGTGAAGTAGGTAGTTATATATTAATATTTTGTGAACACGATTGCAAGAGGTCGGTAGATAATAAAAAAGTGGATGTTGGTTAGACTTTGGACGATACACATCGAAAAATATTCGGTTTGGATCGAGACGCGCGCGGCGTGATTTTTGAGCTCGATATTTTGGTCTATCCTTTTCTTAATTTCGAAAGGACTTTGGTGAACCGCGGTAACGCGAGATTCTTGTTTTCCCTAAATTGGTGAGAGTGAATTTGTGACGGGAAGTTTTGCATCGGGAACCCAGCAGCTGCCTGGAGGATCACGGTATTTCCCAACCTGTATTCCCGACTCCCTACCTACATACCTATATTATATATATATTATTTCCCTACCGTGGGCCGTCTGCTTGATAGACGGGGTTCGAGGAACGAGGACCCATCGAGGACTAGGGTAAGTAATTTAGCTTATATCCTGGACTCTTGGCTGTCGGCATAGGCTGATAGCCAAGCGTCCAAACCCCCCCTGATCCGCGTAACGCGGACTTTGTCGTCACCGCTGGTCTCCAATAGGGAACTTCTTCCGCTTCCACTGCATTTCCTGCTGGGAGGCCGACGGTTGCGTACAAAATAATAAAACAACAATAATCAGTGACGTATTTTACTTACTGTGACGTAATTTGATCTCCAGGCAAATGAAAGGGGTTACAAATTGCATCCGCATACAAAGCATGCAGTCTTCGCAATGCAGTTCTTACTTCAGCATCTCTTATGTTACTGCCACTAGGTGAAGTTGAACTGGTAACTAGAACTAGTTTTATTCTTGTATTTGTGACGTAACCATATCTAAAACAAAATGTTTTGTCTAGTCATAAAATATTACCAAAATAATTTTAATAAGAAAAGTGTAAGTTTTTTACATTTTATGAGTGTCAGTGGAATATAAAAGTCCCAAATATAGATCACGTAGATCGGTCCTGGTTGTTGAGGAACTCGATCCTGTGGCATTGGAATTTGTTGAAGTCAGCCGTTCCTCTAACGCATCTAAAGCGGTATGTACTAGCCACTGACGTGACAATTCATTATCTGTACCAGTGTCTTTGCCTACGCCTCCAATGTACAAAGGCGAATTCTGAAAATAATTATATTATTAAGGACTCTAAAAAAAGGTCTAAGTTATAATATCGCTTAATAATATTGAAAATGTTAATATCATAGAATTATGATTTTGATTTATGACTGTCTCGAAGTAAATAAAAATATCACAAGTCGCAACTGGATTATTGTTTATTTCGTTCGTATTGAAGCTTTATCTAAGATAGCAAGCAACTCGCAATAAAATTTATTTAAAAAAGAGCATAATATTCGATAATACCATGATAATACACGAGTTCGCGGCTGTTTAGAAGATTAAGTAATTTTCACTGATATGGGGAAATGTTTTTAATCCTATTGTTTATGGACTCGTATATTTTTTTCTTTCATTAATTATATACGTGTTATTTGTGTTTATTTCGATATTGTAATAATTACATTAATTTCACCCAAGTAAAGTAAAACATCTTACATCTTTTCCAATGACTGCGACGCATACAGCCATTTTTTAAATAGAAAAAAATGGAAAATTGAAATTGATCACAACAAATTCAGATCACAAACACTGGCTGATTACAGAAGAGATTTTATGACACAGAGTATTAAATTAATAACCATTTTCCCGATTCGATTTTGATTGTAATGCGAAAAAATATAATTGCAAATATGCAAATTCAAATAATAATTTAAATTTATTTATTTCAAAAAATAACATCATAATAATGAAAAATGGCGTTTTTCTAATGTTTGATAAGTTTCGTAAAATTAGAAATAAGTTAAGAATTAAGGAATTAAGAATTAAGGAAACTCGTAGGACTTCAATATCAAACCTCGTATTCACCGTGAATGTTTTATGTACTAAAAAATAAATTTAATCAAATATTTTGTACAATTGAAATCTAGTCTATATCATAGCACAGAGTAAATAGTACTTAGCAAGTATTTGTGTTGTGGTGATTTCATTTGAACTGTGGCAAAGGGATATTTTCACAAAATTTTCCTAAATAAATATTTCTCATTAATTTAATTTTAATACATAATATACACAGTCTAATTGCAGACCCAATATTCGTCATCATTATGTCGGTTTAAATTTTTAAGAGCGAAATGCCTACGGATTGCGAACAATCGTATCTTATTGTGTTGTGAATTGGCAGAACAGTGGTTTTATCAGCAGTTTTCTCTTTAATACTTATATACGGTTTAATTATAATATTCATCACCATTATGTCAGTTTAAATTTTTAAGAGCGAAATGCCTAGAGATTGCGAACATTCGTATCTTATTGTGTTGTGAATTGGCAGAACAGTGGTTTTATCCACAGCCGAAGTCATGGCTCAAAACGACGAGATAGAGGAATACAAGAATGAATACGAGTATGAATACGACACATTTGGCCGGAGACTTATCGTGCGCTCCTATTTATCTACTCATAGAGTACTTCTCCGCTTCACGAATACCACCAATCGTACTGTGCTCGTTTGGTGGAGGAATTTTCAAGGTAAGCGCCAATTGTATGCAAAATTGGAGCCTGGCGAATTCTACGACATCACATCGTATCTTACACACCCGTGGACGTTCTCGGATTACGTGACGAGGGAGAGGTTTGTTGTTATGAATAGGAGAATTTTCAGGCCTCCACAATGGCTGGGCAAATTGAACCAGAGAACAAATTGGAACATTACTATACCTGTAAGGTCGTTAAGAACTAGTGCTCTGATTGTTGTTGCGTCCCATTTGAACGTGAAAAATATTGACGACTTGGATTTACCAAAGACCGTGGCCATGGATTTGAAGTCTGCTTGCACAATAATGAACTGGCCTCCGGTGGTTATTCCTACAAATTGGTCTCAACAGCGAGACTGACATCAGCATATAATGGAGCTCACCAGCAAAGGGCTCTATTTGATATTGCTTGTAGTGCTATGGGACTCTCTGATATGCTCAATTTTCTATGGCTTGCGTGATTATGTTTTTGCAAGGTTTTTCTCTTAAAATTTCTATACACAGGTATATGAGGGGTCTAAATACAAATCCTAATTGTTCAAGGTACTTAGTTGAAAAACCTGATCTGAGGTGATTAAAATCAAACTAGTAAGAAATATTGTTAATACAGTGGACCCCGGGTAATCTGGCCCCCGTCTAATTCAGCGCCCCTTATATGTATTATATGTCTGTATATATTATAATTGAATATTTTTTGACAATATTCACTAATATTACCTAGTAATGTCGTCACAAGCCCAGAAGCGAAAGCACAAAACACTGACAATTAAAGAAAAATGTGATATTTTGGACTAATGAAATCATAGTGAATCTTTCAGTAGTTTAAAAAGTGAATATTGCGTAGGCCGATCTACAATTTATGACATTAAAAAAAGGGGTCTTAGGCAATACTATATAATCCGACAAATTCGATAGTTCGACACTGCTTTGCAAAACGTTTGTGGATTACCTGGGATCCACTGTATTATTATAAATAAGTAATATTTACAATATATCTTACTACTTACTTTTATTATTTAAAGCAATCAGAGTATGTTTTACAACTATACAGGGAATATTTAAAAAAAAAAAAATACTGGACAATGGCAGATTTGCATATTTAGATCCCTCATATGGAAAAGAAAATTATTTGAAATCTATTTAAAGTCATATTTATTTTATTGGAAATACTATCACAGAACTGGACTCGTCCATGAAATAATATATAAAAAAATTGAGATTTTTTTAAACCTGTTTAATATTGTCCAATTAAAAAAGAATTTTTCTCGAAAATTAGTCTGGTTCTGTTTGCTGGTTTGTAAAGTTAAAAAAAATATTACCGTTGGTATTAGTTTATTTATGAATTAAGTTAAAAAAAATTACTTAAAGTAAGTTATAATAAGTGAAGATTTTGTTATATACATTTTATAACTAGTTTATTTAATTAGATATTTCACCAAACATAAACTTTAGATATAGATATAATTTAAAACTATATAATTTTTTATAGTACTGTTGTAAATTTTGACATCATCATTTCAAAGACAAGGGGAAATAAGGAATATACTGTTTCTAGTCTTATTAATAACAATTGCTACCACCAATAAACAAAAAAAAACTACAAATAAGAAAAAGATACTGAACTCTTTTATTTTTATTTATTTCTGTATACCTGAGGTATACTATCCTAAGTACAGTTTTATAAAAATTCACTTTTATGCCATTGGGAATGAGTATTTTACGCTCCATTTTTGGTATTAAGTCATAGGACTTAATACCAAAAATCAAGTTCTTTGATAGCAAAGGAAAGAAAAAAGTTTTGCTTTTGATTATAATTATGTTACAAGTCCAAATCGTTACATGCTTACAATCAGATGTTTATCGTATAAAATAATTTGCTAAATGTGACTTATGATACTTTGCTAAACTTTTTTTAATAGTATAATCATAGTAATGAAATAATGCATTGATGTTAATTAATTTAGATCAATTTGAAAAGTATCAATTGTAAATGTGGATCAATTTTTACATTCCTAATGAATTTATTTATTAAATGCTCCAATTATTAACGTTATGAACGTCTTATCAGTTGTTTTAAGGCAAAAAAAAAAAATACATTATCAGCTTCCTTCACCCATATATTTTATGATGAACCCATTTGAAACCTATAGATGGGTTCTCTCCATATTTACTATTGGGGTATTTCTCCAAAATTAGTCAAAAATAGTGATACTCATAAAATTGTGCCATAAAATCCTATGAACCTATGACCATAATAAATATGTCTAGATGTTAAATATTCCAATATCTAGACATTCCTTTAATTTGTTGGTAGATAATTTTTTTTGCTGTGTGTTTCCCGAGAGGATTTATTTTAATCTGTGATAAAAAAAAAAAACCTTTTTTACGTACCCTAGATGTAATTAAGTAGACATGGTATTAAATGTATGAGTAGGTATGTATATTTAAGTATGTAAAAATGTCATTATTTTTTTTCCTTATGGTGCCTGAATGCAAAATTTATTACTTTATGTGGAAGAAAAATTCCGTTTTTTTTAATCGAATTTTTTTTTTCTGTCTAAATGGGAAGATTCTACGACTAGATGATGATACTACTACATAGATAAAAGTTTTGACGATTAGAACTCTGTAATTTTGAAAAAATATGAACTCTTACACTCTGAAACCCTTTTTGTCTGATATTTTTCATAATAATATTATATCATCATCATCAGACCGTGTGTCTTTACTTGTCTGGATGTAAGCCTCTCCCAAGGCTTCTGTCCTTTGCATCGAGCCGCTTCCCACGAAGCCTTTCAGGTCGTCCGTCCACCTGGCCTCATGGTGTCCCATTCTGCCAAATCCAAGTCGTGGGCTCCATTAGAAAACTTTTTTACTCCATCGGTTGTTTGCTCTGCGACAGATGTGACCGCCCCATTGCCACTTTTTTTATTTTTATTATTTATATTATTTTACTTCAACTTGCAATTCTCTTGAATATGTCGACAATCTTTGTTCTTTGACGAATTTCAGAAATTTCTGATGCTATCCAACAAAAAGAAACTCCGAGCATGGCTCGCATAATAATATGTTTATTAAAAAATACTAGATTTTTTGACGAATTTCAAAAATTTCTGATGCTATCCAACAAAAAGAAACTCCGAGCATGGCTCGCATAATAATATGTGTATTAAAAAATACTAGATTTTTTGGCATGAAAGGAAATCCAATTTACATTTATAAAGTAAGTGCTTCATTAGAAAAGAAATAATGATATTTTTGTGTATTAGTGTCTAATTATTCTAAATGTTCAATGGCTAAGCAGTAAAACTGTATAACATGTAATTTTTAAGCATTGTGTAAGTAACCTATATTTCAATCTTACCTTACTGTTGTAGTCAACATGGATGTTTTTTTTTTGTTGATATATTTTATTGTTAAAATATTTTATTAATTATGTACCTAAGTATGTATGAAATTTTCACCATAGAATAAAAAATACTTAAACTAAAAGAATCAGTGTTAAGATAACAATGGGATATAAACTATGACATTAAAAATTAAAAAAAAAAGAAGAAATCTGATGAATTTTAATGAGATTTTTTATGATAATAGGTATAAAATAATTTGTTATTTTTAACTATTTAATTTAATTACAATAAAATTTATGTTATGCATTATCGCTATTAGAAGATGACTGTGCTTCCAATTATCATATCATTGATTGGTTACTAGCGACCCGCTCACGGCTTCGCCCGGGGTGCATTTTTTTTATACGTAAAAACCTTCCCTGATTATGCCTCTATCCATGAGTGAAGACAGAATTAAAATCGGTCCAGCCGTTCTCGAGTTTTGCGCTTAGCATCACATTTAGGGTACCATTTTTATTTATAAAGAAGATTATTATGTATTTTGTGTCAAAATGAATCTACTTTAATATTTATTTTGTGTATAGAACTCAATATTTATGTAGGTAAGTATATAGTAAAAAATTATGTATAGTTAATGACTGTTTGTTTCCTAAATAAAGAGAAAAAAAATGTATATCCAGCAGTAGTTACCCCGGATCATATACAGGCTGTGTATAATTATTATGCTAATGGTTTGGCCTTGATTTGTCTATAAACAAAAGAGCAAGACAACCTTTGAAAAACATTCCAAGAAGCTAACTAACGAGTTAATTTGGCCCCACTGGGAATAGAACCAGGGATCTCTTAACACTGAGTGCATACCATAATACTCAATGGTTGAATAACTATAATTATTAACCCTTTAGCCGCCAGAAATTAATTTCGTGTCCATTTCGCCAGAGCCGGATATATACGACAAATTTCTCTTCTACTTGTATAATGTTTATTTTTAAATCGTTGTTGCTCTCTCTTAAAAAAAATAACAAACTCCTACAAAACCAAGCGGTTAAAGGGTTAATATTCTTACTATATTATAATAATAATAAAATATTGGTGTCTTTGTATTGAATTAATTATATAAATTGTTATTCTCATGTTTAGAGGAATAGTTAGATTTAAGATATATAGAGGCTGGTAATCTTAAATAAATAATCTTTTGTAATAAGTTAATGGAATAAAATCAGAATGTTTATTTTTTTTTGTTTTAATTCTAACAATTTTTTTGAGCTGTGTATTTAGTTTGTTGAAATTACCATAAATATACCAACCAATCATAGAAGGCTTAAGGATAAGGAAAGGATACGGTAGGGCTATGGCATCCCTTATTCACTCACCGAAACACAAAAGCACATATGCTGTTATTTCATGATGGTCTACACTAAAGCTAGTAGTTCAATTGCTTAATGTAATTGAACTACTGGGAATAAAAATTCTTACTACTTATAGACGACTTTATCCATGAATAATATTATAAATGTGAAAGTAACTGTCTGTTGGAATTTTTGCATGAATCATCCATTGATCTGAACTATAGATGCGGCGTAGCAAGCAGAAAGCCCCGAAATCTTTGGTAGTATTAAAATCATACTCGCACTAGCGAGCGACAGTGCGAATTCGTCCACTTCTCTCTCTTTCTCTCTCGTGTGGACAATCTCGAGTGGACGAATTGTACTACTACCATTATTTACGGGCCACGCCGTGTCTATACTCCCAAATATACTTATAGTCTTTGGAATCATCATGAAATTTTGCATACACGTTGTCAGGGATACAAGAAAGGACATAGGGTACCTTTCATCCAGAAAAAAGTTGTTCCCGAGTGATCGTCTAAAAATATAAGGAATTGGGCGCCATCGTCTAGTCTATACCAATATATAAAGCTGAAGAGTGTTTGTTTGATTGTACGCGCTAATCTCAGAAACTACTGGTTAAGGAGGGTAGAGATAAGGAGCGCAATCTTACATGGGTGTTAAACTGAAAAAGTGGCAACTAAAAGCGATAAATCGAGATGGCGCTAGTGTATACAGAGGGAGTTTGAGAGTATGGAATGAATGTAGCAGTAGTTGACGAAGTGAAGTGCGCCGTTGAATTGTTTACTGTCACTAGCCTCATTAGCGCCATCAATTTATCGTCTTCGACGGACACTTTAAATACTCAGATTGCCCTCCTTATCTCTATCCTCCTTGCTACTGGTTCGAATTGAAAAATTCTTTTTGTGTTGGATAGTTAGTCCATTTATCGAGGAAGACTATAGGCTAGAGAACGCGGACGAAGTCGCGGGCACCAGCTAGTTTTTACTCATATAATTTCTTTTTCAAGGACCGAGTCGCTTTCAACTAGAATTTAAATATGAACTTACCACTATTCTATTTTGACTTTCAAATAAAATACAAAACTGAGTGTATAAAAAATAATTTATTTAAAAAAAAAAACAATTTCTATAAATATTGCAATCACAATAATTCCATTTGTCTTTGTTTGTGAATGTGGCAAACTAATGCCAACGCTCCACCTGGGATGAACCGGATAAAGTTATCCGCTGTCACCGGACCCAGTGCGTACATCCCTCGTGGTCCGTTTAACAGTTCGTGTGTTTGTTTGTCTATGGCCACCGGATTGCTTCTACAATCGACCGGCTTCTCCTCATCGACTCCAAACCCTATGCCTTTTGAATATTTATTATTTTCCAATCTACCCTTTTTGGCAATTATTTTTTCATACTCTATTGCATTTTCCAATTTACAATCTGACACATTTCTCTCATCATTTTCATTCGTTTTCGTGTAACTCATATATCTAGACTTGCAGCTCTGTATGCTTTGACCTAGAATAGATTTTAGTGTATACCAATTGTTCTTCAAAAAACATTGATCGTTCATTTTTCTCTTTGGCGGTTTCCTGTCTATTTCTATGCAGTGGTCTATTGTGTCTATGGTTTCGCCTCGATTGTCTATGCACTGGTAAATGTCTATGGAGTTGGAGTTCAAGTCGGTCTGAAGGAAAGATAGGTCCGGTTTGGCTCCGATGAGAACCGCTACTATGGCCACCGTTATCTCGGTGACTTGTTTTGTGACTAGATTGAGGAGTTTGACTCGTTTGAGGCGAATCGCCTCGTCCCTGACGTTGTTTTGAGGGAGCGGAGTTATGTCCAGTATGGCGTGGTCCGGGTGAGGGATGTAGTTCTGGTGAGTTTTCGAGGGACCCTCGCACATCATGTTGTATACCTGTAATTTAAAAAGCGTTAATTAACACTCATTACTAATGACTGAATTATTTATGGAGACATTTGAGACTGAATTATTAATTATGTATGTGAGCGTGATTCATTTATTTGCACGAGTTACATGTGAGCGCGAGTCACTTATTTGCACGAGTTACGTGTGAGCAGGAGTCACTTGTTTGCACGGGTTACACGTGAGCGTGAGTAACTTATTGGGCACAGGTTACACGTGAGCAGGAGTCACTTATTTGCACGGGTTACGTGTGAGCAGGAGTCTCTTATTTGCACGAGTTACATGTGAGCGTGATTCATTTATTTGCACGAGTTACATGTGAGCGTAAGTCACTTATTTGCACGGGTTACATGTGAGCAGGAGTCACTTATCTGCACGGGTTACGTGTGAGCATGAGTCTCTTATTTGCACGGGTTACATGTGAGCAGCACGGGTTACGTGTGAGATCTCACCTGATGGTAGTCCGGGTAGTGTTCCTTCGAGAGCGCCGCCAAAGCGGGCGCCGGCGTCCGGTAGACGTGGTGCGCGGTGAGTCCGTAGCGCGCGACCGCGTGCAGCGCGTCCGCCGCGCTCACGCCCGACCCGACCACGAGCACGTGCGCGTGCGGCGTCCTCGCGCGCAGAGCACGAAGCGCGCGCGCCACGTCGCGCAACGCGTGCAGCGCGTGCGGCCGCGCGCCCTCCAGCGAGTTGAAGGCGTGCGCGCCGCACGCTATCACAACGCGACGGCTGAGCACCGCCCACGTGCCAACGCCGCCCGCTTCACTGCTGAACAAACAATTTTCACAAGTTCATGATATTGAATTAAAATTTAGAACATAAATTATTAATCACTGAATTTTTTTTTAAATTACATACATCAATAAATGACATAATTTAACGCAGAACGATTCGCCGGTGACGTCTCACCACAAACTAGATTTACGAAGTGACAAAATTTTTGATTTTGTGTTGATTATTGTAAAAAAGTTATTATAATAATGACTCACATGTTCGAAATGTATCTTTTATATTGTAAGATATAAGAGATCAGCATAGATAGTGAGATTAAGTCCCGATTTTGATAAGAGTTGTTTGTTTATAGGACACATACACACATTTAGGTGTCACCTAAGTAGTGGACTCACCAGGTGACGAGGAACCTCGCGTTGAGGACACAGCGAGGGGAACAAGGCGCCACCGAACTCCTCACGCTTTGGACGCTGCGCACGCACACGCCGCTCTTGAAGTATTTCTGCAATACACATTTCATTGCTACTCACATTTTTAACATTCTTCTCTCGTGTTAAGGTAGACAGACAGGCTCACGGTCCACTTGGTGGTAGGTGATGGCTACTGTCGCAAGTGTTGCACAGGTGTTGCAAGTGCGTTTCATAGTCATTTGGGCACCTTATTGCAGAATATCACAGTGAAATAATAGCACGTGTGCTCTTGTGTTTTAGTAAGTGAGTAAGGAATGCTAAAACTCGCTATACCCCATCTCTTTCTAATCCCTTATCCTTATGCCCACTTTAGTCGGCGGCGCACTTGAAGCATCTGTCGCGTTGTTTGTGTTATAGGCGACGGTGCGGCCACTCACTCACCATCAATAGTGTACCGTCCGTAGCCTGTCCGTTGGCCACCTTAACACAAAAGGAAAGTCAACAGAATGTGCAGTGAATGGTAGATCCAATTGTACCTGCAGATTGCACGCGTGGACGTATCTCTTGCAGTAGTTGGCCACCGCCCGCGCAGACACCCTCCCTCCCCCTCCCCCTCCCGCCACCGACGAGTGGGGGGGCAGCGAGAGCCACGCGGCCGGCGACAGCGTCCGCACCTCTGCGGGAAACGTGTGCCACGCGCCGCCCGCCGGACCCCGACCGAGCACCACGTGGTCTATCTGCGAACGCACCGCATCTTTCTTTGAGTCACTATAGTAGTGATGTGCTATATTTTTATCGATAAAAATGTATATATGTTATGGCTAGAGATAGGTGTGAACATAAACTTAAGATTAGCCGGCTAAACTTAGGTTTATCTTCGAGGAGATGTTAATGTTAGTTTCTTCTATCATTAGCCGGTTCTAAACTTAAGTGTAACCGCGGACCCTTGGCTAAAAATGTACAAGCAAATGAAAAAGGAACTGGTATAATAATGTTTACTATTTCGACGGTATATTCGAATTACGACTTATCTATCTATTCATCTAGTCATTAAAATAAAATAAAAAGGAATCATTTGTTCATTACTTACAGATACTTCCGTATTAAAAATTACAAAATAAAACTTCTGCAGTGTTAATTATTTAAAACAATATCTAGTCATTAAAATAAAATAATTAGGAGCTATTTGTTGGAACATGATAAACTAGAATGGCATTCGTCTCCCTCCGCCCCCTCAAGCGACATGTTCGCCCCGGCGCGTCCATCGAACACATTTTTAGCCGTTTCGTTTCGGTTAATGTGCACATTAGCCGGCTAAAGATGGAAATTCACGACGTGAACGAACATGTTATCGAAATTTTAGCTGCTTCTCGAAGATAAACTTGAGTTTATGTTCACACCTATCTTTAGCCGTAACATATATATATCCACGGACACGGATCCGAATACGGATGTTTGGTGTCAAGATCCGCGGATACGGATCTTCACTTACTTACTCAATCGGTGTCGGTGCGCGTGAAACTCTCACTACTTGCTACGAGTATAAACTCACTGCGATAAATGTTTGCAATGTAAATGTGCCAAATATTTGATTTTAAGAACAAAAAGAGTATGTAATCTAAATGGAATTTAAAAGTTTTTCATTGCTACCTAATCACTTAGTTAGATAACTATAATATAGAACTAGCTGCTGCCCGCTACTTCGCCCGCGTAACTTTGTAAATTATATACTAGAAACCTTCCTCGAGAACCACTCTAATATCCATTGGTGAAAACAGCATGAAAATCGCGGTACAGTAGTTTTTGAGTTTATCGCGAACAGACAGACAGACAGATGCGGCGGAGGACTTAGTTTTATAATATCATCTATGAATTGAAAATTGATAAGGTGTAACTTTACCTAAATCACTTTTGTTTTTGGGGTGTTTTTAGCGTTTTATCTTTAGGATTCGCGTATTACAATTGGAGACGTGAGTGGATGAAGGTGGTATATCGCATTTTTGAGTTTTTTTTGCATTGATCAAGGTAATATGTCCATATGAATGATTACAGATCTTAAGATCTTCAATTTAAGACATTTTTGGAAATTAAAAATTTGAAATAATTAATTACAGTTAATTTTAAAAAGCAAAAAGTGCAGAAAAGTTTACTTTTGTTAATATGTATGACTTTTTTTAAATTAAATAATAGAAATGTTTACTTGCTATCATACTATTAATATTTTAGGTTGTTTACACAACTTTGCATCGTAATTTAGTACAAAAATCAGTTCCGTAAAACTTTAATCTCGATTTATTCAAAATTGGAATTATGCGACTCTTTTATCCACTCACGTCTTCAATTGATTAGTTAGCAACAGTGCTTAATGGATTGAAAAGAGGGCAACGGACAATTGGACATACCTGTTTTTCCGGTTCATACTTCCACTCGATAAGCGAATCCGCTTGAACGCCTAAATCCGCGCACGGCCTCAGGAGATTGTCCATCTGAAATGTAAAAAAAAACCGTGCTCAAATATACATGTAAAAGTGACACAATTAAACAAACTATTATATAATAAAAAATTATAAACAAACTCCCGACTTTCTATTGAGCCTAAACACGTTTTATCAAAATCGGTCCATGCGTTTGGGAGCTGCAATGCCACAGACACAACACAAGTTAGACTTATTAACACCCCTGTTTTGCGTCGAGCGTCGGGGTGAATTAATAAATTCTCAATTCAATAGTAAATTCTTTTTCATAGTCACCTCTAGTTCTGAATAATACATACCTACATCATACATTCTTTCTATGAGAAAACTAGCATGAAATTAGAAACCTAACAGTTGCTCTTTCACAAATTACAATCGGCAATCAGATTTCGTTTAGGGTGATTGATTTTTTTTTAATGTTAAGGTCGATAAGACAGGCGGACAGTCCACTTTTTTTCTGGGGGTCGCTTCATTATTTCATACTTCTGTAGTATGGGGGGGGGGGGGGAGAAGAGAGAGTGTGAGAGAGAGAATTCGGTTTGTTCATCATATTAGGCGGTTTCCGTTGAGTATAACACAAGCAACGTCACAGGATTCTGCTAGTGCGTTGCTGACCATATTGGGATTGGGATGGGATATGGCAATGGACTATGGCATCCCTTGCTCACACACCAAAACACTAAAGCACATATTATGCTGTTAATTCACTGTACAAAAGCTGACATATGATGATAAATGATAAGATAGACATTAGCTACGAGCAATGAGTGTGTGACTTGCAAAATGTGAAATGTTATCAGAATGACGTATGTTATAAAGTAACGATGAATACATAAATAATCTTGCATTCATTTAAGAAAATCTAATTTATTATTAACGAGAAACAGGTTATATTTAAATGACTCTATCTGAACTCTCCGATAATTTTAAGTGTCCAGTAAAATGAATGAACCGAGCGATTGGAATAATTTATTGAGATAAAAACGGAATCAATGAGAATGTGCGCCAACGCGAGCGAAGATATTTTTAGTTGTGCATAATATCTTTTAAATGACAGTATAACCTAATACTTAAATAATACGCCTATCTTTATATATATATTTCTTCTGTGCGTGTGTATGTCACTGAACTCCTCCTAAACGGCTGGACCGATTTTGATGAAATTTATTGTGCGTGTTCAAGGGGATTCGAGAATGGTTTGTATTAAAAAAAATTGGTCGCGGACGAAGTCGCGGGCACAGCTAGTATATTTATAAATTACTAGGCTATTGAACGCGACTTCGTCCGATTAACTTTATAAAATAAAGCCTATGTTACTCGCTGATTATTTTAGAATAGGTATGTCAAACAGTCGTTACATGTAATATCAAACCGATTAATAAAAATATAATTTAAAATGGTGAGAATTCACAACGCGCGAATCAACCAACCAGGCAACCCAAGTTTTATATAGCCTATCTATAGATCACTACTTCATGTGGGTGACATACCTAAAACCGGTTGAACTTGGTGAGATTTTTTTGCATTTTTTTTTCAATACTCGTGACCTTCATGCTAAATGAACTCGAACGAGTTCTTAGCATAGAAGTGAGATACGATAATAAGAAAATATATAGTAGATATTATAAATTGAATGATTTTTTTTGTGCAGCTAAAGTGAGTTAGTAGCCATGGGCATTGAATCAAGAAGAGCTAGAGCCTACTAGGGCTAACCTTTTTTTATTATAATATAACTAGCGGGCCGCCTCCGACATCACACGGCTTTATTCCAGCAAATTATATATAAAAACCTTCCTAAGTTTAGAAACCTTACTAAGTCCTTTGCGAAGTTTAAAAGATCTAAGCGTACATACAGAGCGGGACAGACGGCGGGAAGCGACTTTGTTTTATACTCGTACTATGTAAAGTATAGTATATAAAACAGTTTTATTTAAGAAGCTGGTTTCATTGTTACAAAAAAGTAGCGCAAAGTTTGTTGGAGATAGTATTAGTAATGACTTGATGATAGGTGGCTACCGTCGCCTAACACAAGCAACGCTACAGCTGCTTTAAGTGGGCTGTCGACCATAGTAGGATTAAGGAATGTATTGGGATTAAGGATGTATTGGGATTAGGAATGTATTGGCATTAAGGAATGTATTGGGATTAAGGATGTATTGGGATTAGGAATGTATTGGCATTAAGGAATGTATTGGGATTGAGGAATGTATTGGGAAATGAGCTCTGGCATTACTTACTCGCTCACCGAAACACAACAGCACACATGCTGTTACTTCGCACGGTGTGTTATTTTATGACTGCAAAACTCAGTGTGCCCTACCACTACTTGCGAATTGCGATACACATACGTATTGAGATTAGGAATGTATTGGAATTAAGGGATGTATTGGGATTGAGGAATGTGTATAGGGAAATGAGCTTTGGCATTACTTACTCACTCACCGAAACACAACAGCACACGTGTTGTTATTTCGTTTATGACTGCAAAACTCAGTGTGCCCTACCACTACTTTATACACTTACATGTATTATGGCTACCGTCGCCTAAGGACAGAAGACATACAACTACATACAATATAAATAAGTTCGGTGCCGAAAATGGTCATGTAACCATGCTAATCACGTAAGTATGATAAAACCGCACTAGAGGTCATGTAAACGGTCGTTATACGAGTAATATAATGGCGTAATAGCGGCCAGCGATGATAATTATCTTCCATGTGGTCGGAGAGTGATATCGCGGTTTTTACGTTGTTGATAAACGTTTTTTTAAGGTATGTACGCGCCACACCTCAACTTAAACAAGCATTTTGTCAAATAAAAGAGTCAATTACTTTATAAATATGACGAGCCCGCAATATTAATACTATTGGTTACTATCGCAATTGTAAAAAACTGAAATTTAATCCTATGCAATGAAGATAAGACAAGCAACGCCATAACAACGGATTAAGGATAAGGAAAGTGGATCTGCCAAAATGGACAAATCCAATTGGGAAAAGAGGTGCTCATAGATCAATACATACGCAGGAAAAACCGACGACAACACACTGGTCAATACATGAAAAAGTCATGCCTCGATGCAATATTTACGTTAAATGCAAAAAACAAACAAGCATAGATAAGAGATAGGTGTTGACGACGTAATATGGGTAACATTTTATCGCGATAAAGGTTTATCGATTTTTCGGTACCACATACATACCACATCAATCATATGAGTTTTATGTTTATAGAGAATTTCTCTCTCTTATAATTTCTTATATATAAATTATTTTTACCGATCTGCAAACACTTAAACGTATACATAAATAAATATTTTTTTTAATGTTAAGCTTGACAGACAGGCTGACGGACCACTTGATGATAGTTAGGTGGTTTGTGCTACAAGTGCACTGCGAACCCTAAATGGTCGACAAATGAACAAATTGGCAAATTTAGGGTAGGGATACAGTAAAATGAATATATTATATAACCTATGCTCAGAGTATGGACTCACCAGCAAAGGTATAGGGTTCTGACTCCTCCCCTCGAGACCCTCGGCCAACTCGGAGAGGTTCACGTCATATAAACTTTCACCGGTGGGTACATTTGATAACCTGAAAAAAAAATGTGGGTACAATGAATTAAAATTAAAATGGCCCGTGCGCCAATGTTCGCCACAAAAAATTGATATTTATATTCTAAATTTAAATATTTCGTGACATTCTACTCTTTGCTTGTCAATTTTTTTTTATATTTTCAACATTGGAGCATGGAGGTCCAATGTTAGGTCGCTACGCCAATGCTCCGTTGTCAACTCGGAGACAACGGCAAACGGCAAGAAAACTACGCGTTTTTCATTTAATCGCTTTCATGTAGGAGCTAAAACCCTAGCAAAGACTGGTATCAACAATAAATACCTATACCTATATCTAATATTACAAAGCTGAAGAGTTTGTTTGTAAGTGGTTGAACACGATAATCTCAGGAATACCTAATGGCTCAGATTAAATAAGAGTTACTGTCGTAACTACAGGGCCCTGATTCTGTAATGCCATTTCGCGATTCCTTACTTCAAAAAACCACGTCACTCATCAGTGGAATTGTCAAATAAATACAATAGTATACTGTGTTTCTGTGAAATCATAACGTGCCATAGATAATTTGTTTTGGGGTATACAGAATAGAGACATAAGAATTCCGTGACACGACAAGGCAAGGCAAGACATTGATGTGGTTTGAAAAAAGTAAGACAAGAGTGTGGAATCGTAGTTATCATAATATTATAGAATCAGGGCCCAGGTCATTGATCTGAACTATAGATGCGGCGTAGCAAGCAAAAAGCCCCGAAATCTTTGGTAGTATTAAAATCATACTTACGAACTTACTGAGAGATTGACACGCAATTCCAAATGTATATTGCTTTTATAAAAAGAAACTAGTTAAAAGTGTTCTGTACTAACGCATCAATGTATACTGCACAACGATATTGACTAGCTTACAAGCAACAAACCGCTAGCCGATGGTACATCTGGGTGTAATACAACACGTGTTACGTGTCACAGGGCCGCATTTGGAAGCGTGTAATTTAAAAATACGTAATATAATTTAATTGGATGTTTGATATAGAAATGAAACAACAAATAGTACGTGATTAAATGAATATTTAATAATATTCCGCGGTATCGATTACAGCTGTTAAGAAGAAACCGCAAGAAACAGTGTTCTTAAAAAAATAAGTGAAAAAAAAATAATAGTTACTTCAAAACTTATTATTTTTTATGTAATTGTATACATACGAGTACTATTATGATCTCTTATTGTCCCTCAAATAAAATAAGCTTAACTATTGAACTTTTGCCGCTTTGTGAGTGGTTGTGTTGATGGATCTGTGTCATAATTTATGGAAGGTACTGCTGTATTTATTATTTTCCGATATCCCTTAAGATTCGTGTAAAAGTCATCATGATGGAAATGCGCAGAACATTTACTTGAATTTGTTGGATTCCAATATTCATCGCCCCTTTGAGTACGTAATAAAATTGTCCATTTTTCTCTTCTTATTGGGTTAATACGAAATCTATTATAAACATATTATTACTGAATATCAATCGAAGTATTCACGCACCAATTTAAACACAAGCATAAAAATGTAGTACAACACAAACAAAATTAATATTTTTATTTAAAAATATTACAAGTGCGGCCCTGGATCAACCGCCAAACATATTGAAATGATAAGTATATTTGAAATCTATATGTATCTCTTTCTACGAAAGGACTATCTTATACTACACAATAAGTAAGAATGAGACAGCTATAAGGTTCAAATGCTTCCTTTTGAAATATGAAAAGGTTTAGCTAATTAATTAAATATTTTGTTAAAAATATTGTAATTAAGTCTATTTATATGAAATACGTATGATACTTTTTCTTTTTGTCCTTTTTGAGGTCTATTTTTACATAATTTCACACAACACGATGGCATTTTGTCAATTTTTAACACAAATAAACAGCAACCAAACGGCTACAGCGCTAGCGAGCGACTAAATGCGAATTCGTCCACTTCATCTCGAGTGGACGAATTGTATTACTACCATATTTTGTGGGTTACGCCGTGTCTATACTACCAAATATACTTATATAATCTTTGGCCCAGGTTCGAATTGAAAAACTCTTTTTCAACAACATTTTGAACGTGGACGAAGTCGCGGGCAACAGCTAGTTATACGATACGAGAGACATTTCCCAGCTCTTGGAAATACGTCGGATTTCAGAGACCTACTGATGATACGAGTTAGACCAGGATATTTTAAAGTGAAGTGAACAATATCCCGCTGTCATAAACCCATTGTTTTAGCTGTCATCTAAATAAAAATCACACTATGTATGTTGTTCGGAATAGCTGCCAGAACATGGAGTTAAGAGTTCCTTATGTCCAGTGCAATAAGCGCGCATATCTATCACGATCGATGCTTACCCAGACCTAAGAGGGGACCGAGACAGACAGATTTCTAGTGTTTAAGTGTTAGCTAGCACCTTACCTAGCTTTAAACATATCATCTATGGGCAGATCATCGGGGACTTCCCTCAAGTATGGCACGTTACCGGCGAGCATGAACGACGTCACCATGCCGCTGGGACCATTACCTGGAACAAATCGTACATTTATGACTAAATTGATATGAAACTGTAATTTTTCCCATTTAAGAGACACGAATTTGAGGGATTGGACTTTTCTAAAGACTTTTTTTTTATGTTAATGTCGACAGACCGGCTAAACGGCCCGAAATATTAATCTAAAATTAGAGAACAAATAAGATTCGAATACAATTAGGTTTTTTGTGGTGTAGGATTACAGTTTCCGTGGTGTAGCGGTTATCACATCTGCCTAACACGCAGAAGGCCCCCGGTTCGATCCCGGGCGGAAACAATGTCTAACTACTGGATAACTTTTTGTTGTTGTTTTGGAATTGGTTATACCCTAGACGTAAACTACTAGATGCTGCAGTGCAGAATCGGGTCGAAGTTATCGTATCATGGAATTACCGCCAACAGTATTTATTATCAATATCAAATATATCAATTTTCACAACAATCGAACCCGCGGAAGTCAGTGAAATACCTTCGTTAACTGGGAAATAGGCTGATCGCCTCATAAATTATATTTATGAACAATCCCGATTATGTCACCTTTTAAACAAACAAAAAATTGGTCCATCCGTTTGGGTGCTTACGACGACACAGACACACACGTCAAACTTATGGCACCACAGATTTTGCGTCGGGCGTTAGAAAAACCTAGCTCTGGCAAGACACCCACAATATTCCTAATAAATAATTAAAGCAGTAATTAAATCCTCCCTCCAAAATCACTATAGCATAAGCAATCTTTACATTCTTTTAAATATTCAAAGTTAAAAGTTGAATTAAATTATGTATTTCTCAATATAATACGACTGAATATTATTAAATATTAAATCAACAGAACAAAGTGGAACATTTAACACTCCGTTTTAGCGTCGGGCGTTTAAAATACATACAATAAAAACGACTTACCTATTACCGCTACTTCCTTGTAGACAACGTTCTCTGACAAGCAGAACTGGCAAGGCGAGTTGCTGTTCTTCATTTTGTTTTCCTATATATATATATATATATATATGTATATAATTTTTGATATCTCTATATACCTATATACCTATTATTTTTCTTCTTCTTCACAAGTCTATGCTATGCTATGCTATGCTATGCTGCTCACTGTATTTGGTCACTTATGTGCTAGTCAATAAATAAATAAATAAATTACTTAATTATATTTTACTCTTTGAGTAATTAATTGAAATAAATGCTTCCGATTTTATTTCATTAATAAAATTAATAAATATTTATATCACACTTGGTTTAG
The DNA here is from genome assembly GCA_945859745.1 of Synanthedon formicaeformis. Classification (NCBI taxonomy): domain Eukaryota; kingdom Metazoa; phylum Arthropoda; class Insecta; order Lepidoptera; family Sesiidae; genus Synanthedon; species Synanthedon formicaeformis. Next base: position 7,474,870 of record OX243976.1, read on the forward strand.
AGTCTTTTGGGACTGATTTATTATAACTCTATTATTTTTTTTTTAACGAGGCCTTTTTTTCTTCCTTATGTTCTCTCTGAATATTTCTTGAATGGTGACTTGTTGTGGATGCAGTTTATCTGTAACGAAAGATAATAATAAAATTAGCATAGATAAACAGTTATAAGCAAAGATAAGTAAAGATAAATAAGATTATTGTCACAAGCAAGTAGTGGCAGAAAACATTGCATTTCGCAGACTACAACACGCGATGTTGCCGGCAACATATTGTCAGTTTAGAGTTTATAAACAAAAGGCAACTGAGTTTATAAACAACACTTTAACCGAGCTGCATCACTGTGTATAAAATCGTTGAAATGTGTATTTTTGTATGTGTATATTTTTGCCATTTTTTCTTCTGCAAATTATACACATAAACCATCCTAGTTTACAGCTCTATCCATAGTGGTTAGGGAGCCCACGATGCTAAATGTGTAGTCACTCGAGCGTCGTGGGGACCTATCGGACTTTAAAGATTAGATGGTAAGAAAAAAAAAAAAGGTTATATGAAGTTTTTCATTTCAGCGGTGGGGTGAGCGTCTACAGGCGTTTAAAATTTTGTAGGCGCTTTATTTTAAAAAATCCTCCATACAATCGTCAGATTAAGAATCAGCACGATCAGGACTTTAGGCTGAACCGTCTGTATGAAAATCTGAATTACAAAATGAGAATCGTCAAAAATATTTTTTGCATTTTCAAAAAGCTGCCACGAGCTTGCGTTACATCCAAATCGTCCGAATTTAAATGGGAGCTTAGTTTAGGCTCACTTAACATCACCTTTGAAAATCTGACGCGCTCGAGTTGTATTTTTAATTTTACCTCCACCCCCGCCAACCCCACCAACCAAATCGTCAGATTATTAAAATGCACACTTTTCAGCATGTAATTAATCTACCATAGCTTAATCTGACGCGCTCGAGTGACTCCAGAAATCCCCTCTTGGGCTCCCCAACCATAGTGCAAACCGTATAATTTCGAAACGTTTGTTGCGTTTTAGAATAAATCAGCGAAGAAACAGACAGAATTAGTGGAAATATAGACAGACACTAACAGCGACTTTAATATTACTATGTATGTATAATATTACTATGTATATAAAACAAAATCCCACGCCGTGTCTGTCTGTTCGCGATAAACTCAAAAACTAATGGATAGAGTGGTTCTCGAGGAAGGTTTTAGTATATAATTTACAAAGTTACGCGGGCGAAGTCGCGGGCAGCAGCTAGTCTATTATAATAAGTATAATTATAGATATACATAATATATAGATAACAACATATTACCTGTATATTATATCATAAAGACAGAATTCTAGGAATTCCAATACACACTCTAATCCCTGAGATAACATTGGTAACTTATATTATAGTACAACAACAGCAAGAGTTCATAGAAATATTCAAAATTAAGTTACTTGTAAACCAGTGATATGTTAAACAAGAGGATGCGCCCTTACCATACTACTAGTGACAAAAAAAATGGTCCTCTAATTTACACATCAGTTACTAAAAATAATTTGTTTTCATTGTTCATCTTAATACTTATTTTTATTTCTTATTGGCGTATTCTGTTATTGTACAGTGTTCTCATTGGTTGGTTGGACATACTCGTATCACTGGTAAGTAGGCATTTTCGTATCTTTCTACGCACAGAATGAACACCCGTCATTGGTGCCAATTTCCGATTTTGACACCGGCGCATCGGTGCCACGTACTATAGGAACGTTAGCCTTGTCCCTATATAGAAGTCATTGTTGTAAACTTAAAACGAGAAAAAACTTAATTCTAAGTAAAGTCGAGGTACGAAAAACTTCGTCAGTTTTCAAATTCATTATTCCTTTATCAAAATCGTAGACTCTTAGTACTTTTTGAAACTAAAGCACTAAACAGCCAACTGACAGACGTTTGAAATGAAATTTTGGCATGACTGACAATTTTATTGTACTGGTGCAAGCAAATGTCGACTTAAAGGTAACGAACCTTTTCTTACCCCGACTGTACTTACGAGTACAACATGATATACTAATATACTACAATTAAAATGAATGTAATACTATATAAAAAAAAACTCTTAAACATTATTTATGAGTTTAACGACATCACCTTATACTACATATTATATTATGAGGAAGTAGGAAGTTAAAATACAATTGAGAGCAAACAATTTATTGAATTTTTTTCCTCAATTCTGCGAATAGTTTATTTTTTTTTGTGTACTTCCTTTTTTAATTAATTAACATCTTTGACGTTACATATTATATTATATTATGATAATTATTAAAAAAATTTAATGCCCAGAGTTTCTATCTACTCATAAAATCTAGATTATGACGACAAAAGATAGATTATAAAGCTGAAGAGTTTGTTTTTGTTTTATTTTTTTTTAAACCGACTGCAATTTCCAAGCCCTTTGAAAAAAAAAAAGCTACTGGAAAAATCTTAGGTTCCCGAGAGATAAAATAAATATAAAAAACGTCCCAAACATTAAATAGAAAATAATAAAAAAAAATCGCCTATCGAATGATGCAGTAAACCGAGTGCATAACTCAATATATAAAATATAATATGATTTCTAAAAGTAACTAATCAACACTACATGTAGTTTGTGAAAGAGGCCCTAAGTGTTAATTATTAAACATTAATGTTGACATGTCATGACAAAAGTAGACTAGGTTTTTTTTTCTATTATATAAACCATATTATTTAACATTAGTTAATAACAAAATAATATTATCTCTAATGCGATATTTATATAACTAATGTTAAATGTTATATATTAACTGACTGGAAATTCCCATAATGTTATCTTATTAAAATGCTACTGTAGTGTGAGGCGTATTTCTTTCTACATAGCATTATATATGTATTTATTTATTTATTTATTATGTATGTATGCTATGCATATAGTTATGTATGTTGCAGTTTTTTTTTTGTTAAGGTCTACTACAACAGAAGCAACTGCAAAGGTATTCCGATCTTAATATAAAAAATATATTATATGTTAACAGTATGACTGGCACAATTAATTGTGACGAAATAAATAGGTATACTCCGCAAGAGATATCAAAAGGTATGATAAGATATTATGTGCTATCATGAGCATAATAATATAAATAAATATATTCCGTGTGACTAATTGAATAAACTTAGATAAGTCCCAACGAAAATATAAGCCCAAAGAGTCGTGCAAACATTAATTATTTCATTTGCATGAATTTTGAAATTTATTTAACTAATATATAAAAATGTAAAATATGGGTCCAGTTAGTTAACTGAAAATAAATGAATTTTAATTTGAAATAAGTACAAAAATATCGCCTCTTAGTTCAGCGAACCTTTTAACCGCTTGATTTTGACTACATTTTTTTTAAGAGAAAGCAACGCAATGATTTATTAAAAACTTTTTAACAAAAAATTAAACCCCCGAAAAAACTGAAAAGCAAAAAATAATTTTATTTAACCTTAATAACTAAGTTCTTAAACTATGTAAGTACACCTAAGTAATTTTGAGTCGGCGCGTAATTTATTGCCGTCGACGACGTAATTTTTAGAAAATCTTTGAATGCAGTCTGCATTCAAAGATTTTCTAAAAATTATTCAGCAAAGCATCCTTATCTACGATATTTAAGGTAACTTTCCTTTCATGTCGCATAGTTTTGGTTTTGGGACGCCCTGTATATAGGGCACTGGCAAAATGGACACGAAAATAATTGTCGGATAAATCCGACTCTGTGGCGCCAACTTTGAAAAAAATTATAGCTGATGGTTTATTTATAAACATATTTCACATATCGCTGCTTAAATTCAAAAGTATCACAAATCAAAAGTACACTTTTTTACAGGAGAGCTAGTTAATCGAAAAAAATTGAAATATTTTTTGTCTATTTTTTTTCTCATTAGATAATATATCAAATGTATGCATATTTATACATAGTTAGAAGTGTATTTTTAAGTAGCATTAAATGTTTTAAGTACTTTTATAATAAACTGAATATTAGGGGAGATATAAGCATATAGTTAAGTTACTTTTAAATATAAAAAATATATGAAAATATACTAAATATGGAATAAATTAACCATAAGTCATTTTGCAACAAACAATATGAAGAATTGTGATTATATTTTTGGAATAAAAACATTTTTGGAATTTTTTGATTTTCGGTACTTTTGAATTTAAGCAGCGATATGTACAGTTCGTATAGCTTTCTAGTAAGTGTAGTAGGTATATCAATCAAACAAACATAAATAAATGTTTATCTTATTCAATGAAAACAATATATAACTAATTTACGAGGTTGAGTTAATCTGAGATTCATTCTCCATAGCTACACGATTGCATCTTAATTATGCAAATAAGCCTTTAGATGTCTTGTTAGCAAGGTATATAATCGTTCTGCCTTGTCATGTTCTCTTTAATGTTTAAATATTACTTATTGTTGAGTATTACGTTATTTATCTTTACTTATAAAATCTTGACTGAGTATCAACGCACAGCCAAAAACTACTGTGTAGGTAGAAATGTGAAACCTTGAACATAAGTTTATTTTAACGTAAGCATCTAGTGATCTAGTACGTAAGGTCGGGTCGTTAGTTTGCCTTTGAAAAAATAATTTTCAAAGTTGACCCTGGCGGGAATCGAACCCGGGATCCCTGGAACAGAACGTTAAGGCAAGCACCCTCAAACCGCTCATCCAACGTGCTCGTCGAAATTACTTATAACATGCAAATGGTCATTTCACGATCTGAGATGTCTCAGAAAAAACCATATACCATTCATTATTCTGAATCTCGGAAACGCAAACGAGAATCGATATAAATGAATCGTTCCATTCACTTGTTCATTCCATTCATTCATCATTATGCAATTTGTGCATCTGTTCATTCTGTAATACGGAAAATCGGATTTGGCTTTGTGCCAAACGTTGGAGCCAACATTGGACACACAATTCAAGAAAGCGTTCGTGTTAATTTACGAGACAATATTAATTTACTTTAGTTGGAACAACGTTTAATCTACTTTGGAACTAGTTTAGTCTATACACTGGTGAATTTTTATTTACTACAATATTAAAAAAAAATACACGTCATCCATACTTAACCCATACTCAAAATAAAAACTATCTTTTAAGTTGGACCAAATTACACAGTTACGAAGTTTTATCAAAATCGAAATCAAAAGTTTTAGGAGTACATTGGGCCTCAAACATGTGACACTTAATTTTTATATTAATACTTACTAATAATAAATATGTATATTCCTCCATAACTCTTAAACGAATTAACTAATTTTCATGAAACTTGGTAGATAATTTAGACGTACAGAACACAGGATAGGCTACTTTTTTTCTTTTTCTACGCGGACGAAGTCGCGGGCGCCAGCTAGTACTAGTAACACAAATGAGCAACAAAATTTTTATCTACAAGGTGTTCTTTTTGTAAACTCGTTATCAGAACATTACTTTCATTGTTACTCAACACCTTTAAATGTCTTGACCATAACACAATATCTGATGCGTCCCAAATATGAACCGTCTACTCAGACGCGTGTGCACGACGGCATTATTTATAAATTACTACGAAAACAACTTAGTAAACAACAAAACGTTGAGAGACGAAAGTTAAAATTTTAAATTTAGAATTTCAGGTCATAGAAAAAAATTGTAGATGTTTTGTTAAAACTCGCAGTAAACGATCACTATTAATTTTTTTTAAAAAAATCAAGGATATTCTATGTTATTACATCTTTATGTAACGTTGAGGGCGAAAGTTAAAATTTTAAATTTAGAATTTCAGGTCATAGAAAAATTTGTAGATGTTTTGTTAAAACTCGCAGTAAACGATCACTATTAAAAATTAAAAAAAAAATCAAGGATATTCTATGTAAGTAATTACATCTTTATGTAGATATTATATGCGTTCGAAAACAGCGTTTCCCAATGTGAATAATAATAATAATCTATAGATTTTTAAAACACACTCTTTATATTATAGTCTTTGCTCTCAGTATGTTTTCAATTACCCTATTCTCTTTCGGATTTCTGTCAAATTTGCATTTATTTACATAATTATATCGCACACATATTGCAAATTTGTCTATTAACTTAAACAAACACATCTGCTAACTAATTGTCAGTATTGCGGGAAAAATTAAGTTAAGACTGAAGTTCTCTTAAAAATTACTTAAAATTTTTTGCCATCAGAATCAGCTACTAGCTTTTATAATTTACTAGCTAGGTGCTAGCTTTTATAAGTAAATTATACATAGCTACTAGAACCAAAAAGCAATTGAATTTCATCAAAGGATGAAATTCAATTGCTATGACTAACTTCATAAAATTTACAGATATGGTGGTTTTGCATTACGTGTGCGATATATTTTAGATCACAAAATCATAGAACATCTATATATATATGTATGAAATATGCATCCCGGGCGAAGCAGGGAGCGGGTCGCTAGTTATACACAATATTAATTATAATATTTTCCAAGAGCTTTTCTCGTTATGTTAACAACTAATTGGACAAACAGGCGGATGATGTGGTTTTGTTTTATAATATTAAATGACTTAGTATAAAATATATAAAATATACATAATTATATAAACGTTTACAAGTATTTATATATCGTCAAACACGATAAAGGTAAATTAATCTATGGTTTGGAAAACTGTGTTTCTATAGGGGGGGAAACCAGCAGGTGGTTTTCCCCCATAGAAACAACTTTGCTGTATTGAAATAAATCTTCCATTAATAAAAAAAGTATATGAAATTAATAAAAATAGTGCATTCCCATTTTTTAGACAAAATCACCATACAACGTACAAAAACCGTACAAAAATTGTACTAATTTTACCGACTAAATTTATTAAAATATATAAATAAAATAAAAAACAACTAGAAAATAAAGTATTTTTAATAAATTTTGCAATGTGACATTTTGAAATCGTCTATGGATGGTGCCAGCACACAAATACACTAATATGAAAATATAATTAATCAAAATTCAAAAATGTCTGCCGCGGAACAACAGTATTTTATGAATTATGCATTCCGCTCTACGCTTTAGCTCTTAACATCAAAGCGATAAGGTACAGAATAATATTTGACCTTTCGTCATCTGAAAAAGCACCGTTTGATTCCAGCCAGCGAATAGTGATTCAGTAATAATTAACATAATTAAGTAAGCAATTAAAAATTAAAACTCGCGAAATTTTTTAAATAAACGTGCACGAAGAACAGTTTTATATTTATTTGATAAAAAAATTAATATAAAAAAATCATGGAATAAAGAATTAGAATAAGATTAAAAACAATAAAGAATTAAGATATTAATGGAAAAACAACGAGCAGAAAGAGGGGAACGCGAACGGTTTTATTTTGATAATTTTTAAATAACAAATAATGAATAAATACATACCTAATCAGAGAGAATAAATGCCCGCAATATTTTCACAAAATTCTAAATAATTAAAACACAAATGTAATTAATTTTCGCCTATAAAAAAATTTAATCACTGGAAATCGAAAAGTACAGAGGCAAGGCAATTAAAACACACGTCCATACGTTATCACGTCTGAAGTAAGACTGGCTGGAGTTGTGGAACTTGTGGACTGTGGAGCGTTGATGGCTGAAAAGCATGGCGATCGCAGACGTTCGAAATTTAAATAATTACAATAATTATAAGCGAATGTGCTAAGTCATCGTCGTTAGAGATACAAATATTGCGCAACAACTATTGTTCTTTTTTAAAAAAAAACCTATAAATTGATATTAAGATTAATAAAGTATCTGGACACTTGATTGTTCCAGTCAGAAATATTAGATATTATCTTGTCCTTTTGCTGTGAGCACAAAATAAAATAAAATAAATCAAAATATTTATTTATCAATTAGGTTTGTACAAGAAACTCTTATGATCGTCATTATAAATTTAAATTTACCAGGGTAAATTTAATTTTAATTTACACAAGGGGTGTTATCAATATTATAATACATCAACTACATATTATAAAACAAAATCCTCCGCCGCGTCTGCCTGTCTGTCTGTTTGCGATAAACTCAAAAACTACTGCACCGATTTTCACGCTGTTTTAACCAATGGATAGAGTGGTTCTCGAGGAAGGTTTTAGTATATAATTTACAGTTACGCGGGTTCACTTAAAATCCCCTCTTAAAATCTGACGCGCTCGAGTTGTATTTAATACCAACCCCACCAACCAAACCGTCAGATTAATACATATCCGTTATCGGAGACATGTGGGAAATATACATTGGCCCAATATCTGACGCGCTCGAGTAAATCCAAAAATCCCCTCTTGGGCTCCCCTACCATAAAACAAAGTCGATTCCCACTGTGCGTCTGTCCCTATGTATGCTTAGATCTTTAAAACTACGCAACGGATTTTGATGCGGTTTTTTTTAATACGTTCAAGAGGAAGGTTTTAGTATATAATTTTCAACGCGGGCGAAGTCGCGGGCACCAGCTATCTACTAAAAATAAAAATACAACCCCTGAAAATTTTATAACAGCAAAGATGTCGGGCGTTATAATTATTGCTTTACACATTTAGTCAGGCGCTACACATCCCTTACTTTTAACGCGGGCGAAGTCGCGGGCACCAGCTAGTAATATTGTAAAATGAAATCGCATCTGTCTGTCTCACTTCGCTATAAACTACATTCTTCTAAACCACACAGCGGACTTTTATACGATTATCACTAATAGAAATATGTAGTGATAAACTATAGGAACGTATTATGTATAATGTACAATTTAGAAAAAAAAAAAAATCATGCGAAGCCAAAGGCGGGTCCGCTCGTACTATTTAGATAATTTATCTTCAATAATGATTTTTTGTTCTTTAAAAATAGACCTTAAAAATATTAGAATAGAGACTACTATAGAACGGATAGAATTACATAGAAAAGATATCTTGCTATATTTGCTTCCTGGTTTTCTTTCCAGACAAAACAAAGTGCCGTATCGGCGTCGCCAATCTGTTTTTATCACTCAGATTATTACGCTAAATTCATCATATCAAGTCATAATATTTTTTTTCGCAATTAACACACAATATCAATACTATAATAAATCTGTAAGGGTTGGTCATGGAGTAAGTTACTTTGTTTTCAGAGATATCGTGTTTATAGGCTCTATACATGATACTGTAACTAAATTGACGATTTTTTTGAATTTTTTTTCTGTATGTATGTATACGTTCCTCCATAACTCTTAAACGAATTAACTGATTTTCATGAAACTTGGTAGATAAAAATTTAGACGTACAGGACACAAGGATAGGCTACTTTTTTTTTCAACGCGGACGAAGTCGCGGGCGCCAGTTAGTATTTTAATATATTATTATTATAATAACTTTTTTTTTAATTAGAGATGGGTTTGCTCTTGACCAACAAATTGGATTCAAGCTCATATAGCTTGCGGACAGGCAAAAAATCTATACATAAATAAATACATAGTAAAGTAAGTCCGCCTCTGCCTGTTTCTACTCCAACTTCTTCTAAACCAGCACCCGCAGTATTTTGATAAGGTTTTCTCTAATTGAAAGAGTGATAATCTATGTATGGCATTAAAAACGACGGCGTTTTTAATACTAAATTTATTAATAACTTTTAATAATTAATTTTTTTTAATACAAAAAATGTGTAAATTTGAACTATAAGAAGTCTGTCGGATTTAATGGACTACCTACTAGCCCGAATTTATCCCGCCCGAACGGGCGAGTTATCATGTTTGATTTTTACCTATTATTTTACTAGACAACTCGCTCACAATAGGTGTCTCTGTACAGCTGAAATACGCTTAAGAGAGTTAGTATAATATTATTAAAAAAAAGAATTCAAAAACAATATCATACGAGGCGATGTTTTATTTAAGTGCGCTGTAATAATATTTTTTTTTTAAAACGCACCTGTCATATTATTTTAATAGCAATATTTAATAAATTCCTCTCGCACAATGAAGTTGTTACCTAAATAATTATATATAATGCTAGCTGGTGCCCGCGACTTCGTCGGCATTGAAAAAGAAAATATATGTGTAATAATGTCTGACATCGTGATCGCTGTGACGACGGTGGCGCCCAATCTACTAATATTATATCCCTACTTCCGTACTAATATTATAAATGCGAAAGTTTGTGTGGATGTTTGTTACTCTTTCATGCAAGAACTACTAAACCGATCACCATGAAATTTTGCATACACGTTGTCTGGGACACCAGAAAGGACATAGGGTACCTTTTATCGTTCAACGCGGACGAAGTCGCGGGCGCCAGCTAGTTCTTTATATTTTTAGAGGATAATTCGGGATCAGTACTTTTTTTTTTCAGAAAGGATACATTTCTTCCAGAAACACATGCAACGCCCAAAGATTTAAATCGAAGATGCGGCGTAATGCGGCGAAAATTCGTAACAACTGAGGCAACTTTTACAAAGCCGTATAAACTTGGTAAGCGAACAGCTCGCGTCACTCGCGTCCAAAGATTTTAAATCGAAAGATGCGGCGTAATTTCCTCGCGCCATACTAAAAACACACCGAAAATTCTTAATGGGTTGGGCGCAGGCGCTACACCCAACTACAGTTGCACGCCAGCTACAGTGAGGTCAGTGAGTGACGGACGCTTGTTGAGAGCGTCGCTATCGTCACAGTCACGTTTGAAGTAAGGAATGTGTTGTCTGTGTTTAAAAGTGTGTTTAGACAAAAGTATATGTATTTTATACTTTTGTCTTTAGTATAATATATGTTGTATTTTGTAACACACTTTCGCTGGTAATGCCGCATCTCTCGATTTAAATCTTTGGCAACGCCATAGGTGCTGCAGGTGTACCTACTGCCGACCTTACTATAATAGGATAGATTAGATATAAATTCTTTCACTATTACACTGTGATCCTCTGTAATTATTGCTGTTGCCAGACAGTGCAACAGTAATCACAGAGGATCACAAATAAAAAACAAAAATTTAAGTTAAATTAAATATTTTAATAAAACTTAAATTTTGATAAGATATAATACAGGACAGAGGGACAGGTGATAAAAATTAACTGCGCAGTTGAACGATCAATGCGAGGTCATTAGGCTTGTGTCAGATTGTAGACAAACTGCGTTGGGAAAGCTGTAATGTAATATACTAGCTCTTGCACGGGATTTCGTCCGCGTAACTTACAAAAACACAAAGAAAAGACTCTTTATAATATTACTAGGTATAGAGATAAAACCACAACACGAAGATATAGTTCAAAATTACAAATAAGGGAATTTTCATAATAAAAAAATATACAATTTAAAACAATAAAAGACAATCAAGGAAATTATTTATACTTATATACCCATTTACAAATTACAATCAGTTATTTTCGGAGTCCGTTCCAGTCAAGGACAGTTTAAGGAAAAAAAAAACGCGTTTGTAACAAACGTAGAATACGTTTGTTACAAACGCGTTTTTTTTCCTTTTTTGCCTATAGCGGCTCTGTTTTTTGAGATAATCGAAAACGGTTTGCAGCACACTCCAGCACAAAGCAGCACATTCGTTACATTTTCGAAAAAAAAAACACAAAGTGGCCATGCTGCCACACAAAATATTTTTTTGCTTTTTTCCTATAGCGGCTCTGGTTTTTTGAAATAATAGAAAACGGTTTGCAGCACACTTCAGCACAAACCTAGCACAATACAGCGCATTCGTTACATTTCCAAAAAATAAAGTGGCCATGCTGAAGCAAAAAATCGATTTTTCGTCATTACCGCTTCGTTTTTTGAGATCGGGACTCGCGGTTTACGGCACAACGCAGAACAAACCCAGCACATTTCAGCACAATGTCTAGTTTTTCGAAAAAACAAAATGTCCATGCTAAGTTCCAGTATATCCTATGTCCTTTCTGGTGTCCCAGACAACGTGTATGCAAAATTTCATGGTGATCGGTTCAGTAGTTTTTGCGTGAAAGCGTAACAAACAAACAAACAAACTCACATTCACATTTATAATATTAGTAAGGATTATAATCATTGCAATATTACTTTGTTGTTATCCGTATTTATTTGAACATTAATTAAAAAATATTACTTGCAATGCAAGAGGTTTATTGGAGCCACCACGATAAAAATTAAAAATGCGTCTAGTCTTTTAGACTACACATTTATTTTATCTCTTGTCATTAATATTAACGTAAACATTTTTCATTGAAATTGTAAACAAGTCTTGTCATTTTTATAGCGAGTTATCTAACTAATAATAATGTGAGTTTGTTTGATTGTTACGCTTTCGTGCCTTTGACTAAACTCAATGGGCGGCTTTCGGTCCGGCATAAAAATTTATGTCTCCGTGTGAATGGCTGAACCCAAAGATTTAAATACTCTCTATGCTTCTAAACCTTTCTGAACACTGTCCATGTAATAAATATGTCTGGGGCCCTACTATCAACTCTTAAGGGCGCGTATAAAGAGAAATATCCAATCCTAGATTTGAATTTTATCTAAGTAAACAAAGTCCAATTTAAAAACTTTTTCAAAATAGATAAATACATTATAAATGAAAGTGAAGACTCGGACAGAAAACATTCTATCAAATCTCGATAGAAAAAAATCACCAAGTGAACTCTCATTTCCATCGATTTTAGTTTTATTTTCAAAATGACACACATTACAAAGGTAAAAGTGTATCAGTAATCTCACTTCACAAATTATCTAATGCTCTATGTATCAATTTTTCATTTGACATTGTAGTTTACGAATAATTAATATTTAATACTTTTGGAACTTATTAAAAGTTGATAGTATGCAGCGTGAACCGCTCACTGCTTTCTACAAGTGACTAAGGCGGGAAGAGTGAGCTCACTCTTCCCAACGATGACACATTTTCGTCCGCCTGAAGAATGGCAAGGGCGCATCTGTGATTTAAATCTTTGGCTGAACCCTATTTGTAAGTTCAGTCTGTATTTTGCATAGCGACAGACGATGATTCAGAGATAATGTGTTTGATTCCTTGTAACCATGGTGTTGGAATGACTACGCACATGTTGAAGGTCGTCACTTTTAACATTAATATCAAAATTTGACTAGTTAGGATTAATTATTTATTGATCGATTTACGTATAGGTACGTCTGTTGTATCTATGAATTCATGCGAATGAATGACAATTATTGTTCATTAAGAATAAGAATTTCTGAACAATAATTGTCATTCTTTCGCATGTTTAATAAATTAAAAACTAACTTTTGACTCGCGACCTAAGGTCACACAATTCAGCTTTTCCTCCATACAAAGGTGGGAAGGTTATTACTCCGCTGTTTTATATTTAATTTATAATATAAAAGTAAGCATGATATCAATTATTTAATCTTGTCATTAACTTGGTTCGTTGCTATACAAACTAGTAACAAAAAATATTTTAAAAGATCCTTGAAAAATCCATATTTTAACACAAAACTTAACGCAACTTTGAGGGTGAACAAGTCACTAGTGTACAAAAACTCCAAAATAATTTCATATTTTGGAGTTTTTGGTAGAATAGGAAAAAGGGGGGTGAGTAAGGGAAGGCAGAACCCATTCCCCCATCCCTTATCCTTAACCCTACTATACCTGAGGCGTTGCTTGTGTTATAGGCGACGGTAATAGCCACCTATCATCAAGTGGATCGTCAGCCTGTGTCTAGTTTAAAATAAAAAATATAAACCGACTAGTTAAATGATTTTCACTAATGGAAAGAGCGGATAAACGAGGAAGGTTTGTGTTATTATCATTTGCACCAAAAACAATTGGATCCTTGGAACAATTGAATAAAAAAAATAAACATATAATAATATGATTTTCACTAATGGAAAGAGCGGATAAACGAGGAAGGTTTGTGTTATTATCATTTGCACCAAAAACAATTGGATCCTTGCGGAGCAGGGAGCGTGTCGTTATCTATCTATAAGTACTAATATTATAAAGAGGAGAAAATTGTTTGTTTGTTTGTATTGAATAGGCTTTAAAACTATTGGACCGTTTTGAAAAATTCTTTCACTGTTGGGAAGCTATAATATTATTATCAGAGAGGCCGAGTAGTAACATCACTACATGTATAGTTATAAAACAAAGTCGCTTCCCGCTGTCTGTCTGTCCCTATATATGTATGGTTTGATCTTTAAAACTACGCAACGGATTTTGAAGCGGTTTTTTTTTAATAGATAGAGTGATTCAAGAGGAAGGTTTTAGTATATAATTTTCAACGCGGACGAAGTCGCGGGCACCAGCTATCTACTAAAAATAAAAATACTACCCCTGAAAATTTTATAACAGCAAAGATGTCAGGCGTTAGTTATATTATATTGCTTTACACATTTAGTCAGGCGTTACACATCCCTTACTTTCAACGCGGGCGAAGTCGCGGTCACCAGCTAGTAAATTATCAATCAATACTAATAATAAATCTGTAAGGGTTGGTCATGGAGTAAGTTACTTTGTTTTCAGAGATATCGTGTTTATAGCCTCTATACATGATACTGAAACTAAATTGACCATTTTTAGAATTTTTTTCTGTATGTATGTAAGTATGTATGTTCCTCCATAACTCTTAAACGAATCAACTGATTTTCGTGAAACTTAGTAGATAAACAGTTAGACGTACGGGACACAGGATAGGCTACGTTTTTCTTTTTCAACATGGACGAAGTCGCGGTCACCAGCTAGTAAACTATATTTTATAAAGTTACGCGGGCGAAGTCGCGGGCACCGGCTAGTTATAGATAAATTTCTTGAACTTCCTTTTATTTAGGACAAATAAAAAAATATTCATCTCTGACCCACGTTGATTGATTTGATACAATATTCGTATGAAATGTTCACTGTGGAATATTTTCAATTGGCTCAATTCGGAGTGTGGAATTTTTTAGTTTTTTAATAAATATTAATAAATACGAGTAGCTATTATCACGCTTATCTGCTCATTGTAAAAAATTAAACAACAAATCCTTGCATAATATAAAACAAAGTCATCCGTCGCGTCTGTCTGTCTGTTCGCGATAAACTCAAAAACTACTGCACCAATTTTCATCCTGTTTTCACCAATGGATAGAGTGGTTCTCTACGAAGGTTTTAGTATATAATTTACATACAAAGTTACGCGGGCGAAGTCGTGGGCAGCAACTAGTGTATAAAAAAAAAAACAATATTAATATTACTAGTATAAATGTGTATTACATGTCTGTCATTTTCACGCCTTAAGTACTTAACCGGTCATTATGAAATTTCGCATGCACGTTGTCAGGGATACTGGAAAGGACATAGGGTACCTTTCATCCAGAAAAAGTGTTCCCGAGGGATCGTATACAGTGTCCTATATAGGACACCTCTATCTATGGCATACTCTAAAGGGTCTCTAAAGGGACAATTCAATATTTTTGTACTGCAAGGAGAACATAAAAAAATAAAAATAAAATTCAGAACTGGCGGTGAATGCAAAAGAATCTACTATTGTTACAGACTGAAAATTTATCCATAAAATTCATTTTCTTTTATTTCGTCGTTCATAAACATTGTATGTGTTCAAACGAATGTACCCACTTATTATTGTCTATTGATCGTTTCGTATGAAAAATAAATAATGAATGATTGTATAGGAAATTACCAGAGCGACCTTGGCCCCACATTGTTTCATATTGATTGCTATGTTATAACTATATAACATAATACATAACATAACTTAGTCCTAGGTTCAATGTGGACGTGCTGTCACGATCGCTTGACAATGTACATATTATAAACTAGCTGGTGCCCGCGTCTTCGTCCTCGTTCTCTATAGCCTATAGTTCCTGAGATTAACGCGTTCAGCCAAACAAACTAACAAACTCTTCAGCTTTATAATATTAGTAAATAAGTATAGATTTAGCGCCTCTTTCACAAACGTCAAGTAGGCCAAACTGTCATTTAAAGTCACCGGTAACCGGGGATAATGGAGCTGACGTTCCAAACATTAAATAGAAAATAATAATAAAAATTCGGCTATCGAATGATGCAGGAAACCGAGTGCATAATACAATATAACTTGTAGTTTATGAAAGAGGCCCTTATTCTAGTAAAATTTACTATCTACAGTGGTGACATACATAAATCACAAAACATTAGTTAGACTAAGGTCACAACAAATTTAAATCGCGAGGTCACAGATCTAAATACAGATTTAATACTCGTATGTTCACAAAATAAGATACATTGTGCGCCGTATCAGCGAGCATCGCCTGGACGCGAAATCAGACAAGCCAGTGATATTTTTTTTAAAGTTGGGAAATCCTCATGGATACCCGGCAGTGTAGGGTTATGCCGGATTCGTTCGTACCGGCTAAAATCCAACGAGTTTCTAGCGCGGCGCGGGGACGTTATGACACGACTTCGGTGCCCCCACGGCCATCCAGCGCGGGGAGGTCTTTTTTTTACAAGAGGAATCATCATGAATTACCCACCGGCCTGGGGACAGAACGGTGGGTTATGTCGGACTCCTGCCCCGAAATGGTATTGGGGAAGACCTACCGACTAAACCCCTTGGCGTTCTCCTCCCCGTTCGCTATAGGCGAAGTTGCTTAGTCGGACGAACACTCTTCCGCAAATCGCGGGGAGGCCTACGCCGCCTGTCGGAACCTCGGCGTACCCGAAAGTGGAGGTACGCCGGCCATCTCGGGGATCTTACGACGGGCGGCAGTCTTCCCCAAGCAGGCAAACCAGCCTGGCTGCCGCCGCGCCTGTACCGTTTTAAAATCTGTATTGAATAGGTAATTTTTTTAAATAACTTTCCCAGCGGAACCTAATTTAAAAAAATGAAGTGTCGGAAGTTGGCTGAAAAAAGATTTTAACTATGACTTACATTAATCAATTATTAAATTTATGACTGCAATCAGTGGCAATGGTTATTTTGGATTACACAAAAAATCAATAGTTAACTGCCAAATTGGAAAATTTGTGATTGCAATACCCTAAAAATTTCGTCCAGAATTTTTTCAAGATTTCCCCCTTTTTAAAAAACAAATCTATTATCTCTTAACAACGTGACCTGGATTTTTTGTTCTCATTTCTTCGAGAGCATCTATTTATTTAAATTATATACTGTCACTTTTTTTTCAAAACAGCTTTAAAAAATAAAAAAATTTGCGCTATTGAAAAGTAGTGGAAAAAAAAACACGTAACAGATTTATGGTTCATTCAAAGCATCCCGGATTGAAGCATAATAGTTATTATCACTTTGTTAGTTTTGACATAACACGTGTTTTGTAAACAATGTAAAACTGTCACAACTATAATAATAGGTAATAATAATAAATCAATCAATTTGATATTATTCCATTTATTATGTAGCCATTTTGTAATAACTAACATTGATTGTGTAGTTAATATATTTTATTTCAAAACTTTGGAAATTCACTATAATATAAAACAAAGATTTAAATCGAAAGATGCGGCGTAATCTCCTCGCGCCATACTAAAAACACACCGAAAATTCTTAACAATGGGTTGGGCGCAGGCGCTCAACCCAACTACAGTTGCACGCCAGCTACAGTGAGTGACGGTCGCTTGTTGAGAGTGTCGCTATCGTCACAGTCACGTTTGAAGTAAGGAATGTGTTGTCTGTGTTTAAAAGTGTGTTTAGACAAAGGTATATTATTTTACACTTTTGTCTTTAGTATAATGTATGTTGTATTTTGTAAAACATTTTCGCTAGTAATGTCGCATCTCTCGATTTAAATCTTTGATATAAAAGGTGATGTGTGTGTGTATGTTCTTTATGGACTTCAAAACTGCTGAACCGATTTTGATGAATGTTAGACAATCTTCAGATTAGTCCAGCGGGTAGCGATCGGACACGGGCGAAGTCCCGAAGTTCACTATAATACATTGATTTTGTTTCTTTTTAATTTCAAGTTTTATTTTTAATGTAAATGTCACCATGAAGGCTGACGTCCAATTAATTGCATGTCGTCTAACAGAAGTTGCAAGTGAGCTGCCAATCTTAATAAAAAATAAAAATGTTTATTTACTGTCAGAAAATACTCTTTTTTTAAAAAAAACCTTAAATCCATAAAGAATCTATACTAATATTATAAATGTGAAAATAACTCTGTCTGTTACTTTTTGAAAGAACATAGGGTACCTTTCATCCAAAAAAAAGTACCACCCCCGAGGGATCATCTAAAATCACAGCAGTCAGATGTCATATATTATCTTAGGTGTTATTCAAAGCGGACCAAATCGCGTGCAACAGCTAGTAAGTTATAGTTTATGAACACATGTGGATGAAGTCATCGGCAAATGCTTGTATTGTATACAAACAACGAGTGTAATAAAAATATATCTTGAATACGATTTATTGTATATTAAAATAAAAAGTGTTTATCTACAAGAATATATTCAATTGTTTTCTAAACAAAAAATCATTTAAACTGACACAACGGACTGTTATTTATTGTTATTTTCTTTCTACACTAGATGTGACGTTTTATTTACAAGACATTAAACAATAAATTAGATATTAAAATATTATAATAAACTTATTTCAAATATAAGACATTTAACCTAAATCTTTTCAAAGTTGCATCTTCTGGGTGAGCTCGCTGTATCTTAGGCCTCATCCTTGCTACACAGCTGGTTGTTGGCACAGAGCAAACCCATCTTAAATAAAAAAAAATTGTGCGTGTCAGCTCCGACACATGACTGGAGTTTACTCCTTACAAACAATTAGGCCCTTATCACACTTGCGGGTGGTGGAGCGGATTCCATATTCTTCAGTGATGAAAGTTTTTTAAAGTTGCAAGTCTTAGGGTCAGCGGAGACCGGCGGAGTGGCTGCGAAGAGACTAACTTAGTAACAATTTAAATTCAACCTAAAGTGCTCCTGAATACAACTGTATTTGGTACAATGAAATAAAATGACGGCGAGTGACTCGAAGCGTGGTCGTGAGGCGCGTGGCGAATCAACTCCCTTGCCGGCTCTTTATGACACGCGCTTAGTGGGCTTTGTGACATGTAACTGCTTTTCGCCGCCACTCCGTCCGTCGGCGATGACCCTTAAAGTCTAAAAGTAAACAAGTGTACCCTGCCACTACTTGTTCATTTCCAAAGTTGGCCCTGCCCGGAATCAAACCTAGGACCCCGGAGAAAGAGAACTAAGGCAAGCACCTTAACCACTCGTCCAATGGGCTCGTTAATTAGTTAATTATAAATTTATACATTAGGTACTATTTTAAATTAATTACTTGTTTTCTCTATAGTATTGGAATTTTTTCTGTTAGTTATGTATTTTTTAATGTAACCTAAATGGTTGTGTACACATTTTTTTTTACGGTTTTGTGTGTTATACAAGTGATTAATACGACTTCTATACGAGCATTTCGACTTCGTCGACAATAGCCGGCACTCCCGTTTGAAATGTAAACACTACCAAATACACTAGGAAATTTCTTGGGAATTGTGTATACAATCAATTACTTCCTTTCATACTTGAATAAATATTTCCAAAGAAACTAAAATTGGTACTGTTTTAGTTAAAATTCAGATCGATATTAACTATTCGTCTAATGACAGGTATAAAACACGAGGCGGAAAATTGTATATCGATTTGTATTGTAAGGTAAGTCGTAAAAACTAAACAAAATATTCTGAAATAAAATAGACATTATACACATGCGTTTTTCACACATAAGAACATGCAATTATATAGAAAATATAAAATATAAATTACTTACCGAAATTCGAGATGAACTATCAGTTGTAGTCTACTAATTAATAATGCACTTTTATTCACCTAAATCTACTATATACAAGTTTCAAATCACTGGATAATAAATAAATATAATATGCCTATTTACAATTTCATCTATAGTTACACGTAATTAATTACTACTATTAATACGAGCGAGAAATATGTACGAGAAAAATAAGAAAAACGTATCTTTTCACGACATATACTGCACTAAACCACCCAGCCACAGAACAAAATCAGAATACTATCTTCCACAGACAATCAAAATTAGATCTGTCAAATACCCAGTTCATGAACTCAGCTCTCTGTCATGTATAGAGCAGTTCTTCTTATCTCTTTATTCTGTATCCATGCATGCCACACAGAACGCTATATACTCACTTCACTCACCAAAGGGTAGAGATAAGGAGCGCAATCTTACATGGGTGTAAACTGAAAAAGTGGCAACTAAAAGCGATAAATTGAGATGGGGCTAGTGTGTACAGAGAGAGTTTGATAGTATGGAATGAATGTAGCAGTAGTTGACGGAGTGAAGTGCGTCACCCTATCAGCGCCGAGTTGAATTGTTTACTGTCACTAGCCTCACTAGCGCCATCAATTTATCGTCTATTGACGGACACTTTTAATACTCAGAGATTGCCCTCCTTATCTCTATCCTCCTTGCATTAAAATAACCAATCACGTCACAAACAATATATCATCATCATCATAGAGAAAGTATAGACTAGAGTAGTCATTAAAATAATAATAGTCGTGAAAACGAGACACATTTATGCTTTATTACCTTAGAGGGAGCGAGACACATTATTGATTTTTTGTCTCTCTTTGCGTATGCGTTTTTATTGTTTGCCACACTTAATCTCTTGGAGCACTTTGTTTTTTGCCGATTTTCATATTTCAAGCATTTTTCAAAGTTCCTGGGTATTGTGTTAGGTGTGGTACGTGTTGCTGAAAGTGGTGATAATGGTGAACTGTAGCATTTTAGGCTGTAAAAGTCGATCAGAGCGAAATGTTGAAAACATAACCTTTCATATGTAAGTGCTTTATTTTTTGGTTAAATGCAATAATTGTTGCATGCATGTTCAGTAAACATCTAATTTATGTCTTGTTATAAATTTTACAACTGTTTTAGATGATATTTTTATGATTTTTCTCTACGGTATGTACTATGTGGTACTATGTTTCCGTCCTTATCGGGTGTACGCTCACCGCTTCTCTGGTATATACTCTCTCTACGATGTATATGTATTTATCAAGGAGAATTGAGTAAGGAGCGCCATCTTACATGGGTGTTGAACTGAAAAAGTGGCAACAAAATCCGATAAATATAGATGGCGCTAGTGTGAACAGTGAGAGTTTGAGAGTATGGAGTGTAGCAGTAGTTGACGGAGTGAAGTGCGCAGAGTTGAATTTTTGTTGAACACTAGCCTCACCAGCGCCACCAATTTATCGGTTTTTGACGGACACTTTTAATACTCAGAGATTGCCCTCCTTACTCAATTCTCCTTGGTATTTATAATCTGTGGCTGTGGTCACAAACAAACAAACAACTGAAATTAAACTGAAATTAAACTGAAACAAGTCGCAACTTTTAAATTTGTGTATATATATAATATATATGCGTTTTTTTTAAATTTACAGATATAGATTGATCTCTAAAATTCCCAAATGGCACGAGCCGCACGTTTGGCTCGTGAAATGAGTAATTTTCAAACCAGACCACCGTGGGGTATAACTTGTCACCCAGAAAAGGAAGATTGCTACGACGTTCTCGTAGCCACTCTTGTTGGACCGAAAGGTTCGCCGTACGAGGGTGGCACTTTCAAGCTCATCATCAACATCCCTGACAAATATCCGTTCGCACCGCCTCACGTGAAATTTGTCTCATCTGTATATCATCCAAATATTGATAAAGGTAATCATTGCCAACCCTCTTTGTAGCTTTATTTGGTCCAAAGAGCATTTACTATAAAATATGTTTTTTTTTTAATCTTTAGGTCGTCGGACAGACTGACAATCCATTTGATCTTTGTAGCCACCATTGCCTATAACTCAAGCAAACAAATCAAAATATTTATTTATCAATAAGGTTTCTCCATGAAACTCTTATAATCGTCATTATAAATCTAAATTTACTAGCGTTTCGAAAAAAAAAGCCAAGTTGGCGATTCTGAGAAGAAACTTAGGATACTATTCTTTTTGTCATGTTTAAAATATAAAATTACAACAATTAGGTACACTTAATTTTAAACAAAATCAAAGTAACTATATTATACAATACTAAACATGAGCTCCGAATTGCTTAAATCCGGGCTTCATTGTTGCTTAACCCGTTCATTGCCAAGGACTCTCTTGGCGAGTTCACTAAAATCGCATACTGGGGGCCTAGAACTCGCTACGTGAGTCCAAACTATTTATCGGTTTTTCTTCAAAAATACTAAGAATTTATGTAAAACACAACTTATTCATTCAAAAACTACCTTGAAATGTGGAGATATGCAATTCAATGCAAGCCGTGGACCTGCATCACGACACCACAAAAGTTCAACACATTATACTGCTGGCCGTTCATATAAGACTTGAAATTTATGGTGCGGCAATGAATGTGTTTTTATAATAGTGTTTCAAGAGGAATTTAGTTTTGATGACACTTTTAAATTGATTTATAGATAAGGTTCTGATTATCTCAGGTAGTTTATTATAAAACCGTACACCAGAGGGCGGTGTAAAATATTTAAAAAAACCGTATACATTGCCATGCCTTAGTAGGATTAAATGTTATTATGATAAAAAAGAAGCAAAATATTGTGTTTTCAGGTGGCCGTATATGCATGGACATGTTGAAAATGCCACCGAAAGGAAGCTGGTTGCCAACGATAACTTTGGAGAATCTCCTCATTTCCATACAAATTCTTCTGGCGAACCCCAATATAGATGATCCGTTGGACATTGACATTGCACAAGAGTATATAAATAATATTGAACAATTTAATAAAAACGCTCAGAGGAGTGCCGGAATTACTCATAGTTAGCTAAAATGTTTAACTTTAGATTAGATATAAATAATTAAGAATACTGTGAAAAATTTACCAATTATTTCTAGATCTATCTATAGAGAGAATGGTCTGATAAGGGAACATACCCCATACCATACGTGACCCATTTTTTACAAATTTGTTACCCCCTCCCCCCCTCAGTGATTATCTAGTCCCCACCCCCTTCTAGTATTCTCGTAGTAATTCATAAATATGGTTTTAAATAATTTTTTGCATACAGAAAGTAAAAATAATGAGAATTTTGCTCATACTTGTCTTTATTAATACGGCGCTTGCTGCGTGACGTCAACAGTGCATGCATACCACAAGTGAAAAATATATTATCAAGATGAAAAAAGTTTAGTTGTGTAAAAACAGACAGACTACGTGACAAAAACCTAAGACCTCCTCTCGCCCCTGTGATCAAGCGTAGTATTTTGAGGACCAAAGGCCTTGTGTGGTATTTTGAGGACTCCTCCCCCCCTAAGACCCCCTCTGTGATCAAGCGTGTTATTTTGAGGACCTAGACCCCCCTGCCCTTGTGACAAGCGTGGTATTTAGAGGACCCCCTCCCCTGTGACCAAGCGTGGTATTTTGAGGACCCCCTCCCCTGTGACCAAGCGTGGTATTTTGAGGACCCCCTCCCCTGTGACCAAGCGTGGTATTTTGAGGACCCCCTCCCCCTGTGACCAAGCGTGGTATTTCGAGGAACCCCCCTCCCCCCTTGAACAGGTCACGTAGTATTGTATGGGGAGGTATGGGTACGTTCCCTAAAGTAAATATAAGCAGAAACATAGACACTATTATACTAACGTAAGGCAGAAAAGTGTGAGAGACGAATAGATAGTGCGGCCAGTAGTTGCAGAATTTTAATTGGTCCTTTTTTTTACAGGAATGAGATGGGTTTTGGCCTCACGTTTGCTCTTTCTCTCTTTCTAAAGTGTGGTCAATTTCATGTAGGTATTGCTCAGTCCATTCATTCTCTCTATGTCTATGTATGATACACATGGAAATATAATATGATGACCAATAATTTAAAAAAAAGGTTAGATCTCTTTCTCTGGGGTGATTCTTTTGGGTTTTTAAGATGCCAAATTTTTTAAAAATGTGACTCCAATCTTTTGTGCCTTAAAATGCCGCTTTGTATGAATTTGGAGATGTGTCTGTAAAGGTTTTTTAAATATAAAATATTTACATAATTTCTTGTTTGTATTTTAATATCAGGGTCTAGTCTAGAGCTTAGATAAAAATAACGTGAAAAAAAAATAAAAAAAGGAATCAATTGATTACATGATTTATTTGACTAGTTCATTGAATGTTTTTTGTTGAAATAAAAATGCAAGTAGTTAGCAAAAATCAAATTAATCTAAATTTTTCAGTTTTTTTTTCGTATAATTAAAACATCTACATTTAATAATAACATTAACCAGCATTTTTGGCTTGAATTTCCTATTGCTCCTGAGCAGGAGATTCTTCATTTATAAATGTAATAAATATTATAAAGAGGAAAGATTTGATTGTTTGTTTGTTCGTATTGAATAGGCTCCAAAACTACTGGACCAATTTGAAAAATTCTTTCACTGTTGGGAAGTTATTGTATATTATCAGTAAGTAACATTTTATAAAGTTACACAGACGAAGTCCCGTGCAACAACTAGTCTTATCTAAATACAAAGTTTTATCCAAATCGTTAAAGCTGTTTCATACATATAATATACAAATATACAAGAATTGCTTTAGATATTTTTTCCTTTCTGGCAACATTCTAGCCAAGGATCTGACACCGTTTAAGCGGCTTAAGAATAACATTTACTATTAAAAATATATATATTATTTCATCCCGTATCCGTACTGCTATCGTCACCAGAACTCGCACTTTCCGTCTCCGAAGAACTACTATTATTCTTTATTTTTCTATTACTCTTTTCTGGCTTTTTTGAACTGGCATCGTCTTCTGCCTTCACATCTTGGCTCAATATTTTAGCTTTTTCCTCTCTCGCAGCCGGCTTTAGGGTTTCCGTTGAGACGGTGGCGACCATTTTTGATTCCGACGTGGTTTTCAATGGTTTAAAATCATCGTCTTCTTCATCATCTATGGGTTTCTTGTTGGCCATAGAAGCCTCTTCTGCTAACTTGTATGCCTCCGGATATTGGGTACTGAAAGTATTTTAAAGAATTTCTATAAAAAAAAATTGTTGCTATATTTAAATAATTTTTGTTGTTTGTTTTTTGTTATATACTAGCTGGTGCCCGCGACTTCGCCCGCGTTCAAAGTAAGGGATGTGTAGCGCCTGACTAAATGTGTAAAGCAATATAACGCCAGACATCTTTGCTGTTATAAAATTTTCAGGGGTTGTATCTTTATTTTTAGTAAATTTGTTAGCCATCATGACCTTTCATCAACCTTTGCATGAAAAAAAGTGCCAGTGCCTTTGCTGAAGTCAATAAAAAAAAAGTTACCTTAACTTAGTCTTAATAGCTTTGATTTTCTTAAATATGTATTCCAAATCCTTCCGCATATCTAAAAGAAGCTGCGTGTGCTTCTTGAACTCCACCGATGCGGCTCGGAGACGACTCGCAGACAGCTGATTGCAATTGGTCAGCATCTCTGTTGTTTTTTCAAACCGCTGAAGCCTGAAATTACATAGATTTTTTTTTTTATTTAACTATGAATAGTAAATTGTTAAGGTACTGAAATATAATTAAAAAAATGAAACCTATATAAATTTTATTCTGGATGACAACCCTTTAACCGCTTGGTTTTGTAGTTGTCGTGCCCCTAGCTCCTGACTCGTGACTTTTTTTAAGAGAAAGCAACTGAATGATTAAAAATAAACATTATACAAGTAGAGGCATTTGTCGTATATATCCCGCTCTGGTGAAATGGACACGAAAATAATTGTCGAATAAATCCGACTGTCGGCAAAGGGTTAAATATAAATACGTACATGTTTTTCTGGGCTCTTATAATGGCTTCCACATCCGTCTGATCCACCATTCCAGCCAGACCTTGAACGAAGACTTCGGGCGCAGTGTAATTTTGGAAGCATTCTATTGAAAAATCACTCTCTGGAGTGTCGTTCGCCATTTTAAAGATATAAATGAATTTTACTACAGGAGGTAGAATACACCAAGGCGTTAATCAATACATATATAAAAAAACTTGAATTAATAATAAATAGGGAAAAACCTCGACAGTTATCAATTCAGAACCAAAGACTAGACTACAATCAATTATAAATCAAAATAACAATTATTATTTAAATTTTAAATAATATTTAAAGAAGTACAAGTGACCGAAGAAAATTAAACATTTTAAACAATCGCAGTCAGATGACAGATCAATCAAACACATACATAACACAATTGTCATTTTTATTATTGTCAAAAATGCCACTGTCAACTTAACATCGTTGCTTGTGACATTGACAAACAATAATTAGTAATAATATTTCCACTTTGCTTTACCGATTAATAATTTATTATTACTTAACTTAACTCACATGGGTGTTAAAAAATTTGCTGCAACCACTAAATTAAATAGTGGTTCATAAATTCGCCACAATGGCGCCTGTGTATAATTGGTTGGTTGCGTAGTTCATGAAATCACCGTAAATAAAAATATGTCAGATAAAGTGCTACTACAGCGCCTCTTATTTAATCGTAGCCGACCGACATTTTCATGAATAAAGTCCTTTACCTCTACGAATAACCTCCAATTTTAGATTGAATTTGTTTTTAAAATAAAATAATTTGGAACTATTTCGCATACATTTAAACGTGGACATTGACATCAACACCGACATTGACTGTATTTCTTTTTTCACACATTCAACACTATAATAAGCAACTAATTATATGGATGGCAACTAAGACAGCTGTTGATATACTACATAGATTACTTTTTTGTAAATACATACTTTTGCATATAAATAAAAATGAGTCCCTAAATTTGTTGCTAAGCGCAAAACTCGAAAACTGCTGGACCGATTTTAATTCTGTCTTCACTCATGGATAGAGGGATAATCAGGAAAGGTTTTTACGTAAAAAAAAAAATGCACCCCGGGCGAAGCCGGGAGCGGGTCGCTAGTTATAAATACAAACATGCATGATTTAGGTAGGTACAAAGGTAAAATGTTAAGACATAAACATTTGCCCCTAGCGAGATTCGAACCCACGACCGTTTGGTTAACAGCATACTAGCCACTAGCAGGGTTACTAGCCACTAGCTAGTGGGATCGGGACACCATTTCTTCTACTGCTCCTACTCCTAGGGACTTACACAATTTATTGCTCCCACGAGGCATTTTTCGTGATCGGACGTAACGATCGGATGGTGATAATGGCGGTAACAATACGAACTGCAAGGATCAATCGCCATAGTGTGGTATCGAAGGTGCCCCGTTGTCTCCCAGAATGCATTTTATTTATATGTTTATACAAACATTAGTTTATTCCCTGTTTATATAAGTGAAAACCGTATTAAAATTTAAAATCCGTTGGGTAGTTTAGAAGTAGTTAGCGGAGAAACAGACATGACAGATTTATAGATGTAAAGTCAGTGAAAGAAATGGTTAAGTAATGAGTCAAAAATAGATAGAGATATATATGCCATCGCGAGTTTTTTTTTTAGGATTTTAGAAGAAATAGTACATAATTTTTATGGGCCTCTTAATATAAGACTTGGCCTACGTGAGTAAGCCGTAAATTTATTTTTCGGAGACTAGAATATGGGACCAAAATATGGTTTTTTCTGTTTACATAAAATCTGATTTAGGTTTTATTATAATATCCCCTTCCCTGAAAAATTATCTAACTGATGGTGAAAACCGCATCCAAATACTTTGCGTGGTTTAGGAGGAGTTAGCGGTCAGACGCTGAAAGTGACTTTAAATTATACTATGTAAAGATGTCCAAATGATTTTAATTTTCCAATTGGCCCATTCCTTGAATGTCAAATTCAAATGGCACACCATAATTTTGAACTTTCTCATTTAGATCCCTCTGTAAAAAGTTTAATTTTGGCTTGGAATCGTCATTGTTAAGATAATACGTTTGCACTTGATTAGGGCTTGATCTGTAATTGGTACTGTACTGATTGTAGTTTCTGGTTTCATCTTCACTGTCAAAGGATTCATCTCCGTCATCGTACTTTTCCATCATTCTCAATACACCCCTGCAACCGCAACGAAGTTCGTCCGCATTACGATTGCGACAACCGCAACGAAGTTCTTCTATTTGGTCTGATTCACCGCTTCTTGGTGAATATTTTTCTCGATCACTTAAATCTTTTTGTACAGCATTTAATATGTCTTGCATATAATTGTCTCCAAACTTTGTGTGCAAATCACCCATTCTTAGTTTATTTCTACAACCACAACGCAGTCCGTCATATCCGTATTGTCTCGTGCATCCACACCGCATTGTATTCTTCGTGTCATCTAGGTCTTCCTCTGGGGCGTTCAGAAGATCTTCCAGAGTTTTCCCTTGTGCTCTATAATAGCTGCCAGATTGTTCGTATTCTTCTTCCTTATCATAACCACGACTTATTTTCCCAGTGCATTCGCACCCAAACATATTTCTCTGTTTTTTACAATCACATCTCAATTTGGTGTCTTCATAATTGCAGTCTCCTGCAACCTTGCACAGTAGGTTTTTCACGAAGTTTTGACTTCCTTCAAGTTCGTTCACTAGTTCATAATTTAATTGATTTTTGGGTTTCAAGTAATTCTTGTCAACAATGACTACAATATCATTATCTTGATAATCATTGTCGGCGTCCTGACTGTATAGATTGTGAATCACAAATTGGTCAGCAACAGCATGAATATTGTCTTGATCTTTCCTCGACATTGGTCTGGTGTACATATTTTGCCAATTTTTAATAATCCTGGGTTGCACTAATTTCTGATATTTGGGTGGGAATGGCAGTAACGCTTGCAAAGAAATTGTTAATACATCCAGCAGAGTAGCCACCAGCAAAAACTTTGTGAACATTTTGATGCGTTCAACTTATTGTGCTGGAAAAATAACGCTCCTAGGTTTTAACTGGAAACAAACAATAATTTTTAATTCGATTAATGCCGTTAAATGAGTAACATTAATTGGATTTTCGATTAACGAGTTGCTCTTTATCGGAATTTTAAATTTAGCATGAAATCGAAGTTAAATGTTTCCTTTCTGCAAATATGTCAAAGGAAATTATTAATTTTCAATGTGGTTTTTAATTTTTAATATAATTGATTTTACCTACTTATATCCGTGTAAAAATAGTTTCAAACACATTTTTTTTAATGTTAAGCTCGACAGACAGGCTGACGGTGCGCTGCCGACTACAGTAGGATTAAGGATAAGGGATGGGATAGGGAAATGGGCTCAGGCATCCCTTTCTCCCTCACCGAAACACAACATTACATGGCGGGGCTGTGGCAGCCTTCACTACAGTACAGTTAACGAAAGAATGCGATCCTGACGTCTGTTAGTTGGTCATGACTAGTGATGATTTCTTATTTATTTAACATTAAATTTAACGCAAAAATATATTTATTTTAAGTTGACATAATGATATATTTCAGAAGATAATTATCCGTTAGTATCGTTAGTATCCGGCAAATAAACAAAATAATAATGTTAAATAAATAAGAAATCATCACTAGTCATGTCCTACTGACAGACGTCAGTATTGCATTCTTTATCAAGTTAGTGGACCGTCAGCGTCACCATTATCATTTAAAAAAACCCACACACCGCACTAGAAGAGCGCCTCAAAGCATACGAGAATATGCTTCCCCCATAATAGTCACTAAGAACAGTTATTAGATAAAATTCTATCACTTAGAAGTTAAGGTTAAAATAAAAATTTCTAATAAGTAATTTGACTAATCTAGACTAGATCATATAACACCAAATATTTTCAAAGTTTGAGTGAATGGGCA
Source organism: Synanthedon formicaeformis (assembly GCA_945859745.1). Classification (NCBI taxonomy): domain Eukaryota; kingdom Metazoa; phylum Arthropoda; class Insecta; order Lepidoptera; family Sesiidae; genus Synanthedon; species Synanthedon formicaeformis. The sequence continues at coordinate 7,504,621 of OX243976.1, forward strand.
TCTTCTGAGTGAGTTCGCTCCATCATAGGCCTCATCTTCGCTACACGGCTAGATGCCGATCAAGAGCAAACCCATCAATCAATTATTATTATAAATTATTTTATTATCAATACTAATAATAAATCTGTAAGTGTAGGTATTGTATGTATGTATGTTCCTCCATAACTGACCATAACGAATTAATTGATTTTCATGAAACTTGGTAGATAACATTTAGACGCACGGGACACAGGATAGGCTACTTTTTCTTTTTCAATGCGGACGAAGCTGCGGGCACTAGCTAGTACTAATAATAAATCTGTAAGTGTAGGTATTGTATGTATATTTTATTGTATAACTCTTAGCACCTCTTTCACCAACTACAAGTAAAGTGTTGATTAGTTACTTTTAGAAATCATTTTCTGGTTTATTGAATTATGCACTCGGTTTACTACATCATTCGATAGGCGATTTTTTTAAAATTATTTTCTATTTAACGTTTGGGACGTTTACCGTACAAACAAACTTATATCAGCTAAATTATTCCCGGTGACAGATGACTTTAAGTGACGGTTTAGCCTACTTGACGTTCGTGAAAGAGGCGCTTAAACGAATTAACTGATTTTCATGAAACTTGGTAGATAAACATTTAGACGTACGGGACACAGGATAGGCTACTTTTTTCTTTTTCAACGCGGAAGAAGACGCGGGCACCAGCTAGTCTCTAATAAAAAAAGATCGAAGTGATAAAATGTCCGTTTTATAATAATAATAATAATAATAATTTATTTATTTATTTTCGGATTACACAGATCCATAATGGTTAGTAACAATATTAACTTAAAACTATGTTAGTAAATACAATACACAATAAAATTATTATACAAAAAAAAAGCCATCATCTTATTTAATAATCCCTATAACTAATTTGACCCAAAAAGATAGTATGGGGCAGTCGCACTTGCTACACAACACTCTCAGAATATTATGAATATTTTATTAAAAAAATTATGATAAAATACAATATAAATCAATAAAGTTGTTTAGTACAGATTTGGCTGCAATAATCCCTTCACTTTGACATTGAAAATTATGGCATTATGAAAAAGTATCTCATCTTCAGGATCTATATTGGTATCCTTATAGAAACGCCTGTTACTACCTGCGATCCCATGTAGCTCATCAACAATGCTGTCCAGTTTTCTTTTTCTTTCTACTGCAATTAATTTATCATTATCAATTTGATTCTCCATTCTTCGTCTCTGGCGATGATTTTTAAAATTGTCTAGATTCCTTTTGAAATCATCTATGGAATCAAACTCTCCACTTGCCACGTCATCTGCCATGTCAAAACCAATATTAACAAAATCATTGAGACTTCTTCTATTATTCTTATCTTCTTGGTCGTCTCTAGTATAACTTCTATCACGTATAGAATCAATGTCTTCCGGTTTGTGGATTATGTTGCTACGGAAAGCACTTCTGCGGGAGTCCTCTGAAGAATGTGCGCGATGTGGCCTCCTCATTGCTCTGAATACGTGTGATATGTCAAATCTGTCACTGTCAACACCGAATGATATGTCCGGTCGCATTCCCGTTGGAAATTGACAGATCACTGGAGTAATGAGAAGGAGGTGCAGAAATATCTGTGAATTTAAGGTTTTTTTTTTTAAATTAAATCCTGAAAATTGCTGGACCGATTTTGAAACTTCTTTCACCTAAGAATTACATATACATTATTAGCGTGTAACATAGGTCATATTTTTTAAAGTTACGTGGGCGAATTCGCCTGCAATAGCTAGTAAATATATAATTTTAAGGTATCTATATAAGGAACAGCCATAGATATTTTCTAAAACTAACTTATATATGTTTACAAATTGTATACAATATTGCTTTGGTCCCCTAAGAATCCCAAGCATGCTGGTTGCATTACCTCGTTGTATGGCAAGGCTAATTTGTTGACCAAATGTTTTGATATAATGTTAAAAAAATTTGAGCGCGTTGGGTTATTAATAAATAAATATTCGGGACCTCCTTCTCGAACTTGTGGCTTTACTTATTTGGACTGTTTGTCCCCTTATAATATTATGTTTGTCCCTTTTTTGCTTTTCATTGGAAAAAATAATCTGTTAAACAATCTCACCATTTCGCAGGTTGTGTCAAGAGGATGTTTTTACTTGCAGGTAAATAATAAAAAAAAACCATTATAGGTACAGTAGGCAACAAAAGTCAAGCTCCATACGTATTATCCGTACTAATATGTACTAAATTATAAATGCGAAAGTTTGTTATATACACGCAAAAACTACTGAACTGATCACCATGAAATTTTGCATACACGTTGTCTGCGACATAGGGTACCTTTCATCCAGAACGCGGACGAAGTCGCGGGCACCAGCTAGTTCATCATAAACCATAGGGAGTCTGCTTGATATGTCTAACTTGGATAGCTCTAACAGAAGACCAGCGCAGGTTTTTACAACCTGCATTAGTGCTGAGTTTGAGCCGGTTTTTGGGACCTAGTATCAGTAGTCCGATTACTCAGTCCGATGATCGGACTGATGAGACTTTTTCGTCTCAGTGGTCCAATGATTTAGAATGTCAGACTATGGAGCCTTTTAGTCCGATGATAACACATTTTTGTTAAACATTGAACTAAGGAGCCTTTTAGTCCGATGATAAAACAATTTTGTTAAATCAATTATCTTTTGAATACTTCTTTATAAAAGGCTCAGTAGTCCGACGTTCTAAATTATCGGACTACTGAGACGAAAAAGTCTAATAAGTCCGATCATCGGACTGAGTGATCGGACTACTGATACTAGGCCGTTTTTTGCCAGTGACGTTTGTGTTTGTCTTTCTATGTGTTTTGCCTTTGCTACAAATAAAATTTTATCCTATTCTATGTCAAGTAGACATATTGAGAATAGCCAATAGGAAGTAGTGGCGTTTCCCAGTCATTTTGGGCCAAAGATTTAAATCGAAAGATGCGGCGTAATCTCCTCGCGCCATACTAAAAACACACAGAAAATTCTTAACAATGGGTTGGGCGCAGGCGCTCAACCCGACTACAGTTGCACGCCAGCTACAGTGAGTGACGGTCGCTTGTTGAGAGCGTCGCTATCGTCACAGTCACGTTTGAAGTAAGGAATGTGTTGTCTGTGTTTAAAAGTGTGTTTAGACAAAGGTATATGTATTTTATACTTTTGTCTTTAGTATAATGTATGTTGTATTTTGTAACACACTTTCGCTAGTAATGCCGCATCTCTCGATTTAAATCTTTGTTTTGGGCAGTCCGTCTAACGGCAGTACCCACCTTCTTACAGAAGACCACCGCGAAATACCAGCACTTGTGCTTTTGTGTTTCGGTGAGAGAATAAAGGGATGTCAAAGCCAAAGACTCATTTACCTATTATGTTAACTATGTTAACCTGACTATGTTATCTACCTAGCTATGTTCTGTAAGCTAAGATTAGTGATTGCAAATTAAATGTTTTCAAACTTTTAGTTAATATTATAGCCTTAGCCATTTGCTTGTAAGATTATGTTTGCAAGATTTATTAGGTACCTAATAAATATTATTTTCATTTTTTTTTTCAATAGCTTGAGAAAAAAGCTATTGAAACTTCAAGAGGACTGTCAGCCTGTCTGTCATCCTTAAAAAAATGATGTTAAAAAATTTCTATTAAATTGATTATTGACTTTTCTCTTCGTTTATCCATAAACAAATGTGAAGAGTTTTATGACATTTTCTAATTAAATTTTGCAATCAGTAAATCTTCATACGTTGTTTTTCCTTCTGTCTATCCGTTTATATCCGCTAACTGTTAACCACGCAATGGATTTTGATGCGATTTTTACTAAGGTTTTTATATATTAGTTTCAGAAAAATATTTCATCCGTGGAAAGTCGGGATCTCCTAAGCTACTGGTAGGGGAGCCCACGTTGCTAAATATGGAGTCACTCGAACGTCGTGGGGACCTTTTGGATTTTGAAGATTAGATGGTTAAAAAAAGTTATATGATGTTTTTCTTTTCTGCGGTGGGATGAGCGTCTACAGGCGTTCACTGTATTTAAAAAAATCCTCCATATAATTGTCAGATTAAGAATCAACACGATCAGGAATTCAGGCTGAACTGTCTGTATGAAAATCTGACGCGCTCGAGTATTACAAAATTGCAATCGCCAAAAAACCTTTTTTGCATTTTCAAAAAGCTGCCACGAGCTTATGTTACATCCGAATCATCTGAATTTTAAATGGGAGCGTAGTTTAGGTTCACTTAACATCAACTCTGAAAATTTGACGCGCTCGAGTTATATTTAAAATTTTACCCGAACCCCCACCAACCCCACCAACCAAACCGGCAGATATACATTGGCAATATCTGACGCGCTCGAGTAAATCCCAAAATCTCCTCTTGGGCTCCCCTAGCATAAGTCAACTTTGTCGTTTTTGCAAAAGCTAAAGTGTTTTAATCAGACAAAAATTACACATGCAAATGTCAAGTTTGCATTTAATGATACCATGTAATGTATGTAATGCATGTCACATGTAATGTCATTTTTGTCTCTGATTAAAAAACAAACTTTAGTCTTTTTATAAGTCTAATGAGGATGTATACGGTGGATTAGTCGTGATCACATGTCGTCACATTTAAAAAATTAGGCACGTCCACTTGCGCAAGTTTGGTTTTGGAACGCACGCTAGAAACACGCGGACGCGGGAAAAAAATGCAAATGGCGGCGCACCGTGACGTCACGTCCGTGCGCCGTATGGAGCCGCAGGCGTGTGTGCGCGCCTGATGCTGTTTTAATTACATGGCGGGGGTGCTTTTATTGCTTTTGTGCGATTTTCCTTTTCCAAATCTGATGGTTTTTTCCATTGTTACTATTTCGGTGCTAACTGGCGACTATTTAGTTATAGATATACATAACTTGTCTTGCAGATATCAAAGATAGCCATCATAAGAAACATGTTTTTTTCAAATGTTTATTCTCCTTTTATTCCCCATTTCCAATTTCTTATTCTTAATCCTAATATAGGCAGTAGCGCACTTTCAACACCGGTGGTGTTTATAGATGACGGTAGCCACCTATCATCAATTGGACACAGCCTGTCTGCCGATTTTAATATAAAAAATATGTTAATCCAACTAATATTATAAATTCAATATATCTATACTAATATATAAAGCTGAAGAGTTTGTTTGTTTGTTTGTTTGTTTGTACGCGCTAATCTCAGGAACTACTGGTTCGAATTGAAAAATTCTTTTTGTGTTGGATATTCCATTTATCGTGAAAGGCTAGGCTGTAGAGAACGCGGACGAAGTCGCGGGCATCAGCTACTTACCTAGTATCTCTATATAAGTAACTAGCTGGCGCCTGAGACTTCGCCCGCGTGAAAAAAGTAGCCTATCCTGTGTCCCGGACGTCTAAATGTATATCTACCAAGTTTCATGAAAATCGGTTAATTCGTTTAAGAGTTATGGAGGAACATACAATACATACACTTATAGATTTATTATTAGTATTGATTGATTGATATATAAAAAATTCGTGTTACATGTTTGAGGCCAATGTTTGAGGCCAACCGATCTTGATAAAACTTCGTAACTATGTGTAATTTGGTACAACTTAAAAGATAGGACAGTTTTTATTTTGAATCCGGGCGAAGCTGGGAGCGCGTAGCTAGTTTTATATGTACCTAATTTGCAGAAAAAATTTGAACCCGTGAGAAGCCGGGAATTGAACCTGTGAGTCTATCAAAATTTCGAGAATTGTAATTTTTTGTAGTATTTATAATAGTGAAGTAACGACACCCAATCCACGTGGATTCATTACGCTATTTGTGTTGCAAACATAAATAAATCTTAAGTGCGGGTACATGAAGCTACATTTGAAGGTACGGAATAAGTTTCTGCAAAGAGAAATGTGTGGCGTCTGATGCCAAAGAGAGAAACATCTGTTTATACTTAGCAACGGTACGCCGAGCAGAAATGTTTGATCAGTTGTTCGTCACTTATATTATATAAACAATTATATATATTATATAATGTATAAACAATGTCCACGTGCTGAGAAGACAAATGTCTGGATGTGTATGGCAATGCAATGTTGCTAGCAAAAGTTAAGAGTGGGTATAAAGCAAACAAAATTTGTAATTTCACCCGCGTGGCCCCTTGGACATGACAGTGACACAAAATACGTAGAACTACGCACAACATGCGACGGAAGATAGCGCATCTCGCTCAATAAAAATGTTATATGTGCCAAAAGTATTAAATATTAATTATTCCTAAACTACAATGTCAAATGAAAAATTGTTACGTACAGCCTTAGATAATATGTGAAGTGAAATTACTGATACACTTTTAGCTTTGTAATGTGTGTCATTTTGAAAATAAAACTAAAATCGATGGAAATGAGAGCTCACTTGGTGATTTTTTTCTATCGAGAAAATTTCATTATATTATGTTTTCTGTTACAGTCGTCACTTTCATTTATAATGTATTTATCTATTTAAAAAAATTAATTAAATTAGACTTTGTTTACTTAGATAAATTTCAAATCTAGGATTTCTCTTTATACCCGCTCTTAAATCAGGTGAGGGCGCCTAAAGAGTAATATTTCCTTTGGGAAAGAAATCCAGCCGTGTAACGAAGATGAGGCCCTCTTATCTCGCTAGAGAGTATATTATCGCTGCTTAAAAACTAAAGAGCCACAAATCAAAATTACACTGTTTACAGGAGAGCTAATCCATAATAATAAAATTGTAAACGAGCCGTGTGTATATTTTTCTAAAAAATAAAATTTTACTACATAGTTGGTAAAAAAAAACAATTTTTAGAATTTTTGTCGTTTGTGAGTTTGGGCACGTTAATCTTATGGTAGTTTTGAATTTAAGGAACTTAATAAATTTTGCTAATCTGCTTGGCTTAGATTAACTAGAATAAATAGACGATTTTTTAAGTTGGATGGCAATATCATAGATAATATTATGAATAACAATGGTGCCTTAGGGAGCTCTAGCTTTATGTTCCCACATTTATTCAATGTACTGTCAACAAAGAAATGTTTGATAAGCTTGCTCATGAGAAGCTAAAAAAAGTAAAATTACTAGTTACAAAGGTTATATTTATGCAAATACGTTATATTTAGCATTTCTAATTTAATTTCCCATATTTCTAACAAAATTCCCGTGAAAAGTTTCATTACCTTATTTCTTTATGTCAAAAAAATACCAAAAAAATCTAATTTCCTTTACATTGGATTTTTTGGATTCCTGAACCCCTAGGTTTATTACTGAAAAATTATCAGTTTAAGTTTGGAGGTATATACATAGAAGATACGGTCCAGCCGTTCTAGAATTTAGTGCTTAGCAACACATTTAATGATTAATTTTTATTTATATACTAGCTGTTTCACGCGACTTCGCCCTCATTAGTAACATTATAAAATATAGCCTATATTACTCGCTGAAAATGTAGCTTTCTACAGGTGAAAGAATTTTCAAAATCGGTCCAGTAGATAGTTTTTGAGTTTATTCATTATAAACATAAAAATCTTCTTTCTTTATAAAATTAATATAGATAGATGTATATGTAGATAGATTTATTAGATACTAGGTGATGCCTGCGACTTCGTCCGCGTTGAAAAAGAAAAAAGTAGCCTATCCTGTGTCCTGTACGTCTAAATATTTATCTACCAAGTTTCATGAAAATCAGTTAATTCGTTTAAGAGTTATGGAGGAACTTACATACATACAATACCTACACTTACAGATTTATTATTAGTATTGATGATTGATATTGAAAAATTGAGATTAAAATTAAGTATTTAGCACTCAAAAATGTTGTTTTTGCTTATAACATTTTTGTTGACCGTACAAGTTATATGTGAATCGGAAATTTAACGGTGGCACCTGAGTCTCGGGCCGATAACGATGTATTCTCGACGAAAAATGACTATCGGCATACATTGTTCACAATATATTATAATATTCGGGACTTATTTTCTTATGGTTTCATCTAAAGGATTTTCTATTTAATTAAAATAAATTTAAAATATATCAATGTATGAATAAAATAGAACAGAATGTCTGTCACCCTTTATACTTTATATGACAGAAATCCGCAGTCATATATGTACAATGTTACAAGGCCCGCTTATGATTTTATTATAAAGAAAGAAAGAAAAAAGTTTATTTGGTACATTTGGTACAAAAAAGTATTGGTAGGTATTATTTATAAAAAACTGTACTAAAATGGTCTAAGTCTTATTTAAAGTCTATCAAATGTAGGTATATAATCACGATTACATGATAGTCTTTCATGATTACATAAAATTAGTATTTCTGTCTTTATTAACTAGCTAGCGTCCGCGACTTCGTCCGCGTTGAAAAATAAAAAAGTAGCCTATCCTGTGTCCTGTACGTCTAAATCTACCAAGTTTCATTTAAGAGTTATGGAGGAACATACATACATACATACATACATACATACATACATACATACATACATACATACATACATACATACATACATACATACATACATACAGAAAATATTCTAAAAATCGTCAATTTAGTTTCAGTATCATGTATAGAGCCTGCAAACACGATATCTCTGAAAACAAAGTAACTTACTCCATGACCAACCCTTACAGATTTATTATTATATTATTGATCAGTATTAAAATTTAAAATTAAAATACTAGTATACAATATATTGCAACTCGTATAATATAAGGTACGGGGAATCTGTGCAATCGCTAAAGCCTTTACCGCCCGCCCAATAAGAGAATTTTTCAAAGCTTTTTCAGGCGCATGGAAGCAACACCGGTCAACAAAACGTTTTTGAACGTAGAACTCCCTCGGCTCAGTCGGTCGCTAATCGCGCTCCGAGCAACACACTGCGTTTCGCGCGCTTTTCAACGTTACGTTGACAGATCGCGTTCGGATATACACACATAATATTTTTTTAAATCAATTTCTTTATCACCAGTCAGTTCTTTTCGTGTGTTCCGCAATCGGTGTTAAACGTTTTGTTTGTGATTTCAATTTCGTTGCTGCAATAAAACCTCGGCTAAAGCTGTCAGCTGTCAAAAGCTTAAGGTGAGCGTTAAAATTGAATTTATTTATTGTAAATCCATAAAACGCCCGCAGCAGTTTTACTAATTGGAATTTCCTTGTTTCATCGCCACATTTCAATATTTCAATCGGAGGGGCAGTTCTTTTAATTTGCTCGTTATGAGAAGTAGGTACATTAAAATTTGTGATTAAAAGAAACTTTTTAAAATTTTATGTATTATTTTTGTGATTTCAAATACTAATTAGTTTAATTCATTTTTTGAGGTTAGAAATTCGGTATTTATATATTATATTTGAATTCGTTATTATATTTGAAATATTAATAACTATGTGCTAAATTACTTTTTTTTAAATAAACTTCTATACTTATAAAATACGTTTGTCCTGAGAGCCTATGAAAGCACAGCCAAAACCATTGAGTCCATAAAGGTGTTATTTGGAACATATTATGTTTATTTTCAAAAGGAGGAGGTTCTCAATTCGACTGTATTTTTTTAATGTTATTTACCTCAGAACTTTCGACTGGGTGGAACGATTTTGATGATTTTTTTTTCCGTCCTGGTCCTTCCCGTGTGGTCCCATTTCAATTTGGTCCAGTTCTGACAATGGCATCCATGAGAAAACAGTTTGAAGTCGGTTTTTTTTTTTGTTAAAAATATTTATTTTATAATGTAAACATACATTAAGAAAGGGTTTTTTCAGAATTTCAGAGGTTTTTTTTTATGTAAGTAACTGCTAAGAAAATACTTTTGACAATTTCAACTTCGTGCGAGCGAAGTTGAATATTAGTTCAGTTTTTTTATAAGTTGTAATTGTTTAAATCCAATGTGATTTAGATTCGTAATATGTTTGGCGCGCGTGTTCTCGAACATCGGCGAAGGGTTTAACGAGGCCATATTGGCTGTAACAGCTGATACCAGCGCAAGCCAGGTGCGGCCAGGGCGCCCGAGGCCCCCGACTTTATGAAAACTAATATCATTTTATTTATCACCAACAATAAAAGATCTGAAAAAAACGTAAGGAGCTTGCAATATCCGAACGAACGTTCCTATTTTTATTCCTACAAAAATCAAACTGGCATGCTTAATTCAAAAATAGACGGAAATTCTAAAGTATATTATATACACTTCGACTTATAGTCTACGGCCCTACGGTTGTCACCTTGACTTAGGGCCTCTTTCACCATCTGTCAAGTAGACTAAATGTCATTTAAAGTCACCGGTAACCGGGGATAATCGAGCCGATATACCTTTGTTTGAACGGTAAAAGTCCCAAACATTAAAAAGAAAATAATAAAAAAATTCTGATCATACCCTACCCCAGATCCCTTCCCCATTGTTTAGAATGAACAATTAGTATTCAATTTATACATAATTTTTAATTTCTACACAATGAAACCCTCTAATTGGCAATGTAAGTAGTAATAATGTGTCTATTGTATGTTATTTTGTTTTGCTGTTGGGTTTATGTTCAAAATAAATAAATAAATAAATAAATAAATTCTCCTATCGAAGGATGCAGTAAACCGAGTGCATAATTTAATAAAACATAAAATTATTTCGTAAAGTAACTAATCAACGATTTACTTGTAGTTGGTGAAAAAGGCCCTTACTCTATTAGGATTCTGCTTGAGGGCTTACCTTATGTTTTCGGAGTCGAGAAATCCGAAATCTCGACCCCCTCGAAATCCGCATCAAAGTGGCCCAAAAGTGGGAAAAATTTCAACCACAATTTGTTTTTCGCTAATATCTCGAAAACTATTGCGTATTTTATTATTATTTCCCACCCCCGTAAAATGGCCAATTTCAGCAATTTTGACGATGGAAAATATTTAGTCGATTTGAAAAAAAAAATATGCCTACGTAATTTAAACCATTGCCCGTAACGTGGTAGTTTTTATTTTGCTATAACATTTTTTTTTCTCACACGGTGTGTCGAAATACTCGAAAAAAAAAATGCCCCGCTGAGTAGGCTATTTGGGAAATTGTGAGCTAGCTAAACGATCAATTTTTGGGCTTCGACCTTCGGCAGTGCCTAGATTTCAAGGTAAAGGAGTTACAAACAACCTGTAAAAACTAAAATTAAAATATATTTGCTATATAGTCTCCTTATTCTGGAATTTGAAACATGGCCAAAGTTTTGACCACAATTTGTGGCCAAAGGACTGCAGCTAGGTAGGTGGTTAACGTAACGTTTTTTTGGCTTTTTTTCCGCTCTTTCGAATGGCGCAATTTTGGGTGCAATTTTTCCCAATTTTCAATTTTGGGCCACTTTGATGCGGATTTCGAGGGGGCGATCACGATTTTCGGATTTCTCGACCCCGAAAACATAAAGTAAGGTGTGTTTCGGTGAATGAGTAAGGGATGCTAGAGCCCATTACTTACTCATCCCTTATCTTTAATCCTTCTATGGTCGGCAACGCACTTGTAGCGCTATGACGTTGCTTGTGTTAATGGCGACGGTAGCCACCTACCATCAAGTGGACCGTCAGCCCGTCTGTCACCTTAACATAAAACAAATAATACGGAAATTAAGAAAGACTATACAAAACCAACAGGAAATCAACTTTTCATTGTTTATTTGGAACTACTGAACTGAAGATATTTCCGTTCGATGTCTGGTATGCGATTGTATATTTTCTAAAGAATTTTCTAAAAATTGCAAAATCTTTTAAAATAAATAAAAAAATTAAATCTTGCACAAACGACTGTGTATAGAGGATCTTAATTCGTAGACAGAGTAGTTACAAAGTATGTTATTCCCGAAAAGGGCATACAAATTTTGTATTTAATTTTATTTTGCAATAAATAGTTTAAATTGGATAATAACAAATAAATAATAAATAAATATCTTCACACATTCCACACAGCACCATCTAGTTCCACACTAAGCAACTTGAACTGAGTTGATATACTATAATAGATAATTTATAAATACAAAACATCGGCTCATGACTCAGGTATACAGGTAAAATGTTAACACATAAACATTTGCCCCTAGCGGGATTCGAACCCGCGACCGTTTGGTTGACAGATAGGGTTACTAGCCACTAGACCAAACGTCTAGTATTCAAATGTCTAGTTTAGTTAGAATAAGTTTGATATTTTTATAAATATCCAAAAATAAAAAATAAACGTTTAATTAACACAGAAATAAACATGTCTTGAAATAAAGTGTAAAAAGTATAATTATTTTGAATGCGTGACAGCCAAAACAAGTGTCGCATTACAATGGTTACTTTCGGGACACCTGTGCAAGCGGCGCGTGCGCACGCCATCCAACGCAAACACAGAACATTTGTCTCTATTTGTACACACTGTATATATGGATATAAACACATGTTTTTCTCTATTTATCTATTTAGTTTTGAACGTGTAACACAACACAATACAAATTGGCGTGTCTGTCTGTGTACTTGAAAAGACGTTTCTATTATAGAACTAACCTCAGACCGAACACAATTTTTACCAAAATGAGCGCAACATAGGCAATAATTTATGAATAGAATTAAAATTAAAAATGATTTTTTTGTTTTACTAAGGGCCTCTTTCACAAACTACAAGTAAAGTGTTGATTAGTTACTTTTAGAAATTATTTTCTGTTATATTGAATTATGCACTCGGTTTACTGTATCATTCGATAGCCGTTTTTTTAAATTTATTTTTGATTTAATGTTTGGGACGTTTACCGTACAAACAAAGATATATCAGCTCCATTATCCCCGGTTACCGGTGGCTTTAAATGGCAGTTTGGCCTACTTGACGTTTGTGAAACAGGCGCTTAGTGTAAGAAAAAAATATTTTAGCATTTTGTTAGTTTTTATTGGTTTTACTTGGTAACTGCAGTCCTTGGTGAGATATTGTCGTTTTAATTGACATCTTGACATTCTTGGAGAAATTCTTGGCTACAAATTTTTGAGAAATTTTATTTAGAAAGAGGTTTACAAATTTAATAAGAGAAAAATTATTGAATTTGTAAACCTCTTCCTAAATATAAAAGCAATAATCAATGACATTTGAACTGATTTGATTTGACAGTGATATAACATGGCCTAATGGAGGCCCAACTAGTTCATGAACTAGTTGGGTCTATTGCACCAAATTTCATTAGGATCTTTTCGTTATGTTGTCTCGAGTCAATACATTAATAAAGATGGAGGTTGCGTTGCGTGCGAAAGCGCACCTGCACACCGCCCATAATTGTTATCGTTACGCCTCGCATTACTCTGTGTAATGATGGTGATTTACATTGTTTTATGTGCTCTGTGTCTGTGAACGTGTTTACATCGCTGTGCTCTAACATGGCGCTAACAACGCAACCGACCTAACAACCTTCCCTCAGAACACAGAGCAATTATAGGGAAAGTAAATATTTTTTTCTTGTTTAACTGAATTTTTCAAAGGTGGGTAGTGGGATTTTAAAGTATTCCTTATTTGTAGCTTGCTTTTATTTATGACTAGCTAATATCCGTGACTTCATCCGCATTGAAAAATAAAAGACATAAACATCTGATAAAATATGAAAAGCAATACGAGTATAACGCTTATCTACAAAATTATTCCTGAAATTCTAATCTATTGGTGAAAGCTTTTTAAATCAGATGAGTAGCTTAAAAGATTACAAATAAACTATACCTCGATATAGTATTAGTATAGATGAGACCACTGGTCGAGTGGTTATGATACATAAATTAGCGTTCTGACTCAGGGTCCCGGGTAAGTTCCCGGCAAGGCCCAGTGCACGCGATTGTCCGTTGCACGCTAGTTCTCGTTATTCTGTTAAAATATTTTCCTTTAGACTTCCCAATAAGTCAAAGGCTCAAAGGTTACACGAAACAATTTCTCTTTACAGGAAAAATCGTGATGTGCCTTTGTGGATTTTTGGAATATTATTAAGTATAATAATAAGTTATATTATTTCTTGACAGGGAAGTGCATAATATCTTAACTTTTTTTTAGTAAATACTAAATAATATCAAACTAGCTGTTGCACACGGCTTCGTCCGTGTAACTTTATAAATTATAGCCCATGTTACTCGTTGATAATATGGCTTCCCAACAGTGAAAGAATTTTTAAAATCAGTTCAGTAGTTTTTGAATTTATTACAAATCTCTTTAAAACTGATTTGAAAGTCTTTAAAGTTAAAAAGTTTCTGATGGAAGAAAAGTTAAAAAGTAAGGTAAAAAATATTACAATGTACCAATGAATAAGCCAATGACCAGGCTTCACACGGAGTTGAAAATTTTCAAAAATCATTTCTTAGCGGACGCTTACGTTATAAAATAAAGCTAAGTTCCAAATTTCAACCTTCTAGATTTTAGTAGTTTTTGACGTGCGTTCAAAACAACTCACTCAGGGGATATCCCTACCAGTGGCGATATTAAGGATAGCGTTAACAGTCGAAAACAAAAGATTTTATGAATATACAGGGCGTCCCAAGACTATGCGACATGAAGGGAAAGTACCTTAAATATTGTAGATAGGATATTTTGCTGAAAGAAGACTGTTATTTTTAAAATTTAGTAAGCATTCAAAGATTTTCTAAAAATTACTTGCTTCGTCCGAGAATCGAACCGACTTAAATGTAAAAAAATCACACGTATTTTTATGATTTTATACAAATTAAGTAACATCTTAAAATAAAAGAATAACGTGAAATGTTTGATTTAAACAAGAATATTATTTATTGCCCAGGACGACGTAATTTTTAGAAAATCTTTGAATGCAGTATTATTAACTTTTAAAAATAACCTAAAGTCTTCTTTTAGCAAAATATCCTATCAATCAATCAATACTAATAAAATAAATCTCTAAGTGTATTGTATGTATGTATGTTCCTTCATAACTCTTAAACGAATTAACTGATTTACATGAAACTTGGTAAATAAACATTTAGACGTACAGGACACAGGATAGGCTACTTTTTCCTTTTCAACGCGGACGAAGTCGCGGGCGCCAGCTAGTTTACCATATTTAAGATACTTTCCCTTCATGTCGCATAGTCTTGGGACGCCCTGTAGACAAAATTATAGGAATGAAATAATGACAAAGGTCCTTTAAACGGAATGTACTTTATTGTAATTTTGTTTAATAAGCAGTTAACCATTCGGTAACAATTATATTGGTATATAAATAAAGATTAAAGTGTCCCACATCTCAACATCGGCCGTTCTCTATCAGTGCCATGCGGGTTCATGTTGTAGCGTTAGCAAAAAATTAATCTAATTAATACGTTTGAAGGTATTTTTGAACAGTTGAAAGATTAAAATTTATAATTATAAATAGTATAATTTTTCTAGCTCTCAATCGAATGAGTAAATAAATAAATAAATAGATAAACTTTGAATAAAAAATGCAAGATCCTGAACAAGATTTCATATATCCATTTAGAATAAAAACCACAGGACTTTGTATATTGAATTAAATAAATAAATAAATATATATTAATAAAATCTTTATTTGTACAAACACATATTTACAGGATCTTTCTTCATATGTTTGCAGTACAATCATCGCTTACAGGATCACATGTTTGCAGTACAAAGTTTACTCTACCCGACAAGGCCATTAAAATATTTTGTATTTAATTAATCTACTATAATACTGAATTTCTTATTCAACATTTATTATTATATTTTCAAAAAAAATTAATTAATAAAGTTTGTTTTGCTGTCTGTACAGCGGTACAGGTTGGCCCCACCCGCATGCGGGTACGCGTTTGTGAGAGCCGATTGCTTACCTCGCCCTCTCTGTACATTCACGATAAAACCTATATACAATATCTACATTTTTTTGACTTTGTACTTGTGCATGAGCATTTATTCCTTTTAATATTGTTAATACGCACTCTGACCCGCAGTCATAAACATAAACGCAGTCAATTGGGGCTTGTCTAACTAGGCAGTGCTCGGGTATCGTAGGCACTCGCTTTTGCTTTCGTTTAGGAATTTTCACTTTTTTTTAATTCTTTTAAAGAACCTAACGAGGTGTTCCTCATTTTTTCTTATTACTTCAACCAAACAAACAAAAATCTCAGCTTTATTATTTGTATTTTTACATTTTCTTTGCATAGTATAATTTGAAGACGCTTTTCGCGTCTGTCTGTCTAAAAACTCCTCTTAAAACGCAACGAATTTTGATGTGGTTTTCATGTATTTTTGTTTGTAAATAGTAATGAATATACTGGATCGATTTTAAATATTCTTTCACCTTTATTTAAAAGTTACATTATCAGCGAGTAACATTGGCTATATATTATAAAGTTACGCAGACGAATTCGCGTGCAATAGCCTAGTATTACATAAAACCGTCATGTCTGTTTCAAAACCACCGAACGGATTTCATTTATGGAGAAAGGGTTGATACGGTTTTCACTTATGGAAAAAGGGATAAACGAGGAAGGTTTTTGTGTATATAAAAAAAATGTGTATTCGTATAAAATTTGTAATTAGTAATCATAACTTTTCAAGCACTATTCGAAACGCGAAAGGGGGTGTACGGGAGAGGCTAAAGGGGGGGGAAGCGGCGTGGGTAGTAATCGAGCTGTCAGCCACAGGCGGCTTTGCTTGCTCCAACACTTAGCAAAGTCCTGCTGAAAGGATAATGGCCTGCTTACCACCTTTTTTGGGATTCATCTTTAGCATGGAGTTTAATAATCCTATTATCACTTACAATTCGCAAAAGACACTTATTGTTGCCTGTGGCTTCCTCCCATTGTTACTTGAAGCCAACTTCTGATTTTTTTTTGAATTGTATGGCCTGGTTGCGAGACCTTAAGCCACAAAAGCCAACTTCTGAGCGGACTCCGATATGTTGCCAACGTTATATTGATTAGTAGATGCCTGCGACTTCGTTCGCGCCTTATTTAGGTAGGTACATGAGTTATTCTTGCAATAATATTGAAGTAACAAACTGGAATATTATTGCAACATAATATTACAGTTCCTTAGATGGTCTATGTCCCAGATTTAGCTTCAAATTATTATTGTCTAAGAAAAAACTTTTTAATTTTTTTTAATGGTGGCGATTTTTTTTTTATTTTAATGGTTATTTCTATTTTTTTAATACCTAGTTTATTTTTTTCAACGTACATCTTTCATACAAGATTTCTATGCGAATGAGACGTTCACCAAACATCTCCCATTTGTCGATTGTCGCATGTCGATTGTCGTTTCGAATTTTCGAATTTACCGTTTTACCCCCTCCCTACAAATTCTATCACATTCTCTATGCCAATAACTTCTCAAGCCCGTCTAAAAGAAGTTTTTATTTCAAAAACAAGAAACTCAAAAATAATGCTAGTCGTGGAAAAATACTGTGAAAAATGTCAAATTATTGTAAAATACTCATAAAATAACATCCATCCATGGTGTTTAAATTATTTTACACTATGGCAACACCGAAAGAAATTGTTCGCACCGCATCGAAACAGCACCTGTGTATTTCCCACGAATTATTATCTAGGTAAAATGGAGCACAGTTTACTTGATTGGATCGGGTTTAATCAAAGTTTTGCTTTCCCGCGCTCGCGTGCCGTTGACAGCTCGATTATGCTGGTTCCCGCGCGATTGTACTTAACATACTCGATTATGAGTAAAAACTGTGTCGCTGTTGTCACTGGCAGCTACGAGTGCGGTTAAGGGCGCGTTCCTTTTTCAAATTGTTTTTTGGCGTTCCCCGAGATGGAATTTTTCTCATTTACTTTGGAGGTTTCGCGGCAAAGGTTTTGTAACTGTGCAGCATTTGCTTAGTAAAACGAGTGGAATCAATTATTTGTTTTGAACTTACAACAGTTCTACGCCCGACGCAAAAGACTGGTGTTATAAGTTTAAAATGTGTGTGTATGGTGTGTCAGTATATGTGTATTGTGTTCTGTGTTTACGTGTGTCTGTCTGTGACATCGGAGGTGTTAAACGGATGTACCGATTTTGATCCACAAAGACACACGTCAAACTTATAACAACCCGTTTTTGCTTGTGGGCAAAAAAATTGTGTTCGTTCAGAGGTTAGCCCTTGTTTTAACATAAAATAATAAAGCAAGTGCAACAGTAAATGCTAATGAAGCTTATAGCTGAATTAGATACCAAATTAAACAAATCCTGTACATTTCTGTTTTATTTTTTTATTTTTTTCAAAGTAAATAATTTAACATGACTTATGAATATTATTGTAAATAGTTTATTGACCGACTCCCCCATCCCCCACCCCATTGGAGGCGGTTGAGAAGAGGGGCGGGGGGTTGAATTAATCGTCCGCAAATACTATTAATCATTCTGCACACCTGACGAGATGGGGGGGTGCGTTTCGAGAAAAAAAATTGGGCTACCAGATGTGGAATTCGCACTAATTGTATGAGTGGGGGATTAGTTAGGGACTTGCCAGATGGAGTAGCGGTAGGGTTGCCATTACATAATACGAATATTTGTAAAGGGATTTCAAATAATACAACAGCAAATGTACAATTTTCTGACACGCTTAGTTCTTTTAGACTGTCTGGTCTTCTCGTCTATTGGGTACTATTTACTAATCTTATGTATTAGTAACTCTGTCTGTCTCCAACATCATGAAATTTTGATTTTGATACATACAGAGTACCTTTCATGCAGAAAAAGTCTGTTCTGTTCCCGACAGATCATTAAAAGAATAAAAAAATACCTTCATGTCTCGACATAGGTTACCTACCTTTCAATTATCAAAAAAAATCTTTTCTCTCAAGAAACCTCAAGGTTAGATGACCTCTCAAGGTCATCTAAAAATAAAAAAAAAAAATTGTCACTCGTAGGAGTTCGGGTAGATGGCGCTTATTTCATACATTCAAATGTCACTGAGTGTGTCGCTCCCAGAGCGTGACGGTGCGAGTTTTCCCCATACTAAAAGTGCCCAAAACGCCGTAAGATTAAATGTTTCCTCAATAGATCAAGTTGCAGAGATTTGGTGTGAGCATTTTGTGTAAAAAGTGGAAAAGGGACGCGAACGAAGTCGGAGGAAAAATATTGTATGTATTATGTCGTAGCCAGATCATAAAATTGATCACTTCATGAAATGGCCCGCTAAAACTGGCCATATCACATGTAGGGTATCAAAGGTTTAATAAAAACTCAAAATAAAGAAGGAACCTATAGAAAAAATATATTTAAACGCAGTTTTAGCTGGCCATTTCATGAAGTGATCGATTTTTGATCTGGCCACGACATATATATTTTTAAAATATTTGTTGTATCAATCTGGAACTTACGACAGTTAATATTCGCGTAGAGCTTTTATGGGAACACCAGGAAACTATTAAAGCAATATTGTAATGCGCGTTTGTTCGCCAATTTCTGAGAACCGTTTTATAGACTTTTATTGTAAATATTTATCTCAATAATGACATTTACTATCATGCAAACATTATCTAACTAAAATATGCAATCCTTTAACCGCTTGGTTTTGTAGTTGTCGTGATAGCGACTGACTCGTATTTTTTTTATTTTTTTCTTAAAAGAAAGCAACTCAATGATTTAAAAATAAACATTATACAAGTAGAGAAATTTGTCGTATATATCCGACTCTGGCGAAATATACACGAAAATAATTGTCGCATAAATCCGACTCTGGAGGCTAAAGGGTTCAGTTCATATACTTAATATTATAAAATCTGATTAAAAACGTATGATCTTTTTGATCACAAAAGCTCCACTACTTGCCAAATAGAGACAGACCAGAGCTAACCTTGAAAAGTGTATTTCCAAAGTTGTATCCGCCGGGATTCGAACCCGGGATCCCTTACCACTCGTCCAATGGGTTCGTCAAAAATTATCTAAAAATATAAATCTAACGCCTAAAAAAGTATAACAGTAATTATTATGTCAGACGTTATAATATATTCTTTATTTTTAAACGCGAACGAAGTCGCAGACACTAGCTTGTCTATAAAGCTTATATTATAAAGACATTAGATTGTTTGTTTGCATTGAAGAAACTGCTACACGGATTTGAAAAATTAATTTTTTTTTTATTTGAAAAAAAAATTTAAAAAAAAAGCACTTTTGGGAAAGTTATATTATCAGCGAATAACATAGGCTACCTATCAATACCTACTAATAATAAATCTATAAGTGTATGTATTGTATGTCCTCCATAACTCTTAAACGAATTAACTAATTTTCATGAAACTTGGTAGATAAACGTTTAGACGTACAGGACACAGGATAGGCTACTTTTTTTCTTTTTCAACTCGGACGAAGTTGCGGGCGCCAGCTACTATTTTATAAAGTTACGCGGGCGAAGCCGCGTACAACAGCTAGTAGTGAATAAAAGTTTAAAAAATAATAAACCTTTCTGGGATAAATTGCAGTAAAGAACTTTGTGCAGGAATTCTTGCAAATAAGATGTTCTTTTGATCTATTTATTATTTTAATATGCCAAATACACAACCTGTTCAACGCTAATTAGTTCTTACAGTAGTGAAAAAACATTTATAATCTAGCATTTTCTTTATAAACTCAAAGTAACCTTCGGCTCTATGTAATTCCAACTGTACAGGGCGTCCCAAGACTATGCGACATGAAGGGAAAGTACCTTAAATATCGTAGATAGGATATTTTGCTGAAACAAGACTTTATGTTTTTTTAAAAGTTAGTAATACTGCAATCAAAGATTTTCTAAAAATTACGTCGTCGTCGGCAATAAGTAATATTCTTGAAATTTGAATCAAACATTTTACGTTATTCCTTTCTTTTGAGATACTATGTTAGTTAAGAAGAATTATTACTTTTTGTCCATTCTTTCGATTGGCATCATAAAAATACGGGTGATTTTTTTTCACATTTAAGTCGGTTCGATTCTCAGACGAAGCAACTAATTTTTACAAAATCTTTGAATGCAGTATTACTAACTTTTAAAAATAACATAAAGTCTTCTTTCAGCAAAATATCCTATCTACAATATTTAAGGTACTTTCCCTTCATGGCGCATAGTCTTGGGACGCCCTGTATATTCATACTAATATTATAAACTGTTATTTGTTACCTTTTCACGCCTTAACTATTAAACAGATTATCATGAAATTTCGCAACACGTTGTCAGGGACACAAGAAGGGTACCTTTCATCCAGAAAAAAGATACTATTATATTTTATTCTAAAGCAATCAGCATATTTTTCAACGCGGGCGAAGTCGCTTGCACCAAATAATATAATATAATATTACTAACTGCTGCCTGAGACTTCACCCGTGTAACTTTGTAAATTATATACTAAAAACCTTCCTCGAGAACCACTCTATCCATTGGTCAAAATTGTCAAAATTGGTGCAATAGTTTTTGAGTTTGTTTTATAATATCGCTGCTTAAAAACTAAAGGGCCATAAAACAAAAAAATCTCAAAATGTTTTTATTGCAAAAATACAATCACAATCCTTCATATTGTATGTTGCAAAAAGACTTATGGTTGTTTTATTCAATATTTAGTATGTTTTAATCAGTTTTTATACATTAAAAAGTAACTTATATGCTTATATCTCTTATTGTATACAGTTTATTATAAAAGTACTTAAAACATTTAATACTACTTAAAAATACGCTTCTAACTATGTATAATATGCATATATTTGATATACGAGTATATCTAATAAGAAAAAAATAGACAAAAAATAATTTAATTTTTTTCCATTAGCTCTCCTGTAAAAAGTGTAATTTTGATTTGTGGCACTTTAGTTTTTAAGCAGCGATATGTAAGGATATGTAGATTGAAATTATTAAAGAAATATATTATGAAAGTTGTATTGAATCTTGGTTACACGGTTTATTTGTAATCCTTTTCTCCCGGTGATGTGGTAGAATGGAAAGGGGAGTTCTCCCACCCCCCGGTCCCCCGGTCCCCCGGTAGACCTCCGCGGGGTGGGAACGAGGCGGCAACATCTGTGCCGGCAATCCCTTACAGGCGGCCTGTCAACCGCAGTCCGCCGGACTCCAACACTTTGAGGCCCCCCAAATTGATTTGTTTCATATATTTAAGTTTTTCTTATTCCCAGATTTGAACGCGTCACGTGATTTCTTGTCATTGTCATTGTCAAGAGCCTGTCACGTATTTCAATTTTTCAATTTCCGTATTGTCTAGATGGCGTTGTACTTGGACGATTCCCAGATTTGAACGCGTCACGTGATTTCTTGTCATTGTCATTGTCAAGAGCCTGTCACGTTTTTAAATTTTTCAATTTCCGAATTGTCTAGATGGCGTTGTACTTGGACGATTCCCAGATTTGAACGCGTCACGTGATTTCTTGTCATTGTCATTGTCAAGAGCCTGTCACGTTTTTCAATTTTTCAATTTCCGTATTGTCTAGATGGCGTTGTACTTGGACGAAATACACGATCAGTCCATCGCGTCAAATTAACTGGCGTGAAGCCAAAATTTGATCGTGAATGGTAAAAACTGATGGCTTGATGTCAAACACTGTATTTCAAATCGCGCCGTTGCGTCACGTCAGTTTGTCGTCACGCCAAATGATTGATCGTGTATTTCGTCCATTAGGTATCAGTTCAATCAAGTTAGCAACAATAAAAAATAAATAATTTATAATAATTTATAAGGGCCTCTTTGATCAACTACAAGTAGTGTTGATTAGTTACTTTTAGAAATAGTTTTATTTTTATTAAATTATGCACTCGTTTTACTGCACCCTTTGATAGGCGATTTTTTTTATTAATTTCTTTTTAATGTTTGGGACTTTTACCGTACAAATGGCGGTTAGCCTACTGGACATATGGTGAAAGAGGCCCTAATACTAATAATTTAGTAAAATATAAGGTATAAAAAATGTATGTAACATATTATATAGGTTAAAAAAGAAATAAAATGAAAGTCAACTGTAGAACAACAAACAACAAATGTGTGGTTTTATTTATGTGATAATAAGATACCTATCAATAATATAATAGTACTAATCTGGCCATCCAATTTTAAGAACCGCATCAGGATAAAACTTTTAGGTCAGGACAAGTCCCTACAGACGGCGGCGGGAAGCGACTTTGTTTTATACTATGAAGAATAAAGAAAGAAACTTAGTATGAAAGAAAGACAAAGAAGGCCCATTTCCAGCAGTAGAGCCTGTCAGTTGATAATAAACGGTGATGAATGAAAAATACCAAAATCTGAGCCACATAACACGTAAAGCCGGAATTTTCCTGAAGGAAACATTTTTGTAGCACCATTTATTAATAAAATCTGTGAAAGACGTAATTATGTCTTTAAATTGGTTATAGTTTTTCTTTGTGGCAGTTTTATTTTTAAATTAAGCACAAAAATTCGCATTAGCGACAGGCTAAACGCTATAATATTATACGATTTCCTAAATGAAATCCATATAACACGGCAGTCGGTGGCACATGGTGGCTTGAGATGATCTAGAGATTATGGAAGAGACATACACGAGCGTGGTTTGACTACGCTAATGTCCAACTAATGTCCAAAGATCGATTTAATATTACATCACTGTTCCCAGTAGTTCCGTTGAATTAGATCCGTGGCGGAACTAGTGAGACTTTTTTCCCAATAGTTCCGCGGTACAATAATTCATTAAATAGTATTTTTTATTTCCATTAGTCCCGTTAGTATATATCTATAATCGTTGCTGAACTCCTAAAGGCCGTAACGTGACGAACAAGATCAAGTCAAGGTAAAGTCAAAGATGAACACATCCAAATTATTATAATGTCAGTAGAAATGTGTTTTTTTTTATTAATCAACGCGCTTGACCACAATATTTATATATATTTTTTTATTATATTGACGCTTAATATCAAATATATTAAGCGTTTGACATAAATACGCAAGGCATAAGATTCTCATGTTTTAATATTTTTCTAGTATAATTTAATTTATAGTAATTATCATATAATCTCTAATCTATACTTATAAAATCGTATGTCGACAGTCCTGACTGACTATCAACTGACAGTCGGAATCACTAAAGTCCAATATCTTAAATTTGGTTTATTTTATGAAGTAAGCATCACTTAAGAAAGTTTTTTTTTTGAAAATTTCAACTTACGAAGCCGGGGGCCCGTCGCTAGTATAATACACACATTGGCATGTGTGTTGGCTAGTCTAAGATGCTAATTTTATTATGTACCGGCTGATGCCCGCGACTTCGTCCGCGTTGAAAAAGAAAAAAGTAGCCTATACTGTGTCCTATACGTCTAAATGTTTATCTACCAAGTTTTATGAAAATCAGTTAATTCGTTTAAGAGTTATGGAGGAACATACATAAATACAGAAAAAATTCTAAAAATCGTCAATTTAGTTTCAGTATCATGTATAGAGCCTGTAAACATGATATCTGAAAACAAAGTAACTTACTCCATGACCAACTCTTACATATTTATTATTACTATTGATGATAAAATTGTTAAAGACTTTATAATTTTAAATTGACAAATAAATGCCGTTTCCAGTGTCTTTAAATCTATGTCAGCATTCATTAAAATTTGCCAAACCCGGCGCGCTGTCGGTAACACCTGGTGTTTGGCGTCGCACCAAGCGATTTCCGTCGGAGCGTTCGCATTGTTTGCCGCAACATACATTACTGCTCGCACTAGCCAACGATTTACTACTAGCGCACACATGGCCAGCAATGTATTTGAGGCGGTTATTGTGTGTCGCGAAGTGTACACGCTGCGTTACAGTTTAACGATTGAAAGAAAATGTGTTCGATTAGTTCGATAACTGATATAAAGCATATTTTGTTTAATAAAATTAAAACGTATTATGGAAATTGATGTTATAATAATTGATTTAATAGATTTGTGCTATAGAATGCAAAAGAGATTTAGTACTTTTGGGCAGCCCATCTATGGGCAGTAACCGCCCTATTACAGATGAACACCCTGAAATAATAGCATGTGTGCTGTTGTGTTACGGTGATTCATAATTCCTAATCCTTAATCCTACTACAGTCGGCAGCTCACTTGCAGCACTTCTGGCGTTGCTTGTGTTATAGGCGACGACAGCCACCTGCCATCAAGTGGATCGTCAGCTTGGCTGCCGGCCTTAACATAAAAAAGGTTAGCTTTTGATTTTAGCCTTGATGGCTAATTATAATTCTCCTAAATCTATTATATTTAGGTTGGGAGTTTCCCTACATATTCCAGGTTTTTAACACATAAATGTCAAATTGAGAAAAATTAGTGACGAAATTTAATTGAGATTTTTTTTACTTATTTTTTATTTTATTTTATATATATTCAATTTATTTATATAAAAGTTTCTAATAAAAAAAAAAACAAAGTACTTGCATACCACCTGGTCTCACGTGTATTTATTGGCCACAGTAGCCAGAGAGTAAGGGACGTTAAAGCTTATCACTTATCAGCAGTCATGCATTGCTTGTGTTACAGGCGACCGTAGCCATTTATCATCAAGTGAACCTTCATAATAAAAAAACGAAACAAAATATCACCAAGCATATATTTACTTTAACGCCATCGGTTTTCGTTTTTCTGGAAAATATTCGTAGCCAAAGATTTAAATCACAGATGAGCCCTTGCCATACTTCAGGCTGGCGAAAATGTGTCATCGTTGGGAAGAGTGAGTTCACTCTTCCCGTCTTAGTCGCTTGTAGAAAGCAGTGAGCGGTTCACGTTGCATACAGGCATATTACGTGGACAGTTTTCAGACAGTGGACAGCACAGGGCGCATCTGTGATTTAAATCTTTGTTCGTAGCGACAAGATGAAAGATATTTTTTCCTATATAGTCGAGTTGCGGTAGCCGGTGGGCGCGGTTTGTGTTTGACGTTTTTAATTAGCGAACATTGCATGAATATTTCTAACTCTTAAATTTAGAATCATTTAGATTTTAAAAATCGTTTTCTGTTATATTGAATTATGCACTCGGTTTACTGCATCATTCGATAGCCGTTTTTTTTTCTATTTAATGTTTGGGACGTTTACCGTACAAACAAAGGCATATCAGCTCCATTATCAACGGTTACCGGTGACTTTAAATGACAGTTTGGCCTACTTGACGTTTGTGAAACAGGCGCTTACTTATATAAAGGCAAAACAATTCACTTCCTCGTTTTCTTAATTATTTGTGTTATATTTCATAATTATTAATATTATAAATGTTATAGTAATTCTGCCTGTATCTGTCTCTTGTCTGTCTGTCTGTATGTTGCCTTTTCAGGACTTAACTACTCATAATTATCATAAAATTTTACAAACACGGACCACGGTGGACCACGGGCAATACCCGGATTTTAAACTCCAATGTGTTGACGCAAAGTCACATTTTCTTTAAATGGCAGACGTTTGGTTGGTTTTAAATGACAGATGACAGAGTTCATTCTCTACGCATATTTCCCTTTTAAATGTTCCATAAAGTTCGTAGTGTTTTGTATGGCGTGCGAACTCCATAGTTGTAGTATACTATCGCGGTCAATGGAGCAGACCCACTTTTCATACAAATTTGTCTAACGTTGAATTATATTTTACCTCTCTATACTCCTAATATCATGGAGCTAAGAACTAAGAGTTCACCACGTATTCTTAGCTTCATGCCTAATATCACCTAATATGTATAAGACGAGGTTGTCATAGTAACGTAAATGTTATAATACGAGTAGGTATTTGAAGTAGGAACAAAGATAAATACAAAATGTGCACATGAAATTGTTCCTTACGGTGGGACTGCTCCCTTGACCGCGATAGTACATTGATGAAATAGCTAAATGAAAAGTCAAAAGAGTAGACATTGCGGTGTCTAACACTATCAGCACGAGATGTGCGGGGGTTGAAAAACGTTCTAGTTTCAATTAATTCTGTCCTTTGCGAAGCAGGTGTTAGTTCACACAGCCGGTCGTATGCTAATATGCCCCCCATCTTGCGCCCCATCTCTCTACGAACAGACATACTGTGCAACACGTGCCGTTTATTGAAAAACCCAAGATTCTTTCCACTTTCATATCGGACAGTTTCACTTTAAATTTGATACAATGCTCTAATATAAAATATATTTCTGTACACGCACACTAAAATAAAAAAAAACATAACACAATCAAAATACTGTTACTTAGATCATAAGTATATTTTTTTAAACGAAGCTTTCACCTTTTTCGAGTAGTATTACTCAAGGGTAATTTAAATGAAATTGACACAAGATACTCGTAATATTTACTCGCCAATAAGCTTTACTTGAAAAGTAACTAATCAACACTTTATTGTATGATCTATTCTTTTTCTATTGATCAAAAACGTAAACATATATAGCGTCGCCATGGTCACTGGACTGTTTTAAAGATGGAATTTGTACATTAGGCATTATCAAAGAGAGTAGACTCAGTGATTAACTCATTTAGAATTTGTTCGTATTGTTTGTTTAGTTCTATATCGTGAATTGTTTGTTTACCTTTTTGATCAATGAAAAAAGAATACAATATAGTTGGGGAAAGAGGTCCTAATATGCATGTAATTCGTCGTAGACGCATTGAGAACAATGTCGTCGTAGAGGCTCTACAAATTGCGTAGCGTTTGCTACGGCCGGCAATGCGAAAACTTATGCGGGCTACACACGTTCAGTTTTAACTGACAGTTTTAACTGACTGTACAGTTAAATCGTTGCGTGTGTAGGCAAAACTGAGAACTGTGCAGTTGAACTGACGATCTAATCAAATTTTCATTACATAAAACTGTACAGTTAAAACGTTAGTCTGTGGATGAAGCCATTGTGATTCCGTGAACGTATTACTTCAATCGAAAAGAGATTACAACTGAAAAAACTGAACGTGTGTAGACACTAGGGTCGTCAGTTATAACTGTAGTCTAATTGAACAGTGAAAACTGAACGTGTGTAGCCCGCATTACGGCCTATTTTTCTCTCTAACTGAAACTTATTTTTTCTTTAAATATCAAATTGAATATAGAATACAACAGAAATTTTTTTTGTAGCAAAGGACATATAAAAACATACATGGGCAACCGTCAGCATAATGCAGGTTGTGAAAACCTGCGCTGGTTTTTCGTTAGAGCCAAGATTTGAGGTCATAAATTGTAATACTTCTAAAGTCATTACTTTTAAATAATTAATGATTGACTTGATCATTGGTGGAGTGGTACCTGTACCACCTGTGCTTGCCTTACACTTTTATTCAGGGGTCCCGGGTCCGATTTTGGGTTGTATAAAATTTGAAAATGAACCATTTCAAAATTGACCCTGCATGGTCTTGAAAATAATTGTCGGGTAAATCCGACTCTGGCGGTTAAAGGGTTAAATAAAACAAGCCCGTTAAGAGAATCCGCAACAATAAATTGATATCTGTACGCAGAGTGTAGCACATCTGGAGTCCGAAATGTCCCGCGCAAACAACGGTCCGCGCAAGCAAACAAACATTCGTTATATATATCAGGATAATTCGGGAATTAACAATGTTTGGCCCCAGCTTATAGCTGCAACACGAGATAGCGTTTTCATATAATTTTTTTCTATAAAAAGAGTAGATTTGTATTTTTGTATGTTTGTATATGAATTAACTCAAAAACGACTAAACCGATTTGAAAAATTCTTTCACCTATAGAAAGCTACATTAACAGCGAATAACATAGGCTAGATTTTATAAAGATACGCGGGCCAAGTCGCGTGTAAAAGCTAGTAATTTTATAAAGAGAAATGATTTTTGTTTGTAATGAATAAACTCAAAAACTACTGTACCGATTTGGAAAATTCTTTCACCTATAGAAAGCTAAGTTTTCAGCAAATAACATAGGCTAGATTTTATAAAGATACACGGGCGAAGTCGCGTGCAAAAGCAAGTTTTATATCGCTTTCCGCCGTCTGTCCGGCTATACATATACGCTTACATGTATATACGCTTACATCTTTTAACTTACTTAACGGATTTTAATGCAGTTTTCACCAATGGAAAGAGGGAACCTTTCATCTAGAAAAAAGTACTGTTCCCGAGTGATCCTGTAACTTTAAAAAAAAAACCGACTTCAAACCATTTTCTCATGGATGCTTGTCAGAACTGGACCAAATTGAAATGGGGCCACACGGGAAGCACCAGCTTTCAAATAAACAAAAGTTCTGAGGTAACAAACATTAAAAAAATACATTCGAATTGAGAACCTCCTCCTTTTTTGGAAGTCAGTTGAAATATAAATAATTTGCTGTTGTACGCGACTTCGTCCGCGTAACTTTATAAAACACTAGCTGGCGCCCGCGACTTCGTCCTCGTTGAAAAAGAAAAAAATAGCCTATTCTGTGTCCCGTACGTCTAACTGTTTATCTACCAAGTTTCATGAAAATCAGTTGATTCGTTTAAGAGTTATGGAGGAACATACATACTTACATACATACAGAAAAAAATTCTAAAAATGGTCAATTTAGTTTCAGTATCATGTATAGAGCCTATAAACTCGATATCTCTGAAAACAAAGTAACTTACTCCATGACCAACCCTTACAGATTTATTATTAGTATTGATGATACAAGTTACACTACTGCGTTGTGATTAGTACTGTGACCACCGGCTGCTACCAGATGGCGATAAGCGATTTCAATATCTACAATAAAATCAAATTCATGTTTACTATAAAACAAACAATTGTTAATGGCGCCAAATGTTTTTGAACTAATGTTGTATTTTTAATTGTATACCTATTAAAATTACAACCTATAGCAACAAAATTCGGTCTAAAGAATAGCGGCCACATTCCTCTAGATGGAATTTTGTTGCTTCGTGTCTAAATATGAAACTTTATAAAAGGTATTAAAAAATTGTAGACATACTTACCGAGGGCCTTATGGAGTCGTTATTAATAATTCCTTCTCAGTCACGAGATAATATTTTTTAAATGAGTGGCGCTAGTGTACCTTTGTACGCGCTGAAAGAATTTTGAAAATTAATATAAAATAGTTAATCTATCAAATTTTGCATACCACACATGCTTTGTATTTGTATTTATTGTTTATTTATTTGTTATTTTTTTTTATTTAATTCTAGCTGCTGCCCGCGACTTCACCCGCGTAACTTTGTAAATTATATACTAAAAACCTTCCTCGAGAACCACTCTATCCATTTGTGAAAACAGGATGAAAATCGGTGCAGTAGCTTTTGAGTTTATCGCGAACAGACAGACAGATAGAATTTGTTTTATAATACTCGTATGTAAGAAGGATTGTGTTCATAGCTATTTTTATGGTAACAATAAGAAGTCCGTTATTGACAGTAGGATTTTAATATACATATATAAACCTATGTATTTATTCTTATATTATTGCCATATTGAATGCTGTGTGACTGTGTTTCAATAAAAAAAAACGTCCATAACATATTGAATGCATGGATTCCTGTAATAAAATAGAAGTATTCTGGCAATGCGCTGCGATGGATTAGGCGGGCGGGCCGCCCACGTTTCCGCCCAAGCGACCATCTGGCCCATTCATATTTACTAATATAGTCTTTGATGATAATGTTCCGTTTTATTTCTTGTTTGCTGTACACGTTAGAGGAACAGTAACGTGTCATACGATTTCGTAATGCAGAGATTTCTAAAGATTTTATTTAGAACTAGCTGGTGCCTGCGACTTCGTCCGCGTTGAAAAAGGAAAAAGTGGCCTATCTTGTGTCCCGCACATCTAAATGTTTATCTACCAAGTTTCATGAAAATCAGTTAATTCGTTTAAGAGTTATGGAGGCATATACATACATACATACATACCTACATACAGAAAAAAATTCTAAAAATCCTCAATTTAGTTTCAGTATCATGTATAGGGCCTATAAATGCGATATCTCTGAAAACAAAGTAACTTACTCCACGAACAACCCTTACAGATTTATTATTAGTATTGATGATGATATTGAAATATTGATAACCTGTTTAAAGTCAGTTAACATAAGCTAGACACAACTGCGTATCCTATATGCTGATCCAGGTAATAAACTATCAGGGTACCAAATTTTATCTAAATTCGTTGAGCCGTTTCTGCGTGAAAGAGTGAATTAATCCTTAATTTTACTAAGGTCGGCCTATGGCGTTATCTTAATTTTAAATTATATTTGAAATTAAACACAAAATTTTTAATTTACAATTCAAATTGAAAATCCTATCCTAATCCTAACTAAATACTGTAAATGTGAAACTAAGTTTGTTTGTTACGATTTCACGCCTTAACTACTCAATTGATCAACATGAAATTTTGCACACGTCTTGTCAGGGAAAAAGATACCTATAAAAAAAATCACTTCATCTTCCATAAAAAATAAATTAAATTCCAAGTATTACATTTGCGAACGTAAATGCAGTGTACCTTTTTATATGTAACAAATTGAGTAAAACTAAGTTACAATGGAAATCTAAGGGTTGAACGGATTACGATATCCCTAAAAGGGGTATTCCTTTTTTTTTTCATGAAATAAAAGAAGGAAAGATAACGAATTTGTAATAATCCATAATCATATGGATGGAATGATGGAATATTGTCCCAAGGAATTTTTTTTTTGTCAGGGTTTTTGTATCTTGCATACACATTGCATACCCTCTGTATTTGGGACTGTCTCTGTATTTATGTCAGTGTATTGGGACCAATGAAAAGTTATTTTAATTTCTATTTATTAAGGTAAAGTATAGAAGGGAAGAGGCGTCTCTTTTCTGTGGAATGGTAGTTGAAAAACATCCCGATTGGACTGGAATCGCCTTAGACGACCAATTGTTATAGTTTGCTCTTAACAGAGCTGACGGTATAACTTGAGGACTGAAGGCACTGGGAGAGAGAGAAGGATACCTTATTACATTAAGAAGAGACCCGTGCGCAATGTTGCGTTGATATAGATATTTCTAAACCTTATTCCTTTGTCATAAAGTTGACAATCTGGTCAGAATATTAAAAGTAATTGATGTAAGTCACAAGATAATTGATGTATGAAGGATGTCTGTCAAAAGTGTAACCTTGTGTTAGGTAATGAAATTGTTTGGAGGGACGGACGCGAGATCGGACGCGACGCAAATACACGCAGCACGTGCGCGCCATATGCCGCTGTGCGGTATTTGTGTAATATGGTTGATACACCGTATTTATTATACAGTAGTCCAACTCGAACTATCTTTATAGTGCATTTATACTGCGGCATACTGCGTTTGGGGGGGATTGCCTCCCGGCGCACCTCCGCCAGGTACGCCGAGGTACTGACAGAGAGTGTAGCCCTCCCGTGGCACCGAAGTCGTGTCATAACGCCCGCGCGACGCCTCCCATCAACGGCCGCGCTAAAAAGTCGTTGGATTTTAGCCAGTACGAATTCGGTATAACCCTGCAGTGTCCCCTATCCCTTCCAAGAAGTCGGCAGCGCATTTGCACTTGCTAAGGTAGATGACCTTCGAGTGGACAGTCAGCCTGTCTGCCAACTTTAAAAAAAAAGGCGAAAATTGAAACCATAGAGAATACAGGTAAAGAGGACTAACTTTTTTATATTATGTTAAACTGAAAACCAGAAAGCTACCATCATAAAATAGTGGTTCATAAATTGGCCAGAATGGCGCTTGTGTAGTTATTGATTTTTTAATTGATATGATTGGTTGGTTGAGTAGTTCACGAAACCACTGCAAATAAACACACACGACACGTTTGGTCTAGTGGCTACTAACCCCTAGCTGTTAACCAAACGGTCGCACGTTCGAATCCCGCTATGGGCAAATATTTATGTGTTAACATTTACCTTTGTACCTGAGTTGTGGATGTTTGTATTTATAATATATATGTATTTACAAAAAAAGTAATGTGTGTAGTATATCAACTGTCTGGTATCCATAATACAAATATTAGTTGCTTAGTGTGTAACTAGATGGTGCTGTTAGCCTGAGAAAATAAGAAAAATCAGGGGAAATAAATCGTGTAGTTTTGAAAATTGGTAGAATTATACTTTACGGTATCCAGATTAACATACTAAAAGTCCTCAAGGGTGGGGGTTGTGCTAAGGGTGTAAGGGGGGGTTGAAGGTACCTTTTTTGAGGTTTTTGCTCATATCGCGAATATCTGTAGGAATAGCATTATGATTGCTTCTGACAAAAGTTTCTACATGAAATTGTCTACAAACTTAGATATATACATATTTACTCTACGATCAATACTTTAGGGACTACAGGCTGTGCAAGTTTACAGAGATACAAAAATAGATGATTTCAGCAAACGGTGTCGTTTTTTTTTTTTCGGCGTTGTTAATCGCCATTTTTAGTTTAGAATAAGCAAGCTTAGTCATCTGCCTACCCAACATGAAAAAACCCCATGAAGATCCATGGAGAATTCTAAACAAAAAAGATGATAATGTAAACAAGGTCCGAGCGTTCAAGATACCGTGTGCCCTTAAGCAACGAAGGGCGTCAGCGGGTCGTGGATGGTGAGGTTGAGGTCCATGCATACCACTGAGGCTAAATCGACGTCTTTTCTACTGCATATACAAACAGGCCAAGATTTATAGCTCAAAAATGGGTTCGATCCGCAAGAAATCCTGCTATTTGATTTTTCGATTGGATTATGTCAGAGACTGTCTCTTAAGTATAAATCCAAGTTTGTGTTGCTTGAAACCGCGAGCGTTAGCCGTCATCTCGAGAAACGCCTTTTTACAAATATCTCGGTAACGGTGAGTTTACGTTAAAAATTGTAGGAATCTTTTTAGTAGACAACAAAGTTTCCTATCGTTTTTATTTGAAACGTTTTTCTCTACTGTTAATATTTGCCGATATATAGTCGATTAAAAAAACCAAATTTTTGTTTTTGGAAAATAATTCGATAATTTTTAGACATACGAAAAAAAAGTGATAATCAAAGTTGTAGAGCATAAATTGTTCTATAATTTTTGTAGGAAACTTTTTTTTGTAAAATCAATAGTTGCTGAGCTCTACCGCAATTAATAGTAAAGCAAAATAAAAGAAATTTTTATTTTTTAAATTACCGAAAAAAAAATTACCAAAAAAAAATTAATGCCGCAATTTCAAATGGGAAACTTATATTTTATATTTCTGTCTTGTGTTGCTTGTTATAAAAGTTGCCGTAGCTGTTTTTTTTTACCTGACGGAAACTTTAATTGCGGTAGAGCTCAGCAACTATTGATTTTACAAAAAAAAGTTTCCTACAAAAATTATAGAAATATTTATGCTCTACAACTTTGATTATCACATTTTTTTCGTATTTCTAAAATTTATCGAAATATTTTCCATAAACAAAAATTTGGTTTTTTTAATTGACCATATATCGGCAAATATTAACAGCAGAGAAAAACATTTTAAATAAAAACGATGGGAAACTTTATTCTCTACAAAAAAGATTCTTACAATTTTTAACGTAAAACTCATCGTTGCTGAGATATTTGTAAAAAGGCGTTTCTCGAGATGGCGGCTAACGCTCGCGGTTTCAAGCGACACAAACTTGGATTTATACTTGGGAGACAGTCTCTGACATAATCCAATCGAAAAATCAAGTAGCAGGATTTTTTGCGGATCGAACCCATTTTTGCGCTATAAATCTTGTCCTGTTTGTATATGCAGTAGAAAAGACGTTGATTTAACCTCAGTGGTATGCATGGACCTCAACCTCACCATCCACGACCCGCTGACGCCCTTCGTTGCTTAAGGGCATACGGTATCTTGAACGCTCGGACCTTGTTTACATTATCCTCTCTTTTGTTTAGAATTCTCCATGGATCTTCATGGGGTTTTTATGTTGGGTCGGCAGATGACTAAGCTTGCTTATTCTAAACTAAAAATGGCGATAAATAACGCCGAAAAAAAAAACAACACCGTTTGCTGAAATCGTCTATATATGTATATCTGTAAACTTACACAGCCTGTAGTCCCTAAAGTATTGATCGTAGAGTAAAAATGAATATATCTAAATTTCTAGACAATTTCTTGTAGAAACTTTTGTCAGAAGTAATCATAATGCTATTCCTACAGATATTCGCGATATGAGCAAAAACCTCAAAAAAGGTACCTTCAACCCCCCCTTACACCCTCAGCACAACCCCCACCCTTGAGGACTTTTAGTATGTTAATCTCGATACCGTAAAGTATAATTCTACCAATTTTCAAAACTACACGATTTATTTCCCCTGATTGCCGATAAATGGCTTAATTTGCCTTGGTTATGTGTGGAATGTGTGAAGATAAATTTATTTATTTATAAAATACTACAGCGCCTGTTTCATGAATGGTTGACGCTTTATCGTGTATAGAGTCGGTCCACTTTACCTCTATTATCCATGATCGGAACTAACGCGGCCATCTTGTAAATCGTCAGATAAAATTACAGATGACAATATTAGGTTCTGCCATCGAAATACTACAATGGAATTTGCGTCACAAATCCGAAAGCGGCACATAAAAAGAACGCCTTTGACAGAATCATGGCGGACTTTTGCCATCACGCGTCAATGGTAAAAGGTAGTAACGATCAACTTCTACTATTTCATTTTAAACTCTAATGGGTTGACGTAAAGTCACATTTTCTTTAAATTACGTACTTATTATTATGTTTGTTTTGTTTTAAATGACAGTTCATGCTCTACGCATATGTCACTTTTAAATGTTCCATAAAATTCGTAGTGTTTTGTATGGCACGCGTGTTCCATGTTGTAGTAGTTTGATGGGTTCTGCTATTAGTTGTGGAAATTTCGTGTCGTTTTTTCTATAAATATATAAATAGAAAGCCAAAAGATACCCGTGCAAAGCTGGTAGCGGGTTGCTAGTCTCATATTTTCGCTCACAAACTTTAGTATTTATATTAGTGGGACTACTCGTAGTAGGATGTGAAGCTAACTCGGTCTGTCTGTTACTTTTTCACGCCAAGTACTCAACTGATCGTCATGAAAATTTGCATACACGTTTTCAGGGACACAGGAAATGACATAGGGTACCTTTCATCCTAAAAAAATACTGTTGGATCATCTAAAATCTAAAAAAATATAGCGAAGCCATTGTCGTCAACAGTGGCGTCGCCACCGTCGTCACAGAAATAAAGATGTTAGGCGTTATATTTATATTTTTTAATTTTTTTTCAGATGTTATATTTTTTATTTTACAACGGACGAAATCGCGGGCACCAGCTAGTATGTGAGTGAGTTTAAACATAGAGTAAATAGTACTTATTACTGGTACGTAACCAATATTAAGTAACAATTTACTCTATGGTTTAAAAATTAGTCTTTGGTTGCAGTGTGAGAATAATTGAAAAATAATATTAATTACGTTGTGGACTGTGGTTATCGTTCAAGTGCTTACATTTCGTACTGAAATACGTCAAAAACGTAGTAACATTTTCCACTAGTAGTTCACGAGCTCGCATCTGGCGAAAGCGGTGACCAACTACACGTTCTCGATGTCTTATCATTAATTTACTAGTGTTTTTGCCCGCGACTTCGTTCGCGTCCGATCGCTACCAAACTGCACAGGAACACCCTGGACTAATCTGAAGATTGTCTGAAAGTTTCATCAAAATTGGTTCAGAGGTTTTGGAGTCAATAGGAGACATACATACACACATCGCCTTTTGTATAATGCTAGCTGATGCTCGCGACTTCGTCCGTGTTGAAAAAGAAAATATATGAGTAATAACGCCTGCGACGCGACAGTGGCGCCCAATTCTTCAAAATTTTAGACGATCACTCGGGAACAGTACTTTTTTTCTTGATAAAAGGTACTCTATGTCCTTTCTTGTATCCCTGACAACGGGTCTGCGAAATTTCATGATGATAGGTTGAGTAGTTAAGGCGTCAAAAGACAGACAGACAGAGTTACTTTCGCATTTATCATTATTATGGATTAAATCTATTTATTAGTAATATTAGTAATACTAGATGGGTGACCGAGCTTCGCTCGGGCCAATGGAAGGTTTAAAGTTTTATACATGTAAGAAAGAAAGTATATGATACATTATAGAAAAAAATTTAAGAATACTTGAACTATTAATTCAAAATATTGTAAAACGAGCAAGCGGTATTAATTTT
The DNA here is from genome assembly GCA_945859745.1 of Synanthedon formicaeformis. Classification (NCBI taxonomy): domain Eukaryota; kingdom Metazoa; phylum Arthropoda; class Insecta; order Lepidoptera; family Sesiidae; genus Synanthedon; species Synanthedon formicaeformis. The sequence goes on from OX243976.1 coordinate 7,541,661, forward strand.
GTAACCGTTCCATTAAAAAAAACTACCTAAAACGAATTTTCTCGAGGATAAGACCCTGACAGATCGATTTATAGACCTAAAAAACCCCTAACCCTAGATTTTCGTCAAAATCGTTAGAGCCGTTTGCTAGATTGTCGTGGTATACAAGAATTTCTCTTATAGTATTATAAGATTAGTATACAACAGAGAAACATTTATAATTTTGTATATATAGATACTTTATTTTTTGATATATTAATTGGACACTTCTCGAGAAATAACTTGTAAAATAGAGATGTGGTATTCGCTTACAGGGGTCCTTAGTAGGGGTGAAAGGGGGTGATTTTCCCCAGTCAGTGGGGTGGTGCGGTGGAGGTCTGTATTCTCGTTAACGCAGGTGCGCGCGCCAGGTGCCCTTCTGAATACAATTTTTACTTTCGCACATAATTGAAGAATTGTACGGTATACGAGTACTTACATATACATGTGTAGAGTTGCTTCATGTGAAACCTTTGCTTCGTTGTTCGGGGGTGAAAGAGTTAGCGACCTTAGATTTAAAACAATTATTTTATGAACTTTTCTGTTTTTCCTCATCTGAACACAAAGAATATGAAGAGATCGCTTTATGTCCGTACGTTTTGCTTTTGAATGATTCGTCTTTTGAAGGCTCTGAAATTTAGTTAGGATTTTTTGAGTGCCCTACGTAGGGCGTACGTACGTTAGCGTACGTTAGCGTACGTTAACGTACGTTTAGCGAGAGCTTAAAATTATTTATATGGAAAATAGTCAATTTGACATTGACAGTTGACAACTTTCCATATAAATATTTTAAGCTCTCGCTATAATATTATTATAACTCATGGTTATCTCATTATAACTCATGGTAGAGGTACAGGGGAGCCGGGTTCGATTCCCTGCAGGGTCAACTTTGAAAACTTTTCAGTTTCAAACTTCGCAGTCATTTTGGCAGTCAAAGACCACCGTTAAATGAGTCGATATCGCACTTGCAGCACTTGTGACGTTGTTTGTGTTATTGGCGACGGTAGCCACTTGCCATCAAGTGTACCGCCAGAATGTCTGTCGACTTTGACATTAAAGTAAACCACAAAGGCACACTAGTTGTAATTTATAATGTTATTATTATTAGTTGTTAGTATTGGCGCATTAGCGAAGTGAAGTTGTGCAGAGGCCGGCTGCCTTAACTCCACGTGCTGCGAGACGGTTGGGGCGTCTGGCTCCTTTCAAACTTGTGCCACAGTAAAAATACATTTGCAATCACACCTTTTACTTTTATATTTTACACCTTCAATGAAAGCAAGAACACTCGACGTGTGAACTTCAAATTTTATTAAAACTGTAGCCGCCAGAGTCGGATATATACGACAAATTCCTCAACTTGTATAATGTTTATTTTTAAATCGTTGAGTTGCTTTCTACAAAAAAAAATTACGAGTCAGGCGCTAGGGGCACGACAACTAGAAAACCAAACGGTTAAAGGATAACGGACAAGCAATCCGGGAATTACAATTTATTTAAAAGAAGGTTAATCATGTGGCTATTAGACCAAATGTTTTAATAATACCTACCATCAACATACCATCAAGTGGAACATCAGCCTGTTGTTGTTGTTGATTCTATCACTACTTCTCTTAGGGTCTCTTTCACAAATTACAAGTAAAGTCTTGATTAGTTACCTATCAAGTAACGCTAATTGGAGAGTAATTCTTACGAATATCTTGTTTCAACTTCATTGAAATTATCCATTGAGTAATGCTACTCGAAGATGGTAAAACTCGTACGCTTTCTTACCGGTGACTTTAAATGGCGGTTTACTCAGGCCCTGCGGATCAAACGTTGTGAGGCTTCACGACAAATCTTTGGTTTTAATCCTAAATTAACACTTTCTCTTTTTTCCAGATGGAGGCGAAAGTGAAAGAAGAAGTCCCCGACAAAGATTATAATCAACCGACAACCACGGACAGAAGAAAAGGTATAAAAAGCTTTATGTAAATATCTAGAAACAGCTCGCAAAATTCTACTACCTACGAGTATCTGCCTGTTAAAAAACAAAGAACCTGTGGCGTTACTTGTGTTAACAGGCTACGATAGCCACTTACCGTTAAGAGGGATGTCAGCTTGTCTGACTAACATTATACTTAAAAAGACACACACACGCACACACATACAGTGAAAATAATATATTTTTTTTAAATTAATTAATTTTACAAATTCCTAATAAAAAAATAAAAATAAAATAAACTTTTATTCACTGACAAGTTACAGAATTTATATCAGAATATGCTTCTAAGTATATAATGAAAAAAAAAAGTTATAATCTAAAATTTGTTGATATTTTTCTATATTTAGTTGTTTATTTTATATTATATATTTAATTATATTTAGTTGTATATTTATATATTATATATTTTGTAATTATTGTTTAAATTAGACATCCGCTACCTTGTCAGGTTGTCAAGACATAGGCCTCCTCCAGATCATGCGCCATCTTTCTCCATCCTTTGGGAATTTCACAGATTCTTAACATGAGGTAGTCTAATTAACTGCAGATAAATATAATTTTTAACAACAATAAATGTACATTATTCATAAACAAAAAAAAAAGTTATAATCAATTGGAATTCTAAAATGCTAAAGTGGGTAATTCTAAAGAATAGAAAGTGTTCGTGAGCGTCAACAAAAGGTTTAATCATGGGTAATCGGAATGAATTATAATAAATGTCTGTATAAATGTATATATTTTAATATTATCTATATGTATGTATATATTGATATAAATTATTTGATATTAATGATTATGTAAACTGAACATGGTGTGCGGTGAAACTCTAAAGAGTTTATGTTTACACCAATGTTAATTTAAAATGTAAACATTACTGTATTAATAAATAGATAAATAAAAAAATAAAAAAATAACATTTAGTCTAAATGCTTTGTTTGAATGTTCAGTACTTAAACAATATTTTATATTATCCCCGCATTATATGGTGTAATCTGTATTATTGTTTTGTGTGTGGGAACAAGAACAACTGTCGAACGATCATAATCTAGCAATAGAGGAGAAAGGCACGGAGCGCGCCGCACATGGATCTATTACATTATGCCTACTGGATGTGACAACAAAAGCTTTCATTGGCAAGGCGTACCCAGAAATGTCTTTTGGAAAAACTTGGTCCACTGCTGGACCATAGGCTTCCCCTATAATTTTCCAAGAGGACCTGTCAGAAGCAGCCTGGGTCCACCGTCGACACACGGCCATTTTTAGGTCATCTGTCAACCTTGTCGGTGGACGTCCTACGCTGCGCTTGCCGGTCCGTGGCTCTACTCAAAAACCTCCTTCCTGCCAACTGCAACTTCAACTTACTGATCCACTGGGGTTATGTCGGTAACTTTCGTTCGTCAACGGATCTCCTCATTCCTGATTCTCGTAGTTTAACCCCGAGCATAGCCTTTCCATAGCTCGTTGTCAATGTTGCCAGTAATGTGTGTTGGCAGTGATGGCATATGGCGCTAAAACGTGGTCTTTGTCTATGTGCCTTGGAAAAACATTAAATTTCCCTATATCAATTAAAGGCCATTATTTATTTATATTAACAGCCTAGTATACTTTATAGTAAGTGTACAAATTCGTCTGACTCGGGTTCTCTTCTTAATTTATAAACTTGACTTTACTCTTCAGACTACAAACGATGCTCAATATATTATGAATATGTTTTTAACGATGCATAATCTTTTTTAAATTAGCATTTCTGCTACAAAACAATTGACTCTTGTACCAAGAGGCGTTTGAACTCAATTGACTATTTGATACTAAATTTCAATCCGGTTCTTAACTCATTAAGTTATTGGGAAAAATACTATAAAAATAATTAATACTATTTTGGGCAATATTTTAGACTTATTATCGCCAAATGCCGCATGAAACTTAAGTCAATTTGCATTCGCTCTGTTAAAGTAAGTCTGTCAATCGTAATTTTTTTTTTTCACCGAAGTCCTCTGTGTAACTTTCATGTAAATATTACGCCCCTTTTTATACGCCCTAGGACTCCTTGACCGAAGGCCACATCCAGTAATGTAAGATCAATGTACCAAACGATTTCTACAAGGACTAACCTAATACTGTGTTTGCCGACGGCTAATGCTCAAATCCGAATCGTTCATGGCGTAAAGCCACGCTTATCGGTTTTACGAACACCCCAATATTATAACATTTAGGTATAATATGTACTAGTTGACCATTGGTCAAATTAGAAATCCACTGATTCTACTATCGTATTTATTTATCACAAAATCTACAGCTCTTAACATAATATTTATAGACAAACACAAAAACAAACCTAACAGCCAATTTCGTAGGCGCTAAGATTTACAGCCAATGACAAAAAAATACCTAACAGCCAATTGTTTAAAATTTTGTAGGCGCTGTATTTTAAAAAAAACCTTCGTATAATCGTCAGATTAAGAATCAGCACGATCAGGAATTTAGGCTGAACCGTCTGTATGAAAATCTGACGCGCTCGAGTATTACAAAATGAGAATCGTCAAAAATATTTTTTGCATTTTCAAAAAGCTGCCACGAGCTTGCGTTACATGCGAATCGTTTGAATTTTAAATAGGAGCTTAGTTTAGGTTCACTTAACATCCCCTCTGAAAATCTGACGTGCTCGAGTTGTATTTAAAATTTTACCCCCACCCCCGCCAACCCCACCAACCAAACCGTCAGATTAATACATATCCGTTATCGGAGACACATGGGGTATATATACATTGGCAATATCTGACGCGCTCGAGTAAATCCAAAAATCCCCTCTTAGGCTCCCCTACCATTTCTATTTAATGTTTGGGACGTTTACCGTACAAATAAAGGTATATCAGCTAAATTATTCCCGGTGACAGGTGACTAAGTGACGATTTAGCTTACTTGACGTTGGTGAAAGAGGCGCTAAATCTCGTAAATACTAAACTAACAAAAAAAAAATGCTAAAGAAAGTCAAAGTTCGAGTGAATAAAAGCATTTTCTGAGTGAGCTCGTTCCATCATAGGTCACATCTTCGCTAAACAGCTGGATGTTGGCCAAGAGCAAACCCATCCTTACATAATATTATAAAACAAAATCCTCAGCCACGTCTGTCTGTCTATCTGTCTGTCTATTCGGGATAAACTCAAAAAAATACTGCACTGATTTTCATAATGGAATTTGCATCACAAATGCCAAAGCGGCACATAAAAAGAACGCCTTTGACAGAATCATGGCGGGTTCTTGCCTTCACGCGTCAATGGTAAAAGGTAGTAACGATCAACTTCTACTATTTTATTTTAAACTCTAATGGGTTGACGTAAAGTCACATTTTCTTTAAATTACGTACTTATTATTATGTTTGCTTTGTTTTAAATGACAGTTCATGCTCTACGCATATGTCTATTTTAAATGTTCCATAAAATTTGTAGTGTTTTGTATGGCACGCGGGTTCCATGTTGTAGTAGTTTGATGTGTTTTCACCAATGGATAGAGCGGTTTTCGAGGATGGTTTTAGTATATAAATTACAAAGTTACGCGGGCAAAGTCGCGGGCAGCAGCTATAGTCTCTAATAAAAAAATCTGTCATATTGTTGAAGTAACATTTACACTAGTGTGGTACACTGTGTACAGTGTGTATGTGTATAGATGTGTTGAAGGCTTTATTTTGAGATCGGAGACATGTGCGGGTTTTCACATCGTCTACAGGGCTTGTGGTTTTATTCCGGTTTTATTCAGGAACGGAACGCTTATTCCGTTCCAGAATTATATACACATAATAATATACATACGCACCTATTTACTGCTGTAAATACTGATTTATATTGGTACCTTTCAATTTAAGGAATTAAATAAATGAAGAATAATATATAGATAGATACTAGCTGACGTTGTTTTGCAAAAAAATTTTTGGGGGTGGGCCACCCTTGTCACTTAGGGGTATAAACAATAGTTTGCGAGGTATTTTCAGACCTACCGAATATACACAAAAATAAAGTGCCCCCGACTTTGTCGGCTTACTCTATAGCCTATAGCCTTCCTCGATAAATGGACTATCCAACACAAAAAGATATTTTCAATTCGAACCAGTAGTACCTGAAATTGGCGCGTACAACCAAACAAACAAACGAACAAACTCTTCAGCATTATTTATATTGGTATAGATTTAATTTCATTCTAAGTTAAATTAATGTAGGGAAAAGAAGAAAAATGTAAAAAGAAAAGATAGAGATAGACAGAGAAAGAGATAGAGAATGAGAGAGAGAAAGAAAGAGAGAGAAAAGAGAAAGAGAGAGAAAGAGAGTAAGAGAGAGAAAGAATCTGTCGGATTATTCTATCGTTTCAATAATATCTTCACACATTCCACACAGCACCATCTAGTTTCATACTAAGCAACTAATATTTGTATTATGGATACCAGACAGTTGATATACTATATATAGATTACTTTTTTTGTAAATACATGCATATTATAAATATAAAACAGCCATGACTGAGGTACAAAGGTAAAATGTTAACACAAACGTTTGCCCCTAGCTGGAGTCGAACCCGCGACCGTTTGGTTAGCAGCTACAGTTACTAGACCAAACGTGGCGTCAGCCTTATACTTATACCTGTAATACCTTAGTAACCCTAAGGTTAGTACCCTATCTCTATTCCTTCCTAAATCCTACTATGGTCGGCAGTCGGCTGCGACGGTAGCCACTTACCATCAAGTGGACCGTAAGCCAGTCCGCCGACCTTAACATAAAAAATATAATTGAAAAGTTTAAATTGTAAACTTTGAATGGGAATAAGGAAAATGGGGTTTTTATGTTTAGTTCTGTAATTCCATAAGAATCTTCCTCGGACTTCAACGAATATTAAAAAAAAAAGCCAAATTTGGTCCGGCTAATTCGAGTTTTGCACTTTAGTGCATTTAGTGATTTTTTTTATTTGTATAGATTAAGATTACAAGAGATTTTAAAAAAAGGTTCACTTCTAACTCGACAGATACTTTTTTTTTTATTTATATACATTTTTATATAGATTAAGATTAATAGATTTGGAAAAAGGCTCATTTCCAACTCGTTAGATTTTCAAATAGACGGATTTTTAAGTCGACTGATTTTTAAAATAGTAATGAAAAAAGTAATATCAAGTACGCCCCTAAGTATGTAGAATACGTGTATTTGTAAAATGCGATGGCAAAAGCACAGAACATCATTCAGGACACGTGATGGCTCCCACAATATATAATTCACTCTGTGTTTGTTCTAACCCACGCCTGTTGTAGTCATCGGTTAAGTACACGGACACGCTAACCACTGGATTAGACCAGCCGTATCTAAACGCGTGGCTTTTTAACGTGGGACTCGCCCAGTGTAGTGGTAAGTGGCTTATCACCGGGAATACCCACTAAAACCCCCCCAGGATTCTACCATCAGCGGTGATGTGTGGGTCCGAGATGACAGCCGAGGCCTTATTCTCAGATCCCCACACACCGCTACGTTTTCTTCAAACCCAGCTCAGAGCGATGGCATCACTTACTTTAAATGTGGCGGCCCACTGGAATCCGTGAGCCGCCGTGCATCCTTGTTGGGTGTTTCAGGGCGTCAGGGTTCTGACCTCTTCTGACGCCCTGAGGTTGTAACGCGATGTGCGCCGAGGCATACGCCCGGGCACGTCGGTCGGCTCTTTGACGCCTGAGTGGATCAGCCTGACCTCTCATTGGCCTCTTTTCCACTTTTTTCCAAGTCGTGACGGCATTCATTGCTCTGACGACAAAGGGTAAGAACAAGAACAAGTCCTGTCCCACGACTGCCTTCAGAGCCATTGACCCAACCTGGGCAATCCGCCAGCAAAAGCAAGTAAAAAATAAAATATAAAATGCTACCCTTCACAAACATGTCCAACGTTTTTATGTCCACGTATGAATGAATGTTTCATTAGACAAACCCACATTAGACGTACTATGATTATCGCGTTTGATTGCTTGTCAATTGTCTATAATTTTCTTTGAAACTGTGATTTTTTATCAACACTAAAGGCCGTCGTTAGTGGGGCTTAATGTAAATGCCATTTGAGGACAGAAACAGGAAGATGACCTATTTTATAGGATTCTATAAATTAGTTACAGATTCAATCCCTATACATACCTACATACTATAAAATTATAAATGTGAAATGAACTAACTCTGTCCGTCTGTTACAATTAAATGTCTTAACTACTACACCGATCATCATGAAATTTTGCATATACCTTTTTAGGGATACAGAAAAGTACATAGGGTACCTTTCATCCAGAAAAAAAATTGGTAGTCCTCCAGACGGTCTGTCAAAATGACTGCAAAACCTACTTTATCTTACTACAACGTGAGTAATCTAGACCAGTACCTTTACTTATTGTAATACTGTGCCTTTACCATGAGTTTACATTACAATGACCGCAGTCGCTAACGAGAGCGTAAAATATTTATATGGAAAATTATCAATTTGACATTGACAGTTGACAGTTTTTCATATAAATGTTTTACGCTCTCGCTAGCAAGTGCAGTCATTGTAAACTCAAGGTAAAGATAACTGAAAAATTCAACATAGTTATCTATACCGGAAATACACGGAACTCTCTCGTGGTCATACCTCTATGTGTATGTTGAGGTTATGTTAATGTATTGGATGTTATACACAGACTTCTATTAAGTTGATAAAGGCCCGTACACACTTGTGTTTTTGTCGCAGCCGCGCCCTCCAGTGAGTGTTCCCGACACTGTTGATGTCGCCCCGCGGCCTTCATATCTAGTGATGTGCGTCATCAATATAATTTATCGATAGATTCGATTAACTCACATACTTTAAATGTGTAGGTTGGCTTTTGGATTAATAGTGGATTCTGATTTATTATAATATGAGCCCAAATAGTCCTGCTACAATATTTGTGTGTTTTACAATAGGTATGGTGTATTAAATCAGATTTGTATGTATAAAAAATAGATATTTTTGAGATCAAAAGAAAATTCTTATCTTGTAAAGCCTTAACATATATTATTACGCACATGAAAGAAAGAAAATACATTTTATTTAAATTAAAGACATATTTATGGTAATAAAACAAAAACATATTAAAAAGTCCTTCATTAAAGAGAATAGCTATAACAAAAATTTAAACGTAATCTTGAGTGCATAAGAATAGTATGATAAATTTAAATTTATAATGACGATCATAAGAGTTTCTTGTAGAATCCTAATTGATCAATAAATATTTTGATTTTTGATTTATTACGTCTACTATTCTTATATATGCTATCTTACTATCGAAAATTAAATTCACAATTCACAGCTTTATCACATGACCTTTATCAAACTCCGTGTCCTGTCACACTGATTACGTGCTCTCGATAATATTCTATCGATAAGTGTCGCATCCCTAACCCGCAGCACTTAGCAGCAGCCTGCGCTTGGCGGCTGTGCGTGACGTTTCATTTCATTCTGCGGGTATACAAAATATATATGTATTGCTCTACGAATATTATAAGGTTTTTATGATAAACAATTATTAAAACTATATATGTAAATATGTATAAGTAAAAATGAATCCCTAAATATTGCTCTTTTAGAAGGAAGGTACAATAATAAGACTATTTTTGTGTATACATTTTTTAAATATATTCTTTAAAATATAATTGTTTTACTAGCTTGGTGTAACCTTTTCTATTTATGTTTTTATTTCTTTGATACACTACTTTTATTTTCAACCCTCTCATATGTTTAGTATAAACATAAATTTTGATGTTCTACTAATTATTTTTTTATTGACTGTTTTATAATATGTAAGGATTAAATCTTTATATAAGTATGAAAAGCAATCGCCGTGCGTTAGTCTCACAAAAACTCAAGAATGGCTAGACCGATTTAAATGTGATTTTTTCACCATGAGAAGAGGGATAAACGGGAAAGTTTTGTATGACGCCGTATCGAAGCCGGAAGCGGGTCACTAGTAACATAATAAGCATTTTGGCAATGGATAAGTTTGTATTTTATCTAACCAAAGTGTCTGACGCTCTAATAGAGCTAAATCGCATAATTGTGAGGTTCGGAAATATCCTCTCATCGCGGATATCGTAGAGCAGCCAACAAGCCAGTCAAAGTGTCACAAAGTTGGGCGCCTATCGCAACGACCAGTTTGAATCTGCAGGTGTCCGAGTGGCCAACACGATAACGGTGGGCCACGAAAACAGCGGGAATTATAACTCTCATTAGTAAGTGTCAAATAAATTGGCTTGAGTGGACATGTCACAATTTATATTGTATATTGAACGCCTGCCAAATTAACTTCAATTCTTATATTAGGAAGAAAATTGGAAGGTTCCATTGACATTTTGTACATTTCGGTTTTGAATCTCTGGGTTTGTTTTGTCCCATAACGACAATGAGGCCCCGGTTTCGCGGGCGAAGTTATGTGCAACAGCTAGTATATAATAATTTAGTTAAAATTATAATAAAATGTCATATGCTTTTGTGTTTTGTGTAGATACATCTAAGCAACTAAATGTTAAAATTAACATCAGTATCTAAATTTGACCTTTATTTTACACGAGCAAAGATTATAAAAATTAAAATATGTACAATGTGATTAACTATGTAATAATTTATGTATAAAAATTATGAAAAACATAAAATACACATAATATAGTTGAAATTTTATTTTGGACAAACGTAATAAAAGTTTAAAGATATTTTTATCAACTTTTATAGAATTTCTTATGAGATAATAAATAAATATGAATATAAACTGCATCAAGATCAAATCCTTTTATATTATACTGGTAAAAAATAGCTTAGTTAATTTAGAATCTAGACTTAAAGAGCAGTGGATCGTTCTAAGTAATGTACACTCTTAGAATAATGCCATTCTTAGAGACACGTCAAAAGCAATACAACCGCACATCAGTAATATCATTAGAAAATATTTTTGCACGATATAATTTGTGGAGGCGAGATGAAAGCCGAGCCCGGGGCGAGGTGTCGCCTGCCACGAACAACATACAGTAACGAGAAGGGTTGGGGTCGTATACTTGTCGATTTTTTCTTACGTTTTCAAATATTGAATGTTTTTGCAGTGAAAAAATTCATTGTTGAATTTTGTCTATGTAAGTGTATTACATATTCCAAGTGTATTACATTTTCTTAATATTGATCCGAATAACTAATATCCTAGGCCACAAAAACCTACCACTTGAGAAAGTAAATAACATACCATGTATATAAGTATATATAATGTTATAATATTAAAAATATAAAAATGAGTTTGTTACAACAACCGATCATCATGAAATTTTAAATAAGTGTTGTTATAGATACAGATAATAACGTAGGGTACCTTTCAACCAGATAAAAAGTACTGTTCTATTTACAGAGATCATTTAATAATAAAAATAAAACATTCAACGTCTGACAAAAATATATATATTAGCAATAGAGATTGAATGAATGTTTTGAAACCTAAGAAAAGCCGCGGGCTAAAACTAGTATTATATATTTATTACTGTACTTTGCAATAATAAACGGGGTTGGCAAGTCCGGCAGTAATAGCAAACCTCAAAGAGAAGACCCTCATTAAATAACAGCGTTTGCTGTCATTCACGAAAGCCCCATTTAATGCCTACCCCAAGTTTTTACTACCCTCAAGCGAAGTTTATCTTTATCATTTTATAAATATATAATTAAATTAATTGTACATTGAGTTGCTATGTATGGTACATTCCGATCATTGGCGCATGGATGGGATAAAGTCTTAAACTAAACTCTAACTAAACATTCAACTAAATAAATTCTTACAAGTTTGGCAGGACACTTGTTCTTCCTAGTTTGTTATTTGTGTCTTTAGATGATTTATAACAAAAAAATTTTAAAAAATAGTTTTTTTTTATTACAGATGGGTATTTTTATTATTTTATTACAGATTTTTATTAGAGAACAGTATAGCGAAGATGAGGCCTATGATGGAGCGAGCTGAACCAGAAGATGCCTATTCACTCCAACTTTAAAATTTTTTGGCTTATATGAGCTCGGAAATACAGACGCCGATAAAAAATTGATCTATAAAAAATTGCATTTGTCTATGAAAAATATTTACTCAGAAAAAAATCGAGTATCGACAATTTATCACGCGATATACATCCCTAAAGAGTGGAGGGCTCGTGTCCGTAGCACGCGGGCCGCACTTGGCACACCACTAGCTTTTCGACAAAACTTTTATTTATTCTGTCACCCGCAGCTTAGCTCTCCAGCTCTATCATAATAAATGTATTTACTAATTTAGAAATATTATTTAGAAAAAAATATATTTCATTAACATGCTCATACATATTCGTAATATTTTTATTTTATTCACATTTTATTAATCATATTGTCTGTCTTAGGAATAAGGAATAAGAATCATACCTAAAAACCTAAATAACATTAAAATATATCTGTAACCAATTTAACTGGTAATAGGTCTGGATTACTTTACCAGTAATTACATTGATATTACATGCAGTTAAAATTGATTTTATTTGGATTTTTTCATCTCATTTTTAAAAATTCAAATATTTGTACATTTATATATTAGTATAATATATATTATACAACTCTTTATAATTTCAGTATTCCTCAATAACCGTTGCCAAACTTTTATTAACGCCTGGAAAAAAAGTTATTGTTAAACTTAATAAAATGCCATTAATTTCTTTTTATTCTCTTCTTTTTACTCGTAAAACATAAAATAAACTTTTTTGATTTTTTGATTTTTGATTTATAATCTTACACTTTTCCAGATATAATACTTAAAAAAAAAAGAAAAGTTCAAAGTCTGTCTTCAAACCATCTGAATATTTTCTTAGCTTAGTACGTAATAAAGTAGGTTTACCTTCAACATTTCTAGAAAACTTTGATTATCATTAAAAGGAAACCGTTTTTTCCATCTACTAGTACATTTATATCCCAGTACTAGTTTATTTTATTATCTATCTTATACTACCTTCTTTTTTTATACTCCCCTCCTAGTATTCAACAATGTTTCATCATTGTCGTGCATTTGAGTATGTAAGAAAGAACCTTAGCAGATGCCTAGTGGTCGTATGCTAACTAAATATAAATGAAAAACTTCCAAAAATCAAAATAATTCACAAATTTAAAACGTTGATTAACCAAGGCAAATTAAGCCAAATATCGGCAATCAGGGGAAATAAATCGTGTAGTTTTGAAAATTGGTAGAATTATACTTTACGGTATCCAGATTAACATACTAAAAGTCCTCAAGGGTGGGGGTTGTGCTAAGGGTGTAAGGGGGGGTTGAAGGTACCTTTTTTGGGGTTTTTGCTCATATCGCGAATATCTGCAGGAATAGCATTATGATTACTTCTGACAAAAGTTTCTACATGAAATTGTCTAAAAATTTAGATATATTCATTTTTACTCTACGATCAATACTTTAGGGACTACAGGCTGTGTAAGTTTACAGATATATAAAAATAGACGATTTCAGCAAACGGAGTCGTTTTTTTTTTGGCGTTATTTATCGCCATTTTTAGTTTAGAATAAGCAAGCTTAGTCATCGGCCTACCCAATATAAAAAAAACCCATGAAGATCCATGGAGAATTCTAAACAAAAAAGATGATAATGTAAACAAGGTCCGAGGGTTCAAGATACCGTGTGCCCTTAAGCAACGAAGGGCGTCAGCGGCTCGTGGATGGTGAGGTTGAGGTCCATGCATACCACTGAGGCTGAATCGACGTCTTTTCTACTGCATATACAAACAGGCCAAGATTTATAGCTCAAAAATGGGTTCGATCCGCAAAAAATCCTGCTATTTGATTTTTCGATTGGATTATGTCAGAGACTGTCTCCCAAGTATAAATCCAAGTTTGTGTCGCTTGAAACCGCGAGCGTTAGCCGCCATCTTGAGAAACGCCTTTTTGCAAATATCTCGGCAACGGTGAGTTTTACGTTAAAAATTGTAAGAATCTTTTTTGTGGAGAATAAAGCTTCCCATCGTTTTTATTTGAAACGTTTTTCTCTACTGTTAATATTTGCCGATATATCGTCGATTAAAAAAACCAAATTTTTGTTTTTGAAAAATATTTCGATAAATTTTAGAAATACGAAAAAAATGTGATAATCAAAGTTGTAGAGCATAAATTTTTCTATACTTTTTGTAGGAAACTTTTTTTGTAAAATCAATAGTTACTGAGCTCTACCGCAATTAAAGTTTCCGTCAGGTAAAAAAAAAACAGCTACGGCAATTTTTATGAAAAGAATCACAAGACAGAAATATAAAATATAAGTTTCCCATTTGAAATTGCGGCATAAAATTTTTTTTGGTAATTTTTTTTTCGGTAATTAAAAAAAAAAAGATTTTCTTTTATTTTGCTTTACTATTAATTGCGGTAGAGCTCAGCAACTATTGATTTTACAAAAAAAAGTTTCCTACAAAAATTATAGAAAAATTTATGCTCTACAACTTTGACTATCACATTTTTTTCGTATTTCTAAAATTTATCGAAATATTTTTCAAAAACAAAAATTTGGTTTTTTTAATCGACCATATATCGGCAAATATTAACAGTAGAGAAAAACGTTTCAAATAAAAACGATGGGAAACTTTATTCTCTACAAAAAAGATTCTTACAATTTTTAACGTAAAACTCACCGTTGCCGAGATATTTGCAAAAAGGCGTTTCTCAAGATGGCGGCTAACGCTCGCGGTTTCAAGCGACACAAACTTGGATTTATACTTGGGAGACAGTCTCTGACATAATCCAATCGAAAAATCAAATAGCAGGATTTTTTGCGGATCGAACCCATTTTTGAGCTATAAATCTTGGCCTGTTTGTATATGCAGTAGAAAAGACGTCGATTCAGCCTCAGTGGTATGCATGGACCTCAACCTCACCATCCACGACCCGCTGACGCACTTCGTTGCTTAAGGGCACACGGTATCTTGAACCCTCGGACCTTGTTTACATTATCATCTTTTTTGTTTAGAATTCTCCATGGATCTTCATGGGGTTTTTTTATGTTTGGTAGGCCGATGACTAAGCTTGCTTATTCTAAACTAAAAATGGCGATAAATAACGCCGAAAAATAAAACGACACAGTTTGCTGAAATCGTCTATTTTTATATATCTGTGAACTTACACAGCCTGTAGTCCCTAAAATATTGATCGTAGAGTAAAAATGAATATATCTAAATTTGTAGACCATTTCATGTAGAAACTTTTGTCAGAAGTAATCATAATGCTATTCCTACAGATATTCGCGATATGAGCAAAAACCTCAAAAAAGGTACCTTCAACCCCCTCTTACACCCTTAGCACAACCCCCACCCTTGAGGACTTTTAGTATGTTGATCTGGATACCGTAAAGTATAATTCTACCAATTTTCAAAACTACACGATTTATTTCCCCTGATTTTTCTTATTTTCTCAGGCTAGATGCATGATTCGAAAGTAACTATTGTCTACTAATTTTAGTCCGCGATTTCGTGCGCCTCCGTCGGGAGTCTGTGATCGAACCGCTAATAAGCGAGTGACGTCACGATCCATTATTCCCTTCTTTCCCTTCGTAATAAACCTAATATTATAAATTAGCGTCCCGCTCCCGGCTTCGCCCGGGATATTTATATCTTCACACATTCCACACAGCACTATCTAGTGCCACAGTAAGAAACTAATGGATACCAGACAGTTGATATACTACATAGATAACTTTTTTTTAAATACATACATATTATAAATACAAACATCCATGACTCAGGTACAAAGGTAAAATGTTAACACATAAATATTTGCTCCCAGCGGGATTCGAACCCGTGACGTTTTGTTTGACAGCTAGGGTTACTGGCCACTAGACCAAACATGTCTAATATTTTTTTTATACAACCTTTGTGACCTACTTAACTGTGACTCATGGTCCCACACTCAAGCGTTTTAAAATCCATCGCGTAGTTTAGTTGCAAAATATTATAATATATATACACTAGCGACCCGCTCCCGGCTTCGCACGGGGTGTCGTTTTTATATATAAAACTCTCCGTTATACATCCCCGCTTATCCCTCTTTCCATAAGTGAAAATCGAATTAAGATCGGTCCACCCATTCTTGAGATTTTAAAGCATACACAAACTAACAACATTTTTATATATATTCATAGATATATACAAAATATAATTTTATCTAATTAATGGTGAAATCCGCATCAAAATCCGTGGCGTGATTTAGGCGGATTTAGCGCATATACAGACAGACAGACGCGGAAAGCTACTTTTGTATATAATTTGCAGAAAAAAAATTGCATCTATGCGAAGCCGGTAGTGAGCCGCTAGTTATCCTTTAACCGCCAGAGTCGGATTTATCCGAAAATTATTTTCGTGTCCATTTCGCCAGAGCCGTATATATGCGACAAATTCTTCTTTTTGTATAATGTTTATTTTTAAATCATTGCATAGCTTTCTCGTAAAAAAAATCAAGTCAAGCACTAAGGGCACGACAACTTCTACTACTTCCACTGGGCTCCCACGTCTAGGATCCCATGGGATACTAGGATTTTTTTTCATTTAAACCAAGCGGTTAAAGGGTTAATATACACGCCTATGCATAACGCCAGTTTAGTGGCCCCACACGGCCGCCCGAGTGTATTGGGCGGTGCGGACGGGCCTGTGTAAACTGCGTGATGAGTTACGTGCTGACGCATAGCCAAGTGCTGCTCATTTTATATCACATTCACCACTAAATTCACTTAAAACATTATTGGAAACATTCTCAGGCTTTACTCACTGCCCCTCTCCTCTTTATTCTATTTAGTATCGATCGACTTCGACTAGCTTTTTTCAGCGGCTACGTTTGAGAGAAAAGGTTAAATATTTGTCTATTTGATTTCCTAACTAATCTCTTATCTTTAATCATACCTTACCTTACCTTAAGGGGTAAGGTCCTATACCATACCTTAACTCGGCAAGGCTTACGGCATCGGTGGTAAAGTTAACAAAAAAAAATATTTCTTGAAGTTCAAGCTGTTTCGATAAATTAATTATTTAAAATCTAGCCTATGTTACTCGCTGATAATCTAGCTTTTTATAGGTGAAAGAATTTTCAAAATCGGTCTAGTTTTTGAGTTTATTCATTACAATCATACAAATCTCGTACTCGTACTCGTAGTATAGATGTAAAAAAATGGTTTTTCGATTTTTTAGAATACGGAGCCTCAATATCTCTTGTTCTCCATATAGAACCGCTAAATTGGTTTATATTAATCTAGCTGTTGCACGCAACTTCGCCCGCGTAACTGTAAATTATATACTAAAACCTTCCTAGAGAATCACTATCCATTGGTAAAAAAAGCATGAAAAATCGGTGCAGTAGTTTTTTGAGTTTATCGCAAACAGACAGACAGACGCGGCGGAGGACTTTGTTTTATATGTAGTGATTTAGTAATCTAGAAAAAAATGGAAAAAATCATGAAGGTATAAATGATGCAATAAACTATATCAAGTAATTGTATCTCTTGTTGCAGCACCTCCAGGTGGAAAAGAGCGACGGTCTCCTGAGCAGGAGGAGATGAGGTCCTCTCCAACACCTGGTCCGCCGAGTCCACAGAATAACGGAACTGCTGGTGAGCTATCATCTTAGTCTGTGTTCATTATTCAAACGCAAAACCTTCTTTTCTTTTCTGTGTCATTCCTGTGCCCTGCCAAAGAGTTATTTATGTAACTCCCTCCTACAAAGTTTCATGTATAAGTCTGGCATTGATATATAATCTTAATAACTTTGTTATAATAATAATTTATTTGCCATGACCATCGGTTTACCAGAGATGACATTGGGTTTTCTGGTTCCTACATGATAAACCGATAAAACATTCAGTGTGCAAATTTTGAATCATCCTGTATCTCACACACATACACACATTAATGTCATTTTATTACTATTTAAAAAAAATTATATCTTCCCAGCAGCACTGTCATCGACAGAGTCTTTATCGCCTCCATTACCAGAAGGATCGCGAGCCGCTCCAGCGCTACAGCGCTTGAGGCGATTCCTCTCAGCGCTGCAGCAGTTCGCGACAGACGTAGGATCCGACACAGGGGAGAGAGTTCGACAGTTGATATACAATCTTGTTGTAAGTAAATGAAAGAAAAATATACCTTATTTTGGTATTCTAGACTTAGTACAGAAGAAAGATCCACAACGAGAATTTCGAAACTAAATATAACACGCTAAAGTTTGTCAATAGGTAGTAAATAAATGAAAAAATAAAAAAATATTTTTACCTTTTTGTAATTATTATTTATTTTATTTCAGACATCTCAAGTCAATAATCCTTATCCTTACATATTAAAAAAACCATGTCCTCCGCCACGTCTCCTGTCTGTCTGTCTGTCTATTCGTGATTAACTAAAAAACTACTGCACCGATTTTCATGCTGTTTTCACCAATGGATAGAGTGGTTCTCGAGGAAGGTTTTTAGTATATAATTCACAAAGTTACGTGGCCGAAGTCGCGGGCAGCAGCTAGTTTAAGATAAATAATTTTCAACTAAACAAAATACAAATAACAATCATAAACTCATAAAAATTACATGCAAAGAACCTTACCTAAAAACAATTAATGAATCATAAAATTTGTTAGTTAAAATTACATATAGGGTTATCTTTTATATCGTCCAGTCCGGTGCTGTGAACATTGAAGAGTTCCAGAGTGGGGTTCAGGAGTGCACGAATTACCCACTGCGCGCCTCAGTGCCAGGGTTCCTGAGGGCGCTGTTACCTTTGGCGCAGAGGGATCTACAGGCGCGAGCGCGGAGGGCGAAACAGGTTCATCTTACTTTATCATATCCATACTATTATTTAAGAGTGGGTATATGCAAACAAAATTTGTAATTTCACCCGCGTAGCCCCTTGGACATGACAGTGACACAAAATACGTAGAACTACGCACAACATGCGACGGAAGATAGCGCATCTCGCTCAATAAAAATGTTATATGTGCGAAAAGTATTAAATATTAATTATTCGTAAACTACAATGTCAAATGAAAAATTGTTACATACAGCCTTAGATAATAATGTGAAGTGAAATTACTGATACACCTTTAGCTTCGTAATGTGCGTCATTTTGAAAATAAAACTAAAATCGATAGAAATGAGAGCTCACTTGGTGATTTTTTTCTATAGAGATAATTTCATTATATTATGTTTTCTGTTACAGTCGTCACTTTCATTTATAATGTATTTATCTATTTAAAAAAATAATTAAATTAGACTTTGTTTACTTAGATAAAATTCAAATCTAGGATTGGCTATTTCTCTTTACACCCGCTCTTAAATCTGTCTGTCTGTTACCTTTTCACGCTTTAACTACTCAACCGATCATCCTTTCATCCAGAAAAGGTACTGTTCCCGAGTAATCGTCTAAAAATACATATATAGGATTAGGCGCCACTGTCGTCACAGCGATAACGATGTCAGGCGTTATTACTCATATATCTTCTTTTTTAACGCGGAAGAAGTCGCTGGCACCATCTAGTAGGCTATAATTCATATTCACACTGTGATCTGGGGTACAATTTAGAATTTTAAATTTTGGAATATAATTATGTAGACACGGTATCCTCTGCCTGTCGTATGAGGAGACAAAGAGGTTCTGGCGATTGGATTAATAAAAACTTTAGGGAATACCCACGATATACTCGCTAAGAATGGTGCTTCAGAAACCGCGGGGTAATAAGGATAGAGGCGACAATAGGGCGGTTTTTAGTGAGTAAAAATCTCACTAACCGGGTACCTTTGGAAGGTTTTCCACTTCATAATAAAAAAAAGGTTATAATTGATATAAGGTAAAGGATAAAAAATAAAGAAGGGTCAGGCGATCGGGAATTATAATGCCTCAAACACCGAAATACAACCACACACAACACTTTGGTCTTTTGTAAGATTATAGTAATTACCGTGTACGGTTGCGAAATTCATTGTGTCCTGCCTAAAATTATTAACTTATCTTATAATAATATAATATTAATAAAATATTATTATAGCCCGTAGAAGATAATATTTTATCTTCTACGGGATGAAAAGTCATAGAAACT
Source organism: Synanthedon formicaeformis (assembly GCA_945859745.1). Lineage (NCBI taxonomy): Eukaryota > Metazoa > Arthropoda > Insecta > Lepidoptera > Sesiidae > Synanthedon > Synanthedon formicaeformis. Next base: position 7,561,777 of record OX243976.1, read on the forward strand.
TTCATCTCCATATAAACCATAACCCAAATATTTTCAAAGTTGGAGTGAATAGGCATCTTCAGGGTGAGCTCGCTCCATCATAGGCCTCATCTTAGCTACACAGGTGAATGTTGGCCCAGAGCAAATCCATCTCTAATAATAACAACAAAAAAAGGAAATAAGGCGAATCTAATAAAAAATTCGTGTGAATGAATATTGTGTTCGTTTTCAGACTCCCCTCCAGTACATAAGATCGCACGAGTACCTGATTTTGGAGTCAGGAGGAGACAGCAGTGAAATCTTCGTGCAGCCTGCTCCCAATAACGACACCGCTAACAAGAGGAGGGCCAGTGATCCGTGAGTGCTTAGTTCATCCCAGATTTATTTACATATAATAATAATAATAATAAATATCTTCACACATTCCACACAGCACCATCTAGTTCCAAAGTAAGCAAGTAATGCTTGTATTATGGATACCAGACAGTTGATATAATACATTGATTACTTTTTTTTTTTTTTTGTAAATACATACATATTATAAATACAAAACATCCATGACTCAGGTACAAAGGTAAAATGTTCACATAAAACATTTGCCCCTAGCGGGATTCGAACCCGCGACCGTTTGGTTAACAGCTAGGGTTACTAGCCACTAGACCAAACGTGTCGTCGTCTATGTCTCTGTCGCCCTATTTTATTAGTAAATAAAATAGGGCTGGTGCCCGCGACTTAGTCCGCGTCGAAAAAGAAAAAAGTAGCCTATCCTGTGTCCCGTACGTCTTAAATGTTTATTTACCAAGTTTCATGAAAATCGTTAATTCGATCCGCCCCTGGCTTCGCATTGTGTGCAAAACTTTCTAAAATCCTCTCTTAGCGGATGCTTCATCAATCAATCAATACTAATAATAAATCTGTAAGTGTAGATATTGTATGTATGTATGTATGTATGTTCCTCCATAACTCTTAAACGAATTAACTGATTTTCATGAAACTTGGTAGATAAACATTTAGACGTACATGACACAGGATAGACTACTTTTTTCTTTTTCAACGCGGACGAAGTCGCGGGCGCCAGCTAGTTATAAAATAAACCTGTGTTCCAAATTTTTACTTTCTTTCAGGTTTCAAGGTACTTTATGATTAAATATGTTAATAAATATGAATTAAATAAAAAAAAAATCATAAAAGTGTCTTTAGGCCGGGCGTAGAACGGCCACTTACCATCCAGTGGATCACCACTTGCCACTTATCAGCCTATCTGCCGCCTCTTTAAGGGTCAGCGCCGACCGACGGAGTGGCGTCGAAGACACTAAAGCGCTATCAATTGAAAATCGACTTTAGTTTCTTTAGCTGAAGGTTCACCGCGCGTCGCTCGCCCGCGCTTGCCGACGCGAGAGTATTTTTTATTATTATACCACTTTCAATCACATACTGAAGTAACTAAAGTCGATTTTCAAATGATAGCTCATTAGTCTCTTCGCCGCCACTCGACGGAGTCGAGTCGGTCGGCGCTGACCCTTAATGAAAAATAATGGATGCGGCGACTTACAAAGTGCGTTGGCCATAACGCATGCGCGTTGCCGCCACTAATGGACGTCGGAAGCATTTTACCGTTCATATATCACGATTTGGCAAACAACCGAAAACCGTTGGGGCGGCTTATTTCATAAATCCAACGGCTCATATTAACACGCATCTGGTTCAAACCGAATGCGGGGTTCGGAATCTCTTTTACATCAACTACGGTGTGTGCCAAATGACTCTTTATGATGAAGAGGTTTAAACTCCAGTTAAGTCTAAGTCCGGTAATCTATAAGACCTTCTTTTTCAATACCTTTTTCAAGCATGGTAATGTAGGTCCTTCTAAGGCCGAAGAGCTTTAGTAGGTGTAGGTATCCTCCACAACTTAGACAGCTTTGTCAAGCATTTAAATCAAGTTATCTATAAGTATATATACTTATAATTAAAAAAAATATCGCTAAATGTGTCCTTGAGCACAAAACTAGAGCGGAGCACAAAATGGCTGGATTGAATCTCCAGTTTTTTTTTTTCAAATATTCAAAGTAAAAAAAAAAGAAAATGAAGTTAGCAAAGTTAGTAAGTATATATAAAAAAAATATAAATATATAAAAAATTAATATAAAGCTTAAAATTGGCCAGGTGTTAGTTTTTTATTTTATTTATTTCCCTTGGGAACAGTACTTTCTTTCTGAGTGAAAGGTACCCTATGTCCTTTGTTGTATCCCCCATACACGTTGTATGCAAAATTTCATGATGATTGGTTGAGTAGATAAAGCGTGAAAAGGTAACAGAAAGACAGGCAGATAGAGTCACTTTTACCTTTATAATATTATTATAGTATGGATGAACATAGGTAACTGTGGAATTACTTTTACCAAAAACCCAAAAACCCGATTTCCGAGCTCATATCACCCAATTCTTTCCAAAGTTCTCGTGAATAGGCATCTTCTGGGTGAGCTCGCTCCATCATAGGCCTCATCTTCGCTACACATCTGGTTGTTGGCCTAGAGCAAACTAATCTCCAATAAAAAAAATCTTTTACCACAAAAACCAATACCTACTATATTTTTTTTACCATAGTTAACTAATTGAAGAGTAAAAAAGGCAACATTAAAAACAAACGCTCTCAAAAAGCCAGGTGGCCACTGTGGACAGGCAGGTAATTTGTCCAACCCTCACCCCCTCTGATCTTTGCTACCCTCCATGCACCCCTTCCATCTTTGTCAGTTGCACGCACCCCGTCTGGTGACCATTGCGTTTTTACACGCTCACTTTTTGACATTTAATATCTCTGTTAATATACCCACTTGTGATACTAATATTACTAATAACTAGCTGGCGCCCGCGACTTCGTCCGCGGTGAAAAAGAAAAAAGTAGCCTATCCTGTGTCCTATTCGTCTAAATGTCTATCTACCAAGTTACAAGAAAATTTAGTTAATTCGTTTAAGAGTTATGGAGGAACATCATCAAACTACTACAACATGGAACCCGCGTGCCATACAAAACACTACGAATTTTATGGAACATTTAAAAGTTACATATGCGTAAAGCATGAACTGTCATTTAAAACAAAACGAACATAATAATAAGTACGCAATTTAAAGAAAATGTGACTTTACGTCAACCCATTAGAGTTTAAAATGAAATAGTAGAAGTTGATCGTTACTACCTTTTACAATTGACGCGTGAAGGCAAGAGTCCGCCATGATTCTGTCAAAGGCGTTCTTTTTATGTGCCGCTTTGGCATTTGTGACGCAAATTCCATTCTAGTATTTCGATGAGGAACATACCTACATACATACAATAACTACACTTAGATTTATTATTAGTATTGATTAATAAACTCGAAAGTTCTTTGGTAACATATTCATGCCTTAACTACTCGATCTTGACTCGATCATTAAATTTTGCATACACGTTGTCAGAGACACAAAAAAAGGAACATACATAGGGTATCTTTCAACCAGAAAAAAAGAACTCTTCCTGAGGGTTTGCATTTGTTGCTTTTCAAATTTTAGTATAGTCTAGTCTAGTCTTTTAAAATCTTCAAACTATATACTAAACTGGAAATTTCTCAGTTAAAAAAAAATAAAATAAAAAAAATTCAATTCAAATTTAAAAAAAATAATTATCTATAATTATAATTAATTATTATTATGATAATAAATAATAATTAAACTACAATAATCACATAATATCTAGTTAATCGAAATAATTTTAAAAGCGTTTAGTGTAATGATTTTGCAGCGCCCTCCGTTTTAGTATGAGCAATTAACGCGTTCTAAACTTTGCTATGACGGAGCGAGCAGGCGTTAGACGGTAGGCGCTTAATAGCCACAGCAGATGTTGCTAACGTCGATCGGCAATGTTCTCAACTACTTTTATTAATACTGCACGTGTCTTACTAGTGGCAAATATTTAATTACACTTAGCGCCTCTTTCACAAACGTCAAGTAGTAGCCTACTTGACGTTCAGTGGCTTTTGCGTAAGAGAGTAACAAACATTCATACATCGTCCCTAATTTTCGCATTTAATTTTAACTAACTTCATCTGTTACACTAAGCGTCTCTTTCACCAACGTCAAGTAGGCTAACCGTCATTTAATGCCACCTGTCACGGGGAATAATTTAGCCTTTGTTTGTACGGTAAACGTCCCAAATATTAAATAGAAAATAAATAAAAAAATTCGCCTATCGAATGACGCAGTAAACTGAGTGCATAATTCAATAAAACAGAAAATGATTTCTAAAAATTAAGTTAAGTTAAAGTTAATTAAATCAACAATTTTATTTTAGTTTGTGAAAGAGGCCCTTAAGTAATTAGATAGATAGATAGGAAACATTTATTTGCATTCACATGACACACGAATACATCTAAAGATAACAAAACAAATAAAATACATACAATTTTTTTACATTTAAATGAGAATACATAATAAAAATCCCATTAGTGTTTTGTTAAGAAGGTAGGAGATCTAAAAACGATCAAAATGTTATCGCTATTAATTTATAATTTATGACTGCATAAATAGGATGTACGATATTATAATGATCTACGATACATCAAGTTGGTACTCCACTCAAATGCATTCAATACACAACAATGCCGTGTCTCAGGGCGAGCGAATTGGCGGCTTTCCACCGTTTGCCGCAAGTTATAAGAACGAGGTGTTTCTTTTTTGTTTGTTTTATTATTATTATTATTATTATTTTCAATTTTATTTCTTATTATGTTCATAGTTTTTTCTTATGGTAAAATAATGAAGTCCGTTATTGGCAGTAGGTTTTAAGTATACATATGTATTTATTCTTATATTATGTTGTATGAGTGCTGTGTGACTGTGTTTCAATAAAATAAAAATAAAAATATGTCTTACGTAAATCTTTATATATATATATATATATATATATATATATATATATATATATATATATATATATATATATATATATATATATTGTTATGTAAATCTGTTTTTTTTTTTCAATGTTAAGGTCGACAGACAGTATGACGGTTCACTTGATGGTAGGTGGCCACCGTCGGTTATAACACAATCAGCGCCATAGGTGTTGCAAGTGCGTTGCCAGCCATAGAAGGATTAAGGATAAGGGGTAAAGAAGGGGTAAAGTAATGGGCTCTGGCATCCCTTACGCACCGAAACACGACAACACATGTATTGTAATGTCACGGTGGTATTCTGTAAGGTATTCTGTAAGGCTACCCAAACGACTGCGAGCGAAACGCAGTGTGCCCTGCCACTACTTGAAATATTTGGTACAAGCTGGCGCCCGCGACTTCGTCCGCTTTGAAAAAGAAAAAAGTAGCCTATCCTGTGTCCTGTACGTCTAAGTGTTTATCTACCAAGTTTCATGAAAATCAGTTAATTCGTTTAAGAGTTATGGAGGAACATACATACATACAATACCTACACTTACAGATTTATTATTAGTATTGATTAAATGACAGTGTTCAGTATTATAGTAATGTTCACAGAGAATACTAACGTTTACCGATCAAAAGGGCTTTCAAATAATTTGAAAAAGTTTTACTTTAAAAAAATTATTTGAAAATATCTTTAATAGATTCTAATTTAAAACAGACATAGCTTGATTTTAAAAAGTCATCGCCTCGTCCAGAAATAGATGTTTAGAAATGTGAATGACAAAGGTTTTAAATAAATTTTGAAAAATCGCCTTATTCTATAACTTGCACCGTACCCTAAATAGAGTTGAGTAAGACCGGGAGTCGAATAGACAATAAATAATAATCGAAACAAGAGAGAACCGAACAAAACCACGCCTCTATCAATGAAGTACGGCCGTAAACACCTCTTATAGTTTTTAATTGATAAGCGAAAGCGACATAACATTAAAATAAGAATAAAACTTTTTTACAAGCAAGACAAATTATTCGAATTATAAAGAAACACTAACTAGACACAGGATTTATAGATTAGATGTAATTTTCTAGTTTTCATCTTCTTGGTTAAAATTCTTCATAACAATATGCTTTTTTTTTTCGATACTATACTAATATACATTTATACAAAAAAATTAACTCTGGGTGCTCGCTCTAATTTCTAGCAAACACTAGCAATAAGCAGAAGTATTAATTTTCCACCATTCATAACAATTTATATTTTTTAATTTTTATAAATACATTAGCTGTGGCAAACAGTGTTTTGCCAAAAAAATTTTTGGGGTGGACCCCCCTTATCATTTTAGGGGTACAAAAATAGTTTAAGACCTACCGAATATAAACAAAAAATTTCATAAAAATCGGTCAAACCGTTTAGAGGAGTTTGGTTACAAACACTGTGACACGAGAATTTTATATACATATATACTAGCTGGTGCCCGCGACTTCGCCCGCGTTAAAAGTAAGGGATGTGTAGCGCCTGACTAAATGTGTAAAGCAATATAACGCCTGACATCTTTGCTTTTATAAAGTTTTCAGAGGTTGTATCTATATTTTTAGTAGATAGCTGGTGCCCGCGACTTCGCCCGTGTTGAAATTATATAGTAAAACCTTCCTCTTGAATCACTATCTATTTTAAAAAAACCGCCTTAAAATCCGTTGCGTAGTTTTAAAGATAGACAGACGGGAAGCGATTTTGTTTTATACTGTGTAGTGATATTTAGATTAATATGTGTTTTTCCAATAATAAAATTCATGTACGTTGTTAAAATTACTTGAAATCGCTACCCGTCAACATCTTGCGCCAGCTTACAAAATAGCCTTATTAATCCTCTTCGGTAATCTGTTGTAAAGTTTTGCATTGTTCAGTTTGTTTGTACTCCAGTTTAACGACAAATAAGTCCCAATTCATAATGGTTTTCCTATTATTTAAAGCCTTTTGTGGATGCCGTTTTCAATTGTCCTTTATTATTCATGAATAGTTTTGTTCAAAAAAATAAGTTAGTGCATCACCAAGTCTTCAAAACTTTTTAAAGACTTCTAAAGCATTTTAAGTCCTTATACAAGTCTTTTCGAAAATTAGTGACCATCCTGGCTATCTTGGCTGGTTTTTTTTTTCTTTCGTATATATTCATCTGGGGGAACAATGCATACCTCTGAATGTGACAGAATTTTCAAAATCACGCAGTGGTTCCGATGATCACATATAATTAAACCCTGTCTCTCTCTTTACAATCTTAATTTTATAAATTCGAAAGTGGGTTTGTTTTGTTACGCTCTCACGCTCATTATTAAATTTTACACAAACGATCATTATTAAATTTTGCACACACGTTGTCGGGGATACATTAGTGGAACTAGGACACCTTTAATCCAGAAAAAAGTACCAGAAAACAGAAAAATTCCACTCCTGACCAAAATATCTGAACAATTAAGATATGTAGAATAAATAAATGTTTTGACACCCCAAAAAAGAGAGCCGTGAAAAAAATCGCGGGCAAAAGGTAGTGTTTATATTAATATTCTTTCGATTTCTATATTGTATTCTTTTTTCATTGATCAAAAAGGTAAACAAACAATTCACGATATAGAACAAAACAAACAATACGAACAAATTCTAAATGAGTTAATCACTGAGTCAACTCTCTTTGATAATGCCTAATGTACAAATTCCATCTTTAAAACAGTCCAGTGACCATGGCGACGCTATATTTGTTTACGTTTTTGATCAATAGAAAAAGAATAGATCATACTTACTAACCATATTTTGTTGCAGGTTCTACGATGCACCTCAAACGAACGGGACGTCCGATGAGTATCCGCCTCATCCAAAGAGGAGTCTATTCACGAATCCCTCGCCCTTCCTGTATCCGCTTCCGAGCAATGCGAGCCTGTTTGATTACCATCCGTACCACAGCTACCAAGGCCAGGAAGGGGGATTTGAGAGGAGAGACGGTACGAGATTATTTGTTTATTAAGCATGTAATAAGACAAAATTATCGGTTTTAAGTGACTAGTTTAAGATTTTTAAATTCCTTATTTAAAAGTCAGTCCACTTAAAATAGTTGTGGAAAAATTACTGTTCCCGAGGGATCATCTAAAAATGAAATTAAAAATAAAATGTCTCACAAAAACATATAAATAAGCAATAATATTTTAAAGCCAGAGTAAACAGATCACGTTGCCTAAGCGCCTCTTTCACCAACTACAAGTAAAGTGTTGATTAGTTACTTTTAGAAATCATTTTCTGTTTTATTGAATTATTCCCTCGGTTTACTGCATCATTCGATAGGCGATTTTTTATTATTATTTTCTTATCAATGTTTGGGACTTTTACCGTACCAACAAAGGTATATCAGCCCCATCATCCACGGTTACCGGTGACTTTAAATGACAGTTAGCCTATTTGACGTTGATGAAAGAGGCGCTTAGTGTAACAGATGAAGTTATTTAAAATTAAATGCGAAAATTAGGGACGATGTATGAATTTTTTGTCACTCTCTTACGCAAAAGCCACTGAAACTATTTCAGTCAAACCTTACAGTAATATATTCAGTTTATATATCAGTATAACACCAAAGGCTATAATTAATAAAGATATGCGGATGAAGCCGCATGCAAAAGCATGTCAACACATACGAGTAAACTAGTAAAGAGCGAGTGACTGGAAGTCACGCAGTGGTCATATTAAATTTGAAGGTGGCATCACAGTTCGAGACGTTTCCTCAATGAACGCGCCCTTCGCCGAACAACGAGGTCTGGGCGGCACAGCAACCGGTCTTCTGAAGACCGACGACGAATGGAAGAACATCAATACAATGCTCAACTGTATACTCAGCATGGTGGAGAAGACGAAACGAGCTCTCGCCATATTGCAGCAGAGAGGTATTTATTATCTGTACATTTTTTTGACGACACATTTGGTCTAGTGGCTAGTAACTCTAGCTGTTAACCAAACGGTCGCGAGTTCGAATCCCGCTAGAGGCAAATGTTTATGTGTTAAATTTTTACCTTTTTACCTGAGTCATGGGTGTTTTGTATTTATAATATATATGTTTTTACAAAAAAAAGTAATGTATGTAGTATATCAATTGTCTGGTGTCCATAATACAAGCATTAGTTGATTACTGTGGAACTAGATGGTGCTGTGTGGGATGTGTGAAGATATTTATTTATTCACACTATTGTATTAATAAATAAATAAAAAATAAATGAATAAAACGATTGAAAAGAACAAAACCTGCAACACCGCGGTACTCCGCGCGCGCGTTCAATAATTCCCGGCTTCCAGTAACACGTATCAGTTAGATCAACATCAAAAAATTAACCCGTAAACACGTGTAATCAGCTCAATAACAAGTAGTAATGGACATAAATGTCTGTCTGTCTGTTTAGGCGTAGAACCAACTGAAAGCAATGATATAAAGAGAGCAGCGAGCGAAATAATGGCAGCGGCCGTTCGTCAGACTGAAGAACGAGTGGCTGAAGTCAGAAGACGGGCCGAAGATGCGGTTAATCAGGTAACACTTGTCGATACTTTTTGGTGGTCTTCTGCAAGAATGTGGCCGCCACATTCTTGCAGAAGACCACCAAAAATGTTTATTTTTTAATTTTATTTGTATTAGGGAAACATACAATATCTCGCTACACATTATACATATACTCGTACATACAAGAAAAATAGAAATAAGCAGAGTTTCCACTAAGTTATAATACTAAAACCAATGATATTTGATTAGTCTCGTTGCTCTCGACTAGATACAGCCGCCGTACTTGAAAAATGCGGCAACAAATACTACGCCGAATTCGGCGTACCCGAGCTAGTCACACTGCAAACTGTCTGTGATGTGTACGTGCCGAATCTTTTATTAAATTTTGGGCATAATAAAATGCCAATTTGCGTAGTGAAACTGTGTAAAAATATAATTAAACTGTGTAAAAAGTGATAAATAGTGACGATGTTTTACACACACTGCAATAAAAAGTTGTCGCATTCACGGAACTATTGCTTTTAGGTAGGGCCGTATCTAGTCGAGCGCAGCGAGACCAATCATTTATCTATGACTAAAACATATTATATCATAAATTAAAAGTTACTACAGAAAATTGGAGCAGGAAGAAAACATAAAAATATACAAAGAAAACATAGAAATATACAAGAAAACATACGAAGTAAGCAAAAAATGTTAGCACATTTTCCTTTGGATTTTTCAGTTATAGCTTTTCCCCAACCTAACATTGTCTCGCACTTTCATTTCATTGTATCTAATTTTTTCTATGCCAATTTCGACAGTAGTTGACAGAGAAATCAGAACTCAGTTAATCTAGTTGTTGAAAGTTTTAGGTTAGTTTATAATTTTCAATTATAGCTTGTATAACAAAGAAATCACTGGCTTTAAACGATTAGGTGAAGCGGCAGGCCTTGTTGGAGCTGCAGCGAGCTGTGGGTGCAGCTGAAACGAAAGCCTTAGAACTGGTTGCGACAGAGAGAAGCAAATTGGAGCGGTTGGAGAGAAGACATACTCCGCCGAGAGACCTCAGTCCTAATGCTCAACAACAAAACGTAAGCATTTATATGAAACTAGCTGTTGCACGCGATGTCGTCCGCGTAATTTTATAAAATCTAGCCTATGTTACTCCCTGATAATGTAGCTTTCTATGGGTGAAAGATTTTTTCAAATCGGTCCAGTAGTTTTAGAGCCTATTCAATTCAGTTGACACCGGGCAGAATCGTGATCAGCAGGGTCGAATTAGTCTAAAAAGACCCGGTGGCAAAAAGTTTCACTAAATGCCGTTAACCGTTGAAAGCAGGCGTCTTTTGAGATTTCTCCGCCAGTCTAATAAACACAATATCTCTGAAAACAAAGTAACTTACTCCATGACCAACCCTTACAGATTTATTATTAGTATTGATGATATTTGGTTTTGGTTCAGTGTTGTTGGAACTGCGGGAGAAAGGCGCAAGAGACTTGCTCCGGATGTAATTCGGCGCGATACTGCGGCGCCTTCTGTCAGCACAAGGACTGGGAGAACCATCATCAGGTCAGACCTCTTAAGAGTTTCTTTCAATACTTCATTTCACCTTATAAGCTATGAAAATAAACATGTAATTAACAAGCTAGTGCCCGCGACTTCGTCCGTGTTGAACGATGAAAGGTACCCTATGTCCTTTCTGGTGTCCTTTCTGCATGAAATGCAAAATTTCATGGTGATTGGTTCAGTAGTTTTTGCGTGAAAGCGTAACAAACAAACAAACAAACTCACATTCACATTTATAATATTAGGATTTATTGATTTAGCGTACTAAAGTGAACTCTTTTTTAATGTTTCTTTGTATTATATTAGAATATTATGATCTGCTTTTTCCTTCAATAAATAAATATATAGGAAATTCCGGTTTAGTTAGTAAACGTTGCCCCCACTATATTGCTATACCGGAACCATAAGCTGGTAAGGCCATTATTTAACAGCACATATGCTGTTTTGTTTCAGTTCGTTAGTAAGAAATGCCGAAGTTCATTCCCCTAACTTAACTTTGTCCCTTATCTTGCATAGTGAATTTTATTGACTGTGGCAAAAATATGGCGTTCGGTAGACTTATTTGTGATTTGAATGTGTGCGAGGTAGCTGATTAAAAAACCTTTTTTTAAAATGTCCAGGTTTGCAGTGGCCGAGACCAAAAACCGACTGCGTTGCGGACTTCTCCACCTGCCACCACTCTTCCGAAGACCCTGACGCGTTCCACGACACCAATCACCACTCAAACCTCGAGCACCGACAGCCGACTCAGTCTGAGCACGCTCAACTCGGCCGAGCGACTGTTGAGCACTCAAGAGAGGAGTCTCTCGTCGACCAACAACGACAGAATAACTCTCGCCACGCTATCTTCGGCTCAGGGCTTGATCAGTGGGATTGCGGCGAAGAAATGACGCCTCAACAAGGAGTTGGTTCAGATCAGGTCACCGAGGAAAATCAGAAGATAGGCTTTCTACATTTTTTAACCGGAAGGAAACTGGCCGCTTTTGAGCCCAACTCTGTTTACATACTTAGAATAATTATAGCGTTGCGCACAATATGGCTAGAAAAAATTGGATGTTTAAAACAGGACGGCGTTTGAAATAATTACGTACAGTTTAATGATAAAATCAAATAATAATTTAATGATAATCTTGTTTAGAGGTCCCAATCTGCATATTTTCATTGAAAAATGGATTTGGTTGATAATTCAGACTTATTTCGCCCAAAACAAACCACATTTTGGTATAAAGCAGTGACTCACAGACTTATTTCGCTGAATACAAACCACATTTTGGTATAAAGCAGTGACTCACAGACTTATTTCGCTGAAAACAAACCACATTTTGGTATAAAGCAGTGACTCACAGACTTATTTCGCTGAAAACAAACCACATTTTGGTATAAAGCAGTGACTCACAGACTTATTTCGCTGAAAACAAACCACATTTTGGTATAAAGCAGTGACTCACAGACTTATTTCGCCCAAAACAAACCATATTTTGGTGTAGAGCAGTGACTCACTGACTTATTTCACTCAAAACAAAGCACATTTTGGTATAGAGCAGTGACTCACTGAATTATTTCACTCAAAACAAACCACATTTTGGTATAGGGCAGTGACTCACTGAATTATTTCACTCAAAACAAACCACATTTTGGTATAGAGCAGTGACTCACTGACTTATTTCCCTTAAAAAAAAAAACAAAGTTCACGATATAAAGAGTCTTCTTTTATGAATACTCTTTTGAGACAGTTGCACAAGGAAAAGTAATTTGCCTATTTGCATTATTATTAAAAAAATCAACGCCTATAAATTCTAATTTCGTGAGTATTTTAACTATCTACTGAATTCTTAAAACGAGCAATAAAAAAATATTCGTTAAATTGAATAATATTCTTGCACGAACTATTCAATTTTAAAATAATAATTTATTATATTGAGCTAATTCAGTCACTTTTAGATAAAATGTAAGATATTTTATGTATATTTTCTGTGCCATAGTGTATAATATAACATTTAAGATCGCCTAAGTATATAATATTTTATGTACGTAATTAAAAACATTTCCAATATCGTAAAACTAAGTAAGTATCTAATAATAAAAATTGTATTGTATTTTGTCAGTTACTTGTTCTTTATACAATTAGATCACCAAGCAATAAAATAAAATAAAAAATCGCAGTATATTTATCTATAATATATAATTTTCTCGTGTCACAGTGTTTGTAACCAAACACCTCCGAACCAGCTTCACAAATTTTTATGATTTTTTTTTTGTGTATATTCGGTAGGTCTGAGAATAGGTCGTAAACTATTTTTATACCCCTAAGTGATAAGGGTGGCCCACCCCAATTTTTTTTTGTAAAACAACGTTTGCGGGTCAGTTAGTTATAAAATATATTTTTATTGTCTAAATAACAGCTTATTTAGACAATAATAATTACTAGTAATCATAAAATTACTTGTAACTAAGTCATGTCTGCCTGATTCGAGGTTCCTATTTATCAGCTGCAACATATGTAATAGTCCAGTAATTATAGTACTTAGGGCCTCTTTCACCATCTGTCAAGTAGGCTAACCGTCATTTAAAGTAACCGGTAACCGGGGATAATCGAGCTGATATAACTTTGTTTGTACGGTAAAAGTCCCAATGATTAAAAAGAAAATAATAATAAAAAATCGTCTATCGAAGGATGCAGTAACCGAGTGTATAATTTAATAAAACATAAAATTATTTCTAAAAGTAAATAATCAATACTGCACTTGTAGTTGGTGAAAGAGGCCCTTAATGTTTTAGGATTTTGTTGTAAGAAGTTTTGGTGATTCACTATTTTTACTGCATAAATAATCTAAATACATCGAAGTCCTAAAACTATGGATTTTGCGTGACAAATACGAAAGCGGCACATGTCAAGTACGCCTAAAACAGATTGATGGCGGAGTCAATGGTAAAAGGTAGTAACGACCAACTTCTACTATTCATTTTAAACTCATGTGTTGACGTAAAGTCACATTTCCTTTAAATGACAGGTGTTTGGTTGGTTTTAAATGACAGATGATACGACATGAGTTCCATTGCTCTACGCAAATGTCACTTTTAAAATAATGTTCCATAAAGTTTGTAGGTTTTGTATGGCGTGCGAAATCTATAATTGTAGTACATTGATGTCTAGATAGATCTAGATCTACAGCATCAGAATTGGTGTGTCAGGAATCTTAGACCTATTAATTTTCTCTGTTGTCTGTTCGGCTGGAATCACAGTGGGAATAAAAAATGTCTAAATTGCACTAAACATTATTGCAAGTGAGATTTTTTCAAATTTCTCAAAATTGCCCCTTAACAAGAATAATATGGGAATAACTTTACGAAAGTCAAAACATTTTTTTTTTTTCTAGAATAAGTCACTTCGTGCAATATTATACTAAGAAAATAAAAAAATAGGTTTTAAAATTTCTTATTAATTTTCTAATTATATTAATCTAACATTAAAAATAGGTAATGTAAAAAATTCCGAATTTAATATTTCATAAGTGTAAAATTGTTTATTTAAATTTAGGTTATTTTATAATTACTATCAGTTCCTAATTAGATTTTTGTAAAAGATTTATTATTTATAAGTACATATTTATTTGTAAATTACATATGTGTTATGTCTTTAATAAATTATTTTATGGTTAGGTATAACATCGAATTATTAAAAAAATATTTCAAAGCATAATTAATATTTTAAAGGTACATACAATTAAAATTATTTTACAATACATATATATGGTTTAAAATTTAAAATGTATTTTTTTTTTTAATATGAACCGTAATACATAAATTTCATATTATATTAGAAAATTAACTTATTATATGAAAGCTTTCTCGTGTGACTCGAATCAATTTATATTTTATACAATGAATTTTCGCACTTAAGGTGAAACAAGTCGGCGGCCCGAACTCATCGGTCTCATGGCTAAAATGCGTTCTGTCTCACACAGCACAAAGCGCGGGAAGAGCAGTCGAGTGAGATGCACAATGATTCATACCAAAAATAAAATCATAAACAGACCCTTGGGCAAAAACTCTTTTTGACAAAACTACTGCATATATCTTCTTCGTGTAAAGTTATTTGAACTCTTGAATAACTAATCAATGTTTGTAGGCAAAGTATTTTGGAATTTTTGTACACTAGAGTGACCTATTCACCCTCAAAGTTGCATTAAAACTTGTGTTAAAATATGGATTTTTCAAGGATCATATCTTTTAAATTAATATTTTTTTAAAGATTGTATGCCTAGAAACCTAGTTAACGACAAGATAAATCGGTATCATGCTTACTTTTGTAAATTAAACATAAAACAGCGGAGTAATTAGCTTTCTACGTTTGTATGGAGGAAAGCTGACTTGTATTACCTTAAGGTTTAAAACATTTGTCATTTGAATTTTTGTTACACCTAATCCAGTAAAGTATAATTATGTTATTTTAATATTTGTTTTAAAATTCAAAAACTTTTATATGTTGACATATAGTTTTTGGCTATGGCTGTATGTATGGCGCATATATCTTGAAATTTTGTTTTTAAGTCTGTCTGAAAGTCCAGAGCAGAGAGACCAACTTCTACAGTAGTACACACTTGATAGGGGGTGTCGTGAATCTTCGTTCACACATAAAAGAAAGTAAGGCTCCAACGAGTAAGCTTAAAACTTACAATTAACCTTATATACAATATCTCTAAGGATCATAATGCAACGCAGTTTTGTCTCACTCGCACGAACGTAACATGCCGCTAACATGGCGGCAGTTGATGACCAATAGCGGTACTGGAAAAAGCCGCGAAGTGTGTGGATTTGTCGATAGCATTTCTCACACTTTGAAAATTCCTCTACGCAGGTACATCGTGACAATTTTGATACTTTGGACATTTCGCCATATAGATATTTTGATACTAGACATTCTGAGATACTGGACGTTCTGATACTAGACATTTTGAGAGACAGATCTATCATTTTGGAACAATGAACATTCTGACACTGGACATAATGTACCTGAGCCATGTAAACCATATCAGTTGGGTACTTCTGTACGAACTATCAAGTTACTTTTTTTTTTGCTAAATTTCACAACTTGTAAAGCATATTATTGGAGTGTGTTGTATGCATTTACGCACACGAAATTTAAATGTAAATATTTAACTGTATGCATGTGTAAATGAAATTAACTAATGTTACAATTGATTTTTGTCGATTTCTAAATAAAAGTATTAGTAAATTTTCATTTTGTTTTAATGCCAAGAGTTTTAGAAAGATTTTTAATAATCTTATTTTCTTTATGTTAAGGTCTGAAGACAGGCTGACGGTCCACTTGATGGTAAGTGGCTACCGTCGCTTATAACACAACCAATGCCACATGTGCTATGAGTGCTCTGCCCCTACTGCAGTAGGGTTAAGGATAAGGGATAGGAAAATGGGTTCTGTAATTTTATAAATAAAAAAATAAGATAATAAATTTGAAGACACGTTTGGTCTAGTGGCTGCTAACCCTAGCTGTTAACCGAACGGTCGCAGGTTCGAATCCCACTAGGGGAACGTTTATGGGTTAACATTTTACCTTTTTACCTGAGTCATGATGTTTTGTATCCATGACTCAGATATTTATTTATCAAATCAAATCAAATTATTTATTTGCAGTAAAAATAAAGAATCTCAAGTTACTAAAGATGGACTAAAGATCTGAATGTCTGAATCTGAAGTGTCTGAAAGGACACACACGGCGAGAAGTAGCAAAAGCACTTTGAACTGGAAACATTAAACGAAATATTTCATAGCTTGCTAAAAAAATCTAGTAAGTAACAAATGTTATAAACATTCAAATGTAAAAACGTAAAAAACTACTGAACAAATACAGTAATTTATAGTTTATAAATTAGAATAACACCATATGTTGTTATTTACCAGGCAAGGGCTGGTATATAAAGAGGGAAAGTATGTTTGTTATTCTTTCACGAAAAAGTTACTCAATTTATAATTATGTAACTTTACACTAATAAAGTTTGTACATGAGAAGTTAAATGAATGATACATAAATGCATATTTCTTGTCCATTGAACGCCCTGCGGCTAGATGGACAGACTATCTAAAAGGCTTCACATTAAGAGGGTGGGTGTGAAAAACTGAAGACCTTGCGTGGTGGCGAGCCTTGGGAAAGGCCTACATCCAGCAAAGGACAGACATAACATAGATTAAAATTAAAATACATTTATTTTCAGTTTTATATGGGTCCACCAATATTTTAAATTTTTATACTTTAAAGTCATTATACGAGTATCTAGACAGTTCCTATTTAAATAAAATAAAACATAATTAAATTGAAAAACGTCTTTAGGAAATGTCTCTGATAGTGAAAGAATCTGAAATGACAAAAACATTAAATACCTTTCACTACAAACAGAAAAGTTTAATCAAAGGCTTGTTAAAAGGTTCAACTCACTACCACCGAATGAATTTGAATGAATGAACTACTCTTTTTGAAACGACACAGAGCACTTTTCAATCAACTTCAGTCTACATAAATAGCAGACGCTAACATTATATAAGTTTGAATTTAACAAAGATTAATATGAACACATTTTAATGATTGAGGTAAGAACTAAAACGTGAGGGATTCAAAAGAAGCGGCACTTTTTGAGATCAAAGATAACGCCCGGGGCCGACTCGCTTATGACTATAGCCAAGCTTGTCAGACAACGAAAGTATTGCTGTCAGTTCGCCAAAGCTCCCGAAAATTGCTTGTGGCGTTTCGCCACAAAGAGACGTAACCAACAAAGATGTCTGTCACGTTCTTTGTAGTTGGGGATGTGCAGAATGGACAGCTTAGTTTCATTTTGACATTGAAACTAAGTATGTATCTGTTTAAACCTTTCTTTTCGTACTAAATATTTTAAATCAGCTTGTGCCCGCCACTTCGTCCGGGTGCAAGCTAAGTAGTGGAATATAAGAGGGGTTTTTGGGATTTTCTCGAGCGCGTCAGATATTGCCAATGTATATGCCACACGTGTCTCCGATAACGGATATGTATTAATATGCCGGTTTGGATGTTGGGGATGGTGGGGGTTGGGGTAAGAATTTAAGTACAACTCGAGCGCGTCAGATTTTCAGATGTTAAGTGAACTCAAACTAAGCTTCCATTAAAATATAGACGTTTCGGATGTAACGCAAGCTCGTGGTAGCTTTTTGAAAATGCACAAAAGATTTTTGACGATTGCCATTTTGAAATACTCGAGCGCGTCAGATTTTCATACACAGTACAGCCTGAATTCCTGATTGTGCTGGTTCTTAATCTGACGATTATTTGGAGGATTTTTCTTAATACAGTGTTTACAAACTTTTAAACGCCTATAGACGCTCACCTCACCGTTGCTTCTGTTTTGTAGAGTTACAAACACTGTGACACGAGAATTTATATATATATATATATATATATATATATATATATATATATATATATATATATATATATATATATATATATATATATATATATATATATATATACCGATTTGTGATTTGTTACTTGAGTAACCGAAGAAAGTTGTTTGACTGGTCATGATGCAATGATTACAATCCTTATTAAGAAAACAAGATCATGCAAATTTATTGTATAATATCATCTATATTCTATACTAATATTATAATATAAGACGGTAAAGTTTGAATGTTTGTTTGTTGTTTGTATGTAGGGGGTAATACTTCAAAACTACTCATCCGATTTAAAAAAGTTCTTTCACCAATTAACACAAACATTTGCTCCAAGCGAGATTGGAACCCGCGACCGTTTGGTTCACAGCTAGGGCTACTAGCCACTAGACCAAACGTTACAATGGAATCTCATGCTAAATATTCAAATAGGGCATTAGCTATTTAAAAATTAAGATTCATATCATCAATCAATACTAATAATAAATCTGTAAGTGTAGGTATTGTATGTATGTATGTTCCTTCATAACTCTTAAACGAATCAACTGATTTTCATGAAACTTGGTAGAAAAATATTTAGACGTACAGGACACAGGATAGGCTACTTTTTTCTTTTTCAACGCGGACGAACTCACAGGCACCAGGTAGTTTTACCAGTAGTATAAATCTGGCTATTTTTTTATAATATTTTTAAATATGATCTATTATGTATTTTATACTTTATTTTTAATTAAGTTTTAATTTTACTCTAAGTAGTCAAAATAGGTGACGTAAATCACGCTTTTCTTCTATGTCCTCGAATTAATTTTTTCTGTTATTATTCTTATTTAATTATTAATTTTTATCCTCAATTTATTAAAAGGAATTGATCTCACCATACAGGTGTAGTCTATTTGTTAGACCCATTGTAAATTTATTAATAAAATATTTTGTTTCCTTCTTCCTTTTAGGTATTTATACTAGCCTATGTTAATGACAGTGTAGTTTCCCAACAGTGAAAGAATTTTTTGAAATCGGTCCAGTAGTTTCGAAGCCTATTCAATTCAAACAAACAATCAAATGTTCCCTCTTTATGGTTTATTATTATTATAAGTATAGACTTATAAACTTTTTTATACATAGGTATGGAAGGATAAGGAAATATATAGGTAACTACCTATATATCCATGACCTCCCGATCTATTTATCAAGAAGCGACATATACTCGGTTAAAAATGTATATGTCGCAGTATAATCGAAGAAAACGGTTTTTTACAAATATTCTAGTACGATTGCAATAGACCGGATAACAGGAAACACAACGAATTTGGTAATCATCCGAGGTAATTTCAAGATCTTTGCAAAAATCCCAATTTGTTTACTTAAGACGTTTAGAAAATGTAACGCTGATTGGTAATGATGTCAAGCTTCTCTGTTCTGGTTGGTCAATCACGTAAGTAACGTTCATTTTGACCAATCATAGCTCAAGAGTTGAGCGTTTATTCGCGACTTACCCAATGGTAGGGGAGCCCAAGAGGGTATTTTTGGATTTACTCGAGCGCATCAGATATTGCCAATGTATATACCCCACGTGCCTCCGATAACGGATATGTATTAATCTGACGGTTTGGTAGGTGGGGTTGGCGGGGGTGGGGGTAAAATTTTAAATACAACTCGAGCGCATCAGATTTTCAGAGGGGATGTTAAGTGAACCTAAACTAAGCTCCCATTTAGAATTCAGACGATTCGGATGTAACGCAAGCTCGTGGCAGCTTTTTGAAAATGCAAAAAATATTTTTGTACTACTCGAGCACGTCAGATTTTCATACAGACGGTTCAGCCTAAAGTCCTGATCGTGTTAATTCTTAATCTGACGATTATATGGAGGATTTTTTAAAATACAGCGCCTACAAAATTTTGAACGCCCGTAGACGCTCACCCCACCGCTGAAATGAAAAACTTCATATAACCTTTTTTTCTTCTTACCATCCAATCTTCAAAGTCCAATAGGTCCCCACGATGCTCGAGTGACTACACATTTAGCATCGTGGGCTCCCTAACCATAAAACTGGTCGGATTTTTCGTTTGGATCCTTAAAGTACCTCGAATGATTACAAAATTCTTTGCTATTCCTATTAATCGGTCCGTTGCTATCGTACTATATAGGATTTTGCAAAAATCCCTTTTTTTTCGATTATACTGCGACATATATATAAACCAACCTGATTACAATATAATAAGTCTTTATGATACATAAATAATTAATTTATGTAAAAACATGTTTTGTATATTAAGTATTATTCAGTTTCATCGTAACAGAGGCCAGGGACGTACAAGCGCTCGCTATGCAGGTATTTTTTTTTCTATTTTATTTAACTATTTTTTCCTTATAAACTCAGTATAACCATGGCGGTTGATGCAGTCAATGTTTTTCTTTAATTTTAATTAATTTTTGTAATACTTTTTTTTAATGTGAAGAAATCTTTTTCACTTATATAATACAAGCACTCGACTTCATTCGCGTCCCATTATCTTATGTGTTGAATCACAAATTCAATCTTTATTTCGTTGAATTTTTTATTTTTATATGATCCCTCGGGAACCTTACTTTTTTTCTAGAATCTAGATGAAAGGTACCCTATGTCCTTTTCTGTAACCCTGACAACGTGGTTTCGAAATTTCATGATGATCAGTGGAGTAATTAAGGCGTGAAAGAGTAACAAACAAACTCATTTTCGCATTTTTATCAGTTAGATTTTGATTTATATGTAGGTATATATTTGTATATGTTTCCAAATAAAATAGGCCAGCTGTCCCGGAACGATGTTCAAGTTATGCTGAAATTAGTGATGAATATCAATTTTTTTGATCTTTTTAGTAAATTTTCTAGGACTTACATCAACACATTTTTTTAATACTATTCTTTATAATATTTCAGATTGAATTCGTGACGTCCATACTTCTGTTAACAACTGTTTGCACTACTCCACATCATGTGTATTTCTTCGAGAAGAGGGACCCTGTTTTACCTACAGACAAGGTATTCTTTCCGGAATCGGGTACGATAAACTCCATTTATAGGAACGAACCTAATCATGAAGTTAGGAATTTACTAGTGCCACTATCAGGTCGGAGACCTAGACCACCTATGTATTACAATCTTGTCAAGGAAGGAGAGAATCTAGGGCAATTCGTACTTCTGCCAGATGGCAAACTGCACAGGATTAACGATGGAAGAGATTCGACAGCAGACTATCCTTACAAAGGTACGTCTAACACATTAAAGTATGAAAACAGTGATCAGTTACCCAAAGAAATTTACATCGGAGCTAGTGATGGAATATACACGTTTAATCCCGAGACAATGACCGTTGCAAAGTATGGGAACATAAGTGATGACATAATAGCCATAGACAAAGTTAGCAATGAAGATGTAATTTACATACTAACCACAGATCACAAAATTTATAAAATAACCGGAAGAGGTACTGATAAAACACAAGTGAAAGCCATTGAATACGCTTCTGACTTCGTTTTAGATTTTCTTGAAGGCATTTTTTATACTGACGAAGAGAATAAACTTAATTTTCTAGAAAAAAATAGTACAGTGCCTCACAAGTTTCAAGAATTTGACTTTAAAGTGAAAAGTACTGTTTTAGGTAAACCTATGTTTGGGTTTAGAGTTGATGAGGAATTATCACATAGGATCCCGTATATAGTTAATGGTGTATGTTACATAGTATCTCCAAACAGCACAGTGCCTGCTACTAACTCAAACTCAGTGCCAGGATTGACAGCGTTTGATGGAGAGTATATATTTGTACATTATTATGCTGTAGATGGTGAAATTTATGAGCACAATGTACTTGGAAGTATACCTAAGGATGTCTAGATATTAATATCTAAATGGTAGGTAAGTCTAGGTATTAAAGGACAAATTAGTTGTGATATGTAAAGATCATTGTTTAATCTCAGTATTTGAAACAAACTAGAAGATATCTTTTAAGTTTAAGTTATTGATGTTTTCGTGATTTATTGAATTTTCTATAAAAAAACCTTGAAATGTTGGATGCAAATTCGTGTACAAACTTGTTTGTTACCTAGTAAATTAAATAAATTGGTACTATAATAGTTACCTAGTAAAGTTAAAAAATCTTAACGAAAAACCGTTAAAAAAATGTGTACAGCTTAACGGCAAAATAAAGTATTTTTTTATGAGTTGTGCTTTATTTTTATTTAATATACTTTTCATATTATTATTATTTTAATAAATAATTTGAAAATATTCTGTAATACAAGAAATTATTGTAAAAAAAAATATTTTGTAATTTGTACATTTTTATCTTAATAAATGATTAATAACTAGAATCGCAATAAAAAAAACCTGTTATTCAAGCCTAGATCGATAATAATAAAATGTACTTGTAAGGTAGAAATTTATAACGTATTTTTATTGTGAGACTTTTGCGAGATTTTTATTTTGCCTTAACTCCTAAGGTTAAAAACCTAAGATTTAAATTATAAAAATAGTTTTCAGATACAAAGCAAATATGTTATACAATAATTACCCAAGATGATTTATAAATAATGAATTAAGAATTTCGCCAAAAAATCCTATCGATTTTTTACCAAAAATTTATAAATAACAATTGTATAACATATTCATGAAATATACAAAACGATCTTAAAAATACGTCGTGGATGAAAACAGGAATAAATTTTGTTGATACCTATACTCAGGCCTTTTTTGTCACTTCTTTTTTGGGGGCACGTTAATTCTCGAAAATTGTAAGTCCATAAATTTTGTACCCCCTTGCCACTGTGTTTTGAGGAAAAAAATCAAATTAAATTATTTTTTATTGTTTAAAAACATAATATCTTTGAAATTAAAGCGTGAACTTATATTTAGATAACAATATAAAAAAGTAACTCCTTTGGGGGCACTGCACGTGCCCCCACAAAAAAGCCCTGCCTATACTATGTCGCAGCCAACTACATAATTAGCCGTTCTATTAACAGCCTAGCCTTTTTACTAAACGGCGCCGTTCAACTAGCGGCCTGAATAATATTCAAACATTTAGCGCCTCTTTCACCAACGTCAAGTAGGCTAAACCGTCACTTAAAGTCACCTGTCACCGGGAATAATTTAGCTGATATACCTTTATTTGTACGGTAAACGTCCCAAACATTAAATAGAAAATAATAATAAAAATTCGCCTATCGAATGATGCAGTAAACCCAGTGCATAATTCAATAAAACAGAAAATGATTTCTAAAAGTAACTAATCAACACTTTACTTGTAGTTGGTGAAAAAGGCGCTTAGTCAAACAGCTAGGTATATGACTTGCATCGATAACGCGTTTAACTACTTGCCTAGCCAAGTCAGTCCTTTCGGTTCCCAATTACTCTGTAGTTGTAAGAGAAACGAGAAAAGAGGGCTTTAATATCTATTAGTGATAGAATGACAATGCCAGAATGAATACTGGATGTTTTTATATAAGAAATACTTACCTAATTAAAAAAAAAAAGACCAAGTGTCCTGCCTAGTACGTTGGCAACGACAAACTACGCACTGAGTTGACGTCGCCAGCACGCCATGTCACGCGTGGTGGTATATTGCAATTAAAATTGACGTCCAGTTTAGACGATATACACACGTTGACATGACGGCGCTCGCCGGACCATCCGCTGAGATTTTCATTTAAAACTGTAGGGTGACCATGAGTTTCAAAAAAATCAGGAGCCCTAGCCAAGAGCAAACGTACAGTCGTAAACGCAACGCTCAGGCTACGCTACGCTGGGAGAAAGCTTTGTGATTGGTCAAAATTTTATGTGGGCGTTACAACAACCAATCACCTGGCTTTATTTCTTATGTTTCGTAAGTATGTACGCAAAGGGAGCGTTTGCATTGGTTTGCTCTTGGCTAGGGCCCCTGGAGTCGTTAGTTGAAATGATAGTGTAATAAAATATTTGTGTATGTACATTACTTTTTGACATGTTTGGTCTAGTGACTAGTGGGTATAGTACCCTAGCTGTTAACCAAACTGTCGCCGGTTCGAATCCCGCTAAGGGCAAATGTTTATGTGTTGCCTTTGTACCTGAGTCATGGATGTTTGTATTTACAAAAATAATCTATATAATACAGGCATCAGTTGCTTACTGTGGAACTAAATTGTGCTGTGTGGAATGTGTGAAGATATAATTATATTATTATTATATTTGTATATAAATAAAATACATACAAACTATTTGCGACCAAAGAATCGCGAACAAATTGTATAAAAGACTTAAATTAGTCAATTTACAACTCAATATACACCACCAAATTTTACAACTCTCACAATCTTGTGATACCAAAGTCCATCTTCTATCCCGAATCTATCCCTTATCGATGTCAGCATCTCTTATGTTCCCCCTGCGATGTGTGCTTTTAAAAGCAGCTGTGGTCACCTACTATCAATAGGAAGATCGTCAGATTGGACGCCATCTATTTTTAAACTGAACCTTCTTTGTACGCGATAAAAGTTTAATTTCCAAGCTTGAGTATTCTGTGACGCTTCAGTGTAACGATCTCGTATCGTTTCTGCATGACCGTCACAAAAGACCACAATGAAATAACAGCACGTGTGCATTTGTGTTTCGGTGAGTAACAGAAGCCGGAGCCCATTTCCGTATCCCTTATTCTTAATATTACTATGGTCGACAGCGCACTTACAGCACCTGTGGCGTTGCTTATGTTATAGACGACGAGCTTGTCTGTCGACGTTAACATAAAAAATTCACTTCTGACACGAGTATTCTGTACGTGTGCATTTTAAAGTGAAACTTTTATTCCATCGCCTCAAATTTTTTCGTCTATCCATCGCATGTCGCATTACAGCCGGCCGAGGAGTGGGGGTAAAGTAAAAGGCGCTCGGTAGAGCCGCCAACGCCAATATGGCGGCGTCCATGGCTCCCATCAGCTGACCGTAAAGAAAAAAGTTTCACTTGCATCGTGGTTTCATAAAACCACACAATGTTTTTTTTAATTTTTTTTTTTTAATTGTCCCTAAACTCCCTCAAAGCATTGTCACCGTACACATGTCGCGAGCACGCCGGGCGAGCGCGCGTATGACAAAAGTACTCAAAACATAAAGACAGGCACTCAGGGCGCGGTTTAATCACGGGCCCGTCACTCTTGCTCCACGGATCGAATCGAATATGCCCTATTGCTTCACTAGAGAGCTTTGGCTGTGTTCACAATACTGCATTTAATTGTTAAGCTTATATCGAGGAAAATATTTAAAGAAATCAATAATAAACAGTATTTTCACAGTATATTTATTCTTCTTCTTAGCCTGCCACCTCTCTAAGAAGGTTAGCGACCTTGGAAGCTGTTGCGCGAAAGAAGGAGCGAGTGCTTAATCCGAACCACTCTCTTAAATTCTTAAGCCAGGATGTCTTTCTTCTGCCTCTGCTCTGCTTTCCTTGTATTTTCCCTTGCATCACTAGGTGAAGAATACTGAAGAAAGAATGAAGGACATTTTTTAATCTCGAAAATCAGGCTGACGGTCCATTTGATGGTAGGTGGCTACCTTCGCCTATAACTTGTATATAGATTTTATAGATGTCGCCTATTATTTAAGCCTTTATTGCTGATACAACTAAAAATTTAATATATACATGTTCACACATAATATATGCACATCGGGTCGGAATTAGTTCATCAGCGTGTCTTGTGACACATAGGCCTCTTCCAGCTTCTTCCACTTGAGTCTATCTTGAGCTTTCTTTGGCCAGGTTACCCCACCAATCTTCTTGATATCATCAGTCCACCTTTTTGTCTGTCTACCTCTTTTCCTCTTACCGTCTCGTGGTTGCCATTCTGTTATGATTTTAGTCCACTTTGTCCTGCTGTCTCTTAGATGTCTTAGATGTCGCCTATAGATGTCTCTAAATTGTCTGAACTGGATTCGAGAATTAAACTCTTCTACCCAACTGATATATAGGGATGTACTTGCGCAGAAGAGACATTTTTAAAGCGTGGGAAATGCTATCGACCAACCCACACGCTTCGCGGGTTTTTTTTAATACCGCTATTGGTCGCCAGCTGCCGCCATGTTAGCGGCATGTTACGCTCGTACGAGTGAGACAAAACTAACAGATGCATTATATTATGAACCTTATATGGAGGAATATAGGTTAAGAATATACATACATAGTATGTACTAATTTATTATTAGTAATGATTGATTGATTTTGTAAAATGTATAAATATACATAGATACCTATGTAAATAATAACAATTAATGTACGTTTTCCTGTACTGAGGAATAAAATTCACGGTAACAAAGTTAATAACCGTTTATTAAAAACAATAAATAATGATTATATTATGTGAGTCACAGTTTAAACAAAGCGCTGAGCAATTCGTGAGTACATCGTCACCCACAGTAATAAGATAACAGTAGTCACATTACAGATTTATCAGGTCATGAGAGTTCAGTTGTCTGACGAGAACCGAACATTACCGAGAGAGAGAGAAAGAGAGAGAAGAGAATCCGAACTCGCTCGCGACTCGAAGTTTGTAAAGTCGGGGTACGAAAACCTTAGTCAGTTTTCAAATTCACTCTTAGTACCTTTTGAAACTAAAGAACTAAGCAGACAACTGACGGACGTGTAAAATGAAATTTTAGCATTTCTGATAAACCTTGGTGCAAGCAAATGTCGACTTTAAGGTGACGAACCTTTTCCTACCCCGACTTTACACGCGACTGAAAATCAACTAAATTTTATCATTTCTAATTACACATCAAAGCATTTTGAGTCAAGGTGGCGGTGAAGAGTCACTTGCTATATTTCTGTATTCTAGGAAAGAGAAGATTTCGAACAGATTTTAATAAAATTTTACAGTAATTTAGTTTCTTTCACACAGGAACCGGAGCCGTTCAACTTCGATATCTGTCGTTTGTTATACTGTGACACATTATCGCGAGATGTTTGGTTGGACCGGTTTTTAACACGATCAAGTAAACAATACAAGTAATGCATTTTATGCTTATTGACTAGTAGTATTCGTGAGTCCTAACTGTGAACACAATGCGTGCCCACGTAAGTAACATCACTACTATTCTTCTACTGTCTTTACCTAAATGTTTACATAAAATCGTCACAGTCTGTCACAAATCTGGTCTCGCCAGGTGAGAGCACTAGTGATGTGCCAGATATCCGTATCCGTATCTTTTACCTTATTAATTTTTAATTCATAGCTGAAATATAGGTGATTCTATATAATCTTTAAAATCTAAATCCATCGTATAAGTGAGTTGTCCTATTGGGAAATTATGGTGGAAGCCTATGTACGTAGGTGAAAATCCTGCAGCTAAAAATATGATAATGATCATTTAATCAGTCAATTTTATCATTAAAAGTTTAATAATCCTATAGTAATTTGACAACGCGTTTAGTCTAGTGGTTACTAACCCTAGTTGTTAACCAAACGGTCGCGGGTTCGAATCCCGCTAGGGGCAAATGTGTTTATATGTTGAAATTTTGCATTTGTACCTGAGTAATGGATGTTTTGTATTTATAATATGTATGTATTTACAAAAAAAAATAGTAATCTATGAAGTATATCAACTGTCTGGTATCCATAATACAAACATTAGTTTCTTAATGTGGAACTAACTAGATGGCGCTGTGAGGAATGTCTGTATCTATCCGAGATAAATAAATAAATCTCTTAGATTTATTTATTTATCTCGGATAGATACGGATACGGATATCCGGAAAATCACTAAGTAGTAGAAACTAATGAAATTGTCATTAGTTAGACTCCCTGTAGTCTACTGAGTCGATAGAAAAGCGTTCGTCTCACGAGACAATAACTACAGCTGCTCTCTGCCGCTACCTTTTCAGGTATTCCTGTTAATTTTACTCCTGACTGTACCACTAACGTACTCGTCACCAGTAGAACCCAAAAGATGGCTTTTAAGTAGACCAAATGCAGCCTTAGTTAACAGGTTAAAACGGAACCCACAAACCTATCATTTTCAAGTGTTAAGGTATCCCGTAAAAGGTAATTTTGAGCAAAATATTATAATGCGATATTGGTGAATAATCTTTTTCTTTTATCCTTAACATATTATAAAACAAATTCCTCCGCCGCGTCTGTCTATTCGCGATAAATTCATAAACTACAGCACCGATTTTTCATGCTGTTTTCACCAATGTATATGTAGAATGGGCCTCGATGAAGGTTTTAGTATGTAATTTACAAAGTTACGCGGGCGAAGTCGCTAGTACTTATACAAAAACTAGATGACCTGGTAAACGTTTTGAAAAAAAAAAATATCGGTCAGCCGTTTCAGAGGTGTTGTTACAAACACTGTGACATAAGAAAGTGGGTAGACCGATTTTAATTCGGTTTTCACATATGGAAAGAGCGATAAACGGGGAAGATTTTTTTATATATAAAAATTGCACCCCAGGCCAAGCCTTGAGCGAGTTGCCAGTGCATTATAATACTCTTAGTAAGTACTAAGCAGAAAAATGCAAGCAATTTTATTGCAAGCAAATGTCGACTTTAAGGCGACCAACCTTTTCCCCCGACTGTACAGATGTGGCTCGTTTACTATTTTATTACTTACTAGCTGCTTGCTGCCTGCGACTTCGCCCGCGTAACTGTAAATTATATACTAAAACCTTCCTTGAGAACCACTCTATCCATTGGTGAAAACAGCATTAACACCGGTGCAGTAATTGTTAAGTTTATCGCCAATTATCGCGAACAGACAAAGGCGGCGGAGGACTCTATTTTATAACTAGCTGGCGCCCGCGACTTCGTCCGCGTTGAAAAAGAAAAAGTAGCCTATCCTGTGTCCTGTACGTCTAAATGTTTATCTATCAAGTTTCATGAAAATCAGTTAATTCGTTTAAGAGGAACATACATACATACAATACCTACACTTACAGATTTATTATTAGTATTGTTATGTAAGGATGTATTGATTTAAATGCATTTTTCGGGCTTCCAGGTTATCCCCAACCGGCAACAGAGAGACCTGAACCCTCTTTAGCTAAGGGTGAATATTTGTGTGGAAATAATGTGTGTAAACTACAACCTGGAGAAATACCTAAGGGATGCAATGGTGTCTGTCAATATAGAGTATGAAAACTCCTAATCACGTGACGACGTGACGCTTTACTTGAATAAACGAATTGAATCAATATGTGATATAATTTTCATTTTATTTATTACTAGCTGGTGCCCGCGGCTTTGTCCGCGTTCTCTATAGCCTATAGCCTTCCTCGATAAATGGACTATCCAACACAAAAAGAATTTTTCAATTCGAACCAGTAGTTCCTGAGATTAACGCGTACAACCAAACAAACTCTTCAACTTTATATATTGGTATATATTTTATTATTTTCATCATTTTACTACTACCTTTTAAAAACGTTCCAATGATTTTGTTTGGACTATTCCCGTTAGTTCAAATTGATTGATTTAATTGGACTTTTTAGTTTCAGTAGTCCAATTACGTTGATTCATTGGACTATTGAAACTAAAAAGTTTCTCAATATAAATAAATATTTTCAGGCAATTTTATTACTCCTTTGCAGCGCCATCTAACGATTTAGTCCCACAACATTAACCACAGCGCCATCTAACGTCAAAGAATTGTTATCCAAAATCGTGCCTAACGCACCTAAATATAATTTTTTTATACACACCATACTTCAAGTAATTATTTAAAAGGGCATTTTTTTACAAAAAAAAAAAAAAACAAAAAACATTTTTACAAATTTATTTTTTCCACTTTTGCTCCCAACTCTTCTGTGACGTCTTGAAAGTGGCGACATCTAGTTTGTCCGCGATTAGCTTTCCGTACTGAGTGCCATTCAACAGATTGCTTTTGTCTGAGAGTTCTGTCATTATTTTAACTTTTTGCTCTGTGGACGCGACCGCGAAAACTTGCTCCAACGCTCGTGATCCGTACTGCGAGAGCGCGAGCTTCTGATAATAACCCTGTAATAATAAACAACAAAGTTACACAGACAACGCAAAAAATTGTAAACAAAACCCGACCCATACTGAGTTTTACATACTAAACACGCACGCACACAAACGCACTAACACACCCACACGCGCGCACACTCATACACATACTAACGCGCGCACAAGTATGCATACACACGCGCACGCGCTCACGCTCACCAAATATTGGCAAATATTGACGAGTAATGGCAAGTATCTGCATTGCAAGTATTGGCAAATATTGAAAGTAATGGCAAGTATTTGCAAGTATTTACAAGTATTGGGGAAGTATTGGCAAGTATTTGCAAGGATTAGCAAGTATTGACAAGTATTAACAAGCACTTGCAAGTATTGGCAAGTATTGACAAGTATTAACAAGCACTTGCAAGTATTGACAAGTATTTGCAAGCATTGGCAAGTAACTGCAAGCATTGGCAAGTATTAATAATAGGTAATTTGCAAGTATTGGCAAGCATTGAAAAGTATTAGCAAGTATTGAAAAGTATTAGCAAGTATGTATTGACAAGTGTTGGCAAGTAATATACCTTGAGCCTCCATACGAGCTTGTCCCTCGCTTTGACGCCCACGAACTGTCCCTTGCAGAGGGCGTCTGCCACGTGACATCCCTTCTGGTCGCACAAAATCACCATCAGCTGTTCCGCACTCAACTCCAACAGACTGTTGACAGCTTTCGTCGGTCTCTGCAAGTGCGTTATGACATTTCAGCAATATGTACTATCGCGGTCAATGGAGCAGACCCACTTTTCATACAAATTTGTCTAACGTTGAATTGAGGTTGTCATAGTAACGTAAATGTTATAATACGAGTAGGTATTTGAAGTAGGAACAAAGATAAATACAAAATGTACACACGAAATTGTTCCTTACGGTGGGACTGCTCCCTTGACCGCGATAGTACATCGAAAATTCTATAATTTTGAATGGAGCCTCTGAATTGATTATGAAACTATAGTACTTACTATATACTATAAAAAATAGTAATATACTATAGCTAAAGCTATCTAGTGTGGAACTAGATGGCGCTGTATAGAATTTGTGATGATATTTATTTGTTATTTATCTTCTCATGATGATGATGATGATGATGATATCGCTGCTTAAAAACTAAAGGGCCACAAATCAAAATTACATTAATGTTTTGTCTATTTTTTTCTTATTACATATACATCAAATATATGCATATTATACGTCGTTAGAAGCGTATTTTTAGGTAGCATTAAATTTTTTAAGTACTTTTATAATAAACTGAATACTAGACAAGATATAAGCATATAAGTTACTTTTGAATATATAAAAAAATGATAAAAATATACTAAATATGGAATAAAATAACCATGAGTCTTTTTGCAACATACAATATGAAGGATTGTGATTGTATTTTTTCAATAAAAATTTTTTTGGATTTTTTGCTTTATGGCCCTTTAGTTTTTAAGCAACGATATTGCCTGTTTTATTACACTGAGATGATTTATCTGCGATCTTATAGTACTCACCTGAAACTCTAGTATAGTTTGAAGTGTGACCGATCCGAGTATGTTGACAAAATAGGGTGAGTCGAGGGTGTTCAGGTCCACCTTGCTGAGGGGCTGCATCCTGAGGCACAGCACCGAAAAGTATTTCCCTTTTTCTGGATCGTTGCACTCGAGGGCCGTTTCGAGGCTCTGGTATATTCATTAAGGCTACATTAAAGTTTCATGTCGTTAAAAATAATTATCTTATAGCGCCTGATTAAATGTGTAAAGCAATATAACGCCTGAGATCTTTGCTGAATCCTTCCTGCCTGAAAACCTTCCTATTGAATCATTCTATCTATTAAAAAAAAACCGCATCAAAATCCGTAGTTTTAAAGATCTAAGCATACATAGACAGACAGACAGACAGACAGGAAGCGACTTTGTTTTATACTATGTAGTGAGTGATACTTAACGAGGAATTCTTGTATGCCACTACGATCTCGCAAACGGCTCTAACGATTTTGACGAAAATCTAGGGTTAGGGTTTTATTAGGTCTAGAAATCGATCTGTCGGGGTCTTATCTTCGAGAAAATTCGTTTTAGGCAAATTTTTAGTGGAACCGTTACAAAAGTAATACTACTTATTTATGATACAGCTAACGCCATCTAGCGCCGAACGAGCGAACGAACTTGATACTTTTTTGCTACTTAATAACATTACTCGATAACAGATGGCGTTGGACCTACTAATGGACCAAATGCTATGTGGACACTTTAAGATATGGACTATGCTATTATAAGTAAATCCTTGCATTGTCTGAATGTTGCGAATCTGAATTATTAGTGGCAGGGCAGTCATTTGGGCACCACGTGAATATCATCGCGAAATAACAGCACGTGTGCTTTTGTGTTTCGGTGTGCGAGTAAGAGTCCATTACCCTATCCTAATCCATCTATGGTTGGCAGCGCACTTGCAGCACACTTATGGCGTTGCCACTTACCGTCGATGTTTTGCTCTTTTGTTTATTAAAAAAAAAAAAATTGGCACTCACAGTGAGAAATTGTGCTTGCTTGGCGTTGAGACGCAGACAAGCCTTCGCCAAGGCCACTATCACTCCCGTGTTCCCACATCCCAACAGTGGGCCCAACTTCACAATCACCTCATCGAACATCGGCTCAAACTGACAAACATTAAACCACATTTTTTTATTATTAATTCAAAACAGCAACAGCCTAGCACACTTAACATTCTAAACCCTATCTATCATTCAACATCTAGGTCCAGTGTGCAAGCCAATTAGAGCTGTGCACATGATTCAATTTGGTACATACATAAACTCCAACAAATAAATTTCAAAAAATCGAAAAAACAAAATAGAAAGAAAATAAAGTCTAAACAAAAAATTAGAACGCTACATGTCAAATTAAAAAAAAAAGTTTAGAGTAAAAAAATTAAAAAGTCAAATGTTAAAAAATTACTCAAAAGTAAAACTATAAACGGTTAAGGGCCTCTTTCACCGTCTGTCAAGTAGGCTAACTGTCATTTAAAGTCACCTGTCACCGGGAATAATTTAGCTGATATATCTTTGTTTGGACGGTAAATGACCCAAAACATTAAAAAGAAAATATTAGTAAAAAATCGCCTATCGAATGATGCAGTAAACCGAGTGCATAATTCAATAAAACATAAAATTATTTCTAAAAGTAACTAATCAACACTTTACTTGTAGTTGGTGAAAGAGGCCCTTAGGGTTATAATTTAAATATCTTCACACATTCCACACAGAACCATCTAGTTAAACAGTAAGCAACTAATGCTTGTATTACATACATATATTATAAATACAAAACATCCATGACTCGGGTGCAAAGGTAAAATGTTAACACCTAAAAACTTTTGCCCCTTGCGGGATTCGAACCCGCGACCGTTTGGTTAACAGCTAGGGTTACTGGCCACTAGACCAAACGTGTCGTCAAAATGTTTGTGGTAACATACCTCCTCCTTGACCACGCAATTGTCCAAGAGTCTTTGGACGGTGAAGTTGAGCATTGGCATCGTCACCAGTTTGCCGAGACGATTTATGAAACACTTGGCATATATCTGAGTGTACGTCTTCTTCTTGGCCACAACCAGGGCCACCTCCAACAATCTGCCCAACAATTAAGTCTTTATTAGCAGAGTGATAAAAGAACTTCTGTCTAAAAAAGGCAAGCTGATACAGAAAAAGAAAATTAAATAAAAATATTCCTAAAAATAAAAAAAAAAAAAAAAACAAAAAATCCGTACTAATCCATACTCAGTACTAATATTATAAATGCGAAAGTTTGTATGGATGTTTGTTACTTTTTCACGCAAAAACTACTGAATGGATTTCAATGAAACTTTACAATAATATAGCTTACTAGCGGTGAATTTTTTTTTTAAAGTAAAAAACCTTCCCCGATTATCCCTCTATCTATGAGTGAAGACAGAATTAAAATCGGTCTAGCCGTTTTCGAGTTTTGCGCTTAGCAACACATTTAGGGATTCATTTTTATTTATATGTATAGACTAGATATAAGATACATCAGAATAAGACATAGACTATATAAGGTAATAAATAACATAAAAAAAAGTTTCGGGCGAAGTTTCGGGCAGCAGCTAGTGTAACTATATGGAAAAGAAAAAATTAAATTGTAAGGTGAAATATTGTACAAAAAAAAAAGAGATATCGTACAACGCCAGCAATAAAAACTTCATTTATTTCTTTAAAACTAACTGTTGCACGCGACTTTGTCCGCGTAACTTTATATAGCGCCTCTTTCACAAACGTCAAGTAGGCCAAACTGTCATTTAAAGTCACCGGTGACCGGGGATAATGGAGCTGATATAACTTAGTTTGTACGGTAAACATCCCAAACATTAAATAGAAAATAATAATAAAAATTCGCCTATCGAATGATGCAGTAAACCGAGTGTATAATTCAATATAACAGAAAATGATTTCTAAAAGTAACTAATCAACACTTTACTTGTAGTTTGTTAGAGAGGCCCATAGCCTAATATGTTACTCGCCGATAATACAGCTTCCCAAAAGTGAATTTTTTTTTTCAAATCGTAACTAGTTTCGGAGCCTATTCAATTCAAACAAACAATCAAATCTTTGCTCTTTATAATATTAGTATTGTATAGATAGGACTTCACGCATTTTCAAAGCCTTGATGGTAGGTGGCCACTTGATGGTAGGTGGCTACCATCGCCTAAAAAAACACAAGCAACCACATCACACTATTTAGGATTAAGGATAACAGATTTAAGATTAAGGATTAAGCTTAACAAATTGCATTACATACTAACCATCAAGACATTTAAAAGAAAACTGACAAAGACATACCTCACAGCCGACTCGACTTGGAAAACCGGTGGTAAACCATTTTCACCAGTACCATTTTCATTTACCAAGTTATCTTTATCCTCCTTCTTATCATCCTCATCTTTTTCATCCTTAACCGTATTCGTCCAGCCGTCGGGAGCAAAACTATCATCCAACAACTGTTTCAAAAGAACCTTAGTTAATTTTTTATCGACATTCTTAATGGCAAACAACATCGCTTGCAACAATCCCGACGTTATATTCTTGTACGGTAAATCTTTAAACTGGGGCCACGATGACAGTCTCAAGGCAAACTCTTTAACGATTTCCTTGAAATCATCGGGCACCACTTTATACTCCATCCTTGTCTGATGAGGTGGTATGCTTTTATTTTGAACATTTTTCTCCAACAGATTCACTTTAGGTTTCTCCCCAGGCAACAAAGTTATACCGCTTAGACATTTCAGGGCACTGCGGAGTATATGATTCGCGTACG